>CM061266.1:100252374-100594874 GCA_030848825.1 Tadarida brasiliensis
GTAATTTTTAGTTCTGTGCCCCAGATTAGGTTAGCAAAGGCTGGGGAGTTGCTGGGATGGAGACAGGATGGCAGGCCATAAATTCCTCACTTTACACACGGTGACTGTGTACAGTAACATAAATCATTAAATGGATCCGCAGCCACCATCCCAGTGCAATTGCCTAACACATTTTATGCTTCAGATCTTTGGAATGGTAAAAATGGCAAAAGTTCCTTTAGGCTGGACCTAAAACAACATTGTGTCCCAAAGAACAGTTTACAAGGATAACGAAAGGCAGTTATTACGACTGCTGTACTGATGGCTACTGTATTGTAAATTTAAAATATTGTTTAGAATTAGCATCATTTTGTTACATTATCTACACTAATAGAAATGCCTTCCTTCTATTGACGTAATTTTTCCCCTTCCCTTTGTCAAAAATACTCACCACCTTTGTCTCCTAATTGGAGCACGAATTGGGCGTCTTCCCGACTCAGTGCATCCCCAATAGTTATTCTTATTGAAAGCAAATGAGTGCTTATTGCCTCTCACTTTGAAAGGCCTTTTATTTTCAGGTTAACAGGACCCAAATGAAACCATTTCATTCTTGATTTTCATAATCGGAATAACGTAGGGGTGCACTGTTGGAGTTTGTTTATTTCTTTTGCTTATTAGTACTAATATTTGACACACTGACTTGTGTGTTGAAACTTAGCAAAGAAAAGAAATGATGTGTAAAGGAATTTTGATTCAAAGCTAAATTCTGCTGACTTCTGGGCACTCCTCCTCTTGTCTCAGTCTTCTTGATGACCTCATCCCTCCCTTTTAACTACCTCTCTCTCCTGAATATTCTAGCTTCATGTATATAACCACAAAATCGGCCTCACTCTACACTTTTTTCTTCATTTACCTGTGAAAATAACCTTTCTGCCTACCGTCCTAACTCTGCCCTTAGCTTCTCAGTTGATAAACTTCTTCAAACTGTTTGCATTAGCTGTCTGTCTCCCGATCCTTCTAGAATACGAAGCACATAGCACAGAGCACCTAGGAACATTGCTTATTTCTCCCATGCACTTAATCCAGATCAGTAATAAACAATATTCCACTCACTATTTATGCACCTGCTACCTATTTCTCCCAGGTGACTCTGATATCCAGCTCCTGATATAATGCATCTTTAAAAGTGATCCTTCCAACAGTCAATACTCCCCACCGGTCTGCTCATGCCAATGAAGACAGAAAACAAAATAGGTTAACAATGACAACAGCAGCCAAAATAACCCCCAAACGGCACAATGGCCATCTTTTTCCATTTAGATTATAGTGTCTATTTGCCTAGGCCATTATTTCTTTCAGGCCTACCACCTAGAGGTCTGTGCAAATCTGCCAAGCTGCTTCCAGATTTAGTCAGGAGCCGCAGCCGACCAATAATTTTTAATAGCTTGTCCTCTATTGATTTCAACCCGCACATTAAAGTGCCTAATAAAAATGTTAAAAGGATAGGTGTAGGGACATCAGGACAACAAAGTTAATAGCTTTGCCCACTTCCATTTGAAGGCACTGAGAGGATGCTTTCAATTTGCATGCAGAGTTTGTACAAGAAGACAGTTGCTGACTGCACCATCTTCCAGCAACGCTTTTTAAATGAGCGTATAAAATATGTAATTTCTTTAACGGAAATGGTTGTATTCCTCAGAAAATTCCGAAATCAGTAACCTCTGTGAGGTGTAGATGGATCGGTTGTTATAACTCTGAAACCACAGTATACACAACGATGAAATCTGAAAAGAAAGAAACTCCCCCCAAGTGAATGTTACTTCAAATGTTGATACCTCCTCCCCCGCTCTGTGGGAATAAGTCTCCCTGATAACCAAGGACTTCAACAGATTAGGAAAACATGGCCTTAAACTGGGGGTATATATTACAGTTCCAGAGCTAGACAGCCAAGCTCCCTAAAGCCAGCTTGAGCTTCAAGAGGAAGGACAGGACTGTGACCTGGGGGAGAGCAGGTGACTGAGCCGGCTGGCACATGTCATTTCAAAGTACAGGACTTGTTCTGAAGCAGCCTTCAAACTCAGCATCATAAACAAGTTCCATTAAAGGGTTTCTTTTAGATTATCGATGTGAAGGTGTACCAAAATATGGACATAAATGAAGTCCTCCTTCAAGACAGAAACTCTTCATAAGTTCTCCGACTTCAGCCTGACAGTAGTTCACTCTTTCTTTAATTCTCACATTTGTTTAGGTTAGAGTGAAACCTAAAGGGAGATTTCTTTTGGGTTAAACACCAGGAGGCAGAGGGAAAGAATTGTTACGGGCATTCACACCAGGAGCCCAGGAAAAGGGCAATAATCAGAGACGTAAGTGCCCTTGAGAGCAATACTAAGGGGCAGTGCCCTATTTGTGCTGAGAGACGTCTGTGGAGAGATCGAAAGTGGTACATTGAGAAGACTTTACAACACTGAAGCAGGATTTAACAGGCTGCCATTAAACCCATGTATATGAGAAAAAATAGCAGCCATCCAGCTCTCCTACTCAGCAACCAAGCATTTGTTGACGACCTACAAGTCCAGCAAGGTGCTAGGCAGCGTGGGAGACTCAAAGCAAAAAGGATCTAATTTCCTTCTCAAAAGGAATCATTTACAATTTAGCCATAGAGGCGAAACGCACTCATGAACTGATGTGGGGATGAAGCAAAGCAACGTTTCCATAGGGCATGGTGCTAGGCTTGGCGGAGTCGACGGAGAAAAGCCCTAGAACTCTGACATCAAGGACTTACTTATAACCCAGTCGGGGAGGCACAATAGGGATGTGTATTGTGTGTTCAAGGAGGATACGGTCTGATAATGCAGTGGTAGGGTGATCAGCCACAACCATTGCCAGGGACCGAGGGGTTTCCTGGAATGTGGGTTTTAGCCCTAACCCTGGGACAGTCCTGGGTAAATCAGGGTGAGCTGGTGGTCAGGCAGTGGATCAAGCCAAAGCAGGGTACAGATGGCTTAAGTTCACACCAAAGATCTCCTGCTACTGTCTCTGAGACCACAAGCAAGTTATTTAGAACTGCTCTTTGGATTTCTCTTCTTACCTGGAGATAGCGTTATTATAGATGACAGTGTATCAAGGCCCCTAGATCACAGTAGGCCCATTTATGGCATTTTCTCTGTGCTAAAGCAGTGCTCCAGGCAGAAGAGTCTCAGTGGATTTCAGAGGCGGAAAATAGTCACTGTAGTTTGGGACAGAATAGAAAGGTTCTCAAGTAGAGTGACCATATCATCTCTCTTCCAAGCTGTGACGCTTTTGAATGACAAAGAGTATACTCTTACTAAGCAGGTGAAACGAGGGATATAAACTGTGTGTATTCAAGACCAGCTAGAAAGAATGATCAGAAAATATTCTATTTAAGGTTTTAAGGAAAAATGGAAATTAAATGAGAGAAATATTATGATATGCGAAGGCCAGGCGCCACGTAGTGTTTTCATGAACCATGGCAAATCCTGATAAATCCTTGTTAAAGGGTTCTTTGGAAAGCATAATATATGATAAGGATAGAGGTAGAAAGAGGACAGGGGATGGAATATTTTAAATATCAAATTGATAATTTTTGTTTTATCTCTTAGACAAGGAGCCATTGAAAGTATTTGAATAAAATAGCAATGTAAAAAGTGGTATATTAAGCTCAATCTGGCATATTGGAGTGGAGAAAAATTAAATAATCTAAATGGGTAAACAGTGAAGTCAGTGTTCAGATGTGAGGTGACGTGGGGAGGGTCTAGCTAGGAGCTGAATGTTTAAGAAATAGTTGGAAGAAAATCTGAGAGGGCTTGATCTTTAATTATGGGAAAGTAAGAGAGAACTGGACATGATTTCATGGATGGAAAGCTACTTGAATGAGAAAGAAAAAACTGCTACCGGTGACAAAACTGATAACACATTACATGTCGCACAATTTTCAAAAGTATCTCACAGCAAGAATAAAATACAGAAGAGACTTCTTTTTTGTTAACTTGCTTACACTGAGAAGTTCTCAGCGGAGGAGACTGTTGTCACAGATGAAAATTCTTTGACCAGATGCATTGCTGGACCTTGACTTTGCAGTCTACATTGAATGACCGTTGCAGAAGTGGGCTAGTGGCAGGGTCAAGCCTGGGAGTCCAGTTGGCCAGGAATGGTCTGAGACCAAACATCAAGCTTAGCGAAGCCAGATAAGAAGGTGGAAGTCAAGTGTATTTATGTATACAAGCAGGAGAGGAAGGCTAGAATTCAATCTCTGGGAAATCAGGTAATAAAAATGAAGAACCCAGTCAAAGACGCAGGACAAACAATCTAGGCCAAGAGTAAAAAGATGTGGGAAGAGGGTACGCGTGAAACAGGGTATATAAAGATGTAATGACAGGAATTTGACATTTATTGAAGGGTCACCTACAACTATCCTCATGAAAGGAGTCAAAATAGGCCACCTCAAAATATGTCGCTTTGGCATAAGGATTATTTTGATCTGAAGGCAACTGAGAATCAATGGGTGCAGAGGGAGTTCTCTGCCCTCTCTCTGTGTGTCTAAAAGCAGGGCGTACATTTCCTTCTGAGGTAGGTGCCTCCATCCAGGCCCCCTCATCTCACCCAACACCAATTCCATAAAGAGACCTTACTAAAACAATCCTTATTTTCCATGAGTTCTCCCATAGATTTCCTAGTCACTTGCCCAAAATGTATCATCCTTTGAAATCCAAACCCCCTTTCCTTTGTTGAAAGGGTATACAAACCCCTGAGTCTGACCATTTGTTTGAATGTCACTTCTTTGCTTTGAACTCTTGCACACATAAAAATTAATAAAAATTGTGGGGTTCTTCCTCCTATTCATCTGCCTTTGGTTAGTTTAATTTGCAACCCCCTGGTACCAAAGCAAGGGAAGAGGAAATATGTTTCCTCCTTGACACATTTTAACGCTGAGAAAACAGAGGAACCTGCAACTTATCTACCTGCACATCTCTTGCCCTTTCCCATATAATTACTGGAGCGCCTTCATATTATTCTTCCTGGCAGAGGCAGGAAATGATTTGAGAATGGATGTCCTTGAGGTCACAGAAGACAAAGGGCTCATCTGGCTGGGTGGGAGGGAAGGGGCTGGAGAACAAGGCAGTTTCTGACTCTGGCAGGATTATTCTAAAGCAATTGGTCATATAACTTCTCCACAGGTGAAATATGTAAGGGTCAACCAACTGGCTTAAGGAGATCAATGAATCTGCTCATTCTTTAAAACTAAAAAAAAACAAAATACGATCTTAATTGTGCCTTCTTCCTGAGCTAGTACTACATTGTTAGGATATACACACACAAAAATCAGCAAAATCACATCTTCAACTCTTAGATAAGCTAGATATAATGTATGCTAAGGATAGAGGTAGAAAGAGGACAGGGTATGGGATATTTTAAATATCAAATTAATAACTTTTGTTTTATCTCTTAGAAACATACGGAACCATTGAAAGTATTTGAGTAAAATAGCAACATGTAGAAGTAAGGATTCATAATGAAATATGTTAAAACGCTATCCTGTTCTACTCATCTCCCTGGCAAACTATATATCTTTAAACTCCAAAGGAATTAATGACCAGTGACAGTCTCTAAAAACAGTGTGAGAACCAAGTAAGCAGAAGCTGGGAAATGCCTCAGGGTGTAATTGATAACATGAGGACACAGGAAAACAATTGCAAGTGTGAGATTAATCCAAAACTTCTCAGAGAAAATGCAGAGGCGTCTGCTGTCCCACAGGACCAATCTGGAGAACTATTAGTGTTTGGGGAGCAAGAACCAGGGAATACTTGTTGTTGTTTGTTTATTCTTGACAGTTTTAAAGAGCAATTTGTCTTAAGGGAAAATTTGTTTCCTGCTCAGAAGTTTCCTCAGACCCAAGACTGTTCCAGGAAAAGGTTTTGACACTTTCTTGAACTTTGGAAATCGGTTTTGCGAAAATCTGTATAATCTGTTTACGTAATTGTTTCAGTAGATTATCATTCCTCAAATTCAAAGGTTTAAAAATATCACTGGCGATGAAACACATTCAAGAAAAACAATCCTCAACGTTACAAAGGCTAGGTGCCAGGGAAGGACGAGGGTCGTGTCCCTCGGCTGCGGGAGGGCGCACGGCCTTCCAGCCCCGCAGCTGTCTGCATAGGCGGCGACGGGTGCACGAAAGAGAAGGGGGACAGACTGCCTGGGCCTGCTGGGGTCTGCAAGTGACACTTAAACAAGTTTCAGTCCGGAAGGTACAGCTTCAGACACCGCGTGGAGGTCCCTGCCGCGGGTTACACGGCTCCGAAGAGAAGGCGGGAAGGACAGGCTTTTCGGTCTCCTCTGGGGACAAGCAGAAGGAAGAGTAGACGGAGAGTCCTGTGCCTGGCGCGTTGGAGAAGCCAAGACAGCACCATAGAGGGTGCATCCAGCCTGAACACCCTGGGAAAGACCTGCTGGGTGGGGGAAGCCCCAACAAGCCTGGGAAGGATGGGGAAAGACCCTGGTTAGCCTGAAAGAAAGCCTGTCAGTCCCAAGCTCCAGGATATATAATCAAAGCTTATCAAAGGCCCTTCCCGGCGGCGTGCGTCGGCTGTTCACCCGTTTCCTCGCGCGTTCTGTTCATTGCGGCCGCGCGTGGGCTCTGGCCAAGCTCGGGCCTCAGTGCACCAGCCCAGCGCGGGGGACTGCTTGGGGACAGGCTGAGCTGACCAGACGGGGACAGAGGCTGAGCTGGCCAGACGGGGATAGAGGCTGAGCTGGGCAGACGGGGACAGAGGCTGAGCTGGGCAGACCGGGACAGAGGCTGAGCTGGGCAGACGGGGACAGAGGCTGAGCTGGGCAGACCGGGACAGAGGCTGAGCTGGGTAGACGGGGACAGAGGCTGAGCTGGCCAGACGGGGACAGAGGCTGAGCTGGGCAGACGGGGACAGAGGCTGAGCTGGGCAGACGGGGACAGAGGCTGAGCTGGCCAGATGGGACAGAGCTGAGCTGGACTGAGCGCTGGCTGGACTGAACTGAACATGGCAGCTCTGGATGCCCTGCTGATGCTGGGCCAATGTCACAGACTCTCCGGGCTGTGGTCCTCCTGGCCCCCGAGGCTGGACTTTCCCCAGGGGGAGACGGAGCTTAGCCATCTGTTCACGGATGAGACACCAGGCACCTGGAGCCACGCCATTATTTTGCTCTAATGAATCTCACCAGTGCACCTCATCCTCCTAATGCTTTTCTCCTGACCTTGTAGAAGAACCCTATTTCCACTGGCAACAAAGCCCATTCATTGTTGATGTGATTTTTCATAAAATATTAAAATGGTCCAACATGCTTTCTTGAGTTATAGCCAGTGTGGACGAAAAGGGGCCACATGCTAACATGACAAGCTCACAGAAGGTGTGCCTGGCGGCCTTACAAACTCAGAGACCTAAAGCAACCACAAAGGATGGTCTGAAATTTAAAAATTTACCTAAAAGTAGTTTATGACAGGTAGTCGTGTCCCAGGGCAGTATTTCCCTGACAAAGGCCAATCTTTACCTTCACTGAGCCTGTCTATTGTCTTTTTGCACCTATGATAACATATCTTTGGAATGTCAAAGTCATTTTCCTTTTTCCAGACCCCTCAAAACACGGGCACCCCTCTGCAGAGACCACAGATCCCCTCATTGTTGAGTTAATTGCTGACTGTTAACTGTCCTGTACCCACCTGTGTAAAAGATGCCTGTGTCTATCATTTTACTTTTCATCCAATCCCAGAGGTTTCCCTGCTTTGCTTTCTTCTGTCTCCCTAATCTATCACCAGTGGATTTCATGTAACTCGCAGCTTCTCTTTTGATTGTAATGTATAAAATAAAGTGCAAAACTGCCATTCTCTGGAGCATTATCTCAATGCGCTGAGGTTTTGCTTCCTGGCAACTGTTGACAGTTTTGGCTCAAATAAACTCACAAGATTCTTCACAGGTTTGAATGTGTCTTAGGTTGACACCAGTGGATTTATGCACTTAGATCTAGGTAAGCACTGGTCGCCAGATTTTCTTAGTGTGTTATCCACCAAACCACACACCTGCTAGGAAAAATTTAATTTCTATTAAAATGTTTAAAATTGGTAAAAAAAAAAAATTGTTTTTGCATAATAGCACAATTAGCTGTTGTTTCACTTGCAAAATTAAAGGTTTAATGATCTCTATCATGAGAATTAAAATATAAATGCATTTGGTACCAACACTATACAGTATTTAAATTCTTAAAGGACCTCTGAATCATGAGGCTATTTCAGGAAATAAAACTCACCAAGAACAGATACCTAAATACTTTGCTCTAAAATTAAGGTAAAATTATTGTACCCCATTAAAATTTGTAATCTCTTGTTAATGAAGTTTTTAAAAGACAGCCCATTTATCTCTGGGGAGCCAGGGGAGAGAAGTGGTAATTATCAGAATATATGCACCAAATCATTATTCTGCCTCATTCCTTATGCATTTAAACTGTGTCTCTCCAATACACAAACCTTTTGTAATAAAAGTGGAAGATTTTGATAGCCTACTTAATGTAAATTTATATGCAATCCACAGCTAGATTGAAAAGAAGACAATTCTTAAATTTTATTACCACAGTTTCCAGATTAATTAATGGCAGAAAGGTTAAAATTCCAAATACATGTTGATCTTGTTAACACATAATTGATTCCAGCTCCTCAAAAATGGTTCTTCCTTTTCATGCCAGGCATCTAGGTTTGAAAATGAGATCGTGATTGTGAGAAATACAACAGAGCAAGAAGGACCTGTGCAGGCTTTGTTCATTCATCCCTTTCTCAAGTTATCTTTAATCATTAGAACAACAAACGTTTGAGTGCCTACTATGTGCAAAGCCCTTTATAAGCACTGTCTTGTTTAATCTTGGCAGCGATCCCATGTGATATGCATTCATATTTTCTTCATTGCAGATAAAAATTTTGGAACCCAAAGAACTTAAGCAACTTGTTCAAGCTAATATCGCTGTTAAATGGCATCCCTTGGGTTTGAATCCAGGTTCAGGTGACACTTGAGTCTGTGGTTTATCACTGAGGAAAAGTGCAGTCATCAAATCATCGGATAAATTCCTTCTGAAAAATAATTAAACTTTTCAATTTAGACAAACTATGTCACTAACACTTTTCGTGTGTGTCATTGTTGTCCATACATGATGAACCAGCCACCAAAACCAGGCAACAGCTTACCAGCTGCCTGACTTGGAGCAGAATGAGACTCTCAAAGCATGTCTACGACTTTCAAGTTCTGCACACCTCTATCATGCCTGTGGCGGTTTGTGATCTAGATGCCAAAATGTCCCACCTCGCCTCTGGCTGGCTGGTCAATCCACAGCACCCTCCCCCAGTAGTATCCATATCTGAAAAAGCACAAAGACTCAAAGATATTCGCACACCACTTCTGTGAAGCTTCCTTAACTCTCCCAGACAAAATGAGGCATGTCCGCCCCTGTGCTCTTAGCACTTGTCCTTACCTCCATGCAGTCCCAGGCAGCCAGCCTGCGCTGCCTGCAGGCGTTTGGCTGGGTGATGACAAGTGGCAGGAGCTCCAGACCCGGTGGACCCCCCGCTGCACTTATTGCCCTCAATGGCAAACCAGCAAGCATTCAAAATTATCTGAGGGGAATCGTTTTCTACACTAGACCATACTCCAGGACTGTTTCTTAGCGTGCAATGAATCTGTTGGTGAACACAGTGAGTCCATCTCTCAATTCAGCTTTCGTTTTTCTAAAGCATATTGCAAGAGCTGATTATTATTGAAATTTTCTTTTCATGAGCCTTCACAAAATATTATTTTAAATAAACAAACAAAAACAGTACTTTGAGCTTTATAAATGGAAAACCTGTCAACCAAGGAAACTACCAGACCTGCAGATAATTTTTATAAAAGTGTATTTGAGCCAAACTGATGGCACATGCAGGGGACAAGACCTCAAGTGCCCCACAGAGCAGCAGTTCGCAGCTTTTTCAAAAATACATTTGAGATTAAGAAAGAAACTAGGGAATATTACATAGAGGTGGGAAAAGCAGGGTGGGGATTGGAGTACAGGATAGTTAACAAGATAAATTGCTCTCTTGAGGGTGGTTAAAGCTTATTTCAAAGGTGTAACTCAGGTACATAAGAACAATGTACAGGTCTTGCTTAAGGCAAAGATAACCCTTTTACTAGAAAGTTCTATGCCTGGGGAATGAGTACCCATCATGACATGCCCGGTTAAGAATTTATAATCATATCACCCTATGAGGTTACTTTCCATAGACCCATTTCTTTCCCACCCACAAACCGAATAGCTCCAAGCAATTTGTTGCTAAGTGACAACATACCTGAAGCCTCTACCTGAAGGACGCCCTTGGATAATGGAGCATGCACAATACCGCATGGCCATTGTATGCCCTTCTGTAACATACACATTCCAGAGATCGCTCATGATTGATAAAATGGAAATTAATATTTGGTCTTTTGGAAACTAATTTTATGAATAATTTTATTTCATTTTTGTAGCTTAAAACTGTAGTTATTGAATGAGGAACCACTTTTGGAATTACTAATGATTACATCTATATCATCAATTAAAATACATGGTAACACCATATCACTTCCATGCAGAATAAATAATAAATATCTTGACAGGTATGAATTACATCAATCCTGTAGAACCTTAAATAAAAAGAAAATTGAAGACTACTTCGCAAAAGCAAACTTGTTTTCTCTTAAGGGAAAACATAAAGGTATTTAGAAGATTAAAGATTCATATGTTGGCTACTCTCTGACAATATTTACGAATCATCCAGTCTCATTGAAATGCACAATTACTACATACATATATAGAACATTCTCATATATATGTATATGTGTGTGTTGATTTTTATACTTTTGTGGCATTGATGTATCTAGAGCTTTAAACTTTGTTATACTAAAAATAAATTGAGATTTTAGCTAGCTCCCATTCTGCCTGGAGCTGTGAAATAAAGGGGTGGAGGTGGGCAAGGGTTAGATATTCCTGGAATGGAAGGCTCACTGTAGTACAATTGAGTCAGAGAAGTCCAGTACTCGAACCTAAGCTGACAGTGCTCTCAGGGAGGTCCTGCGATAGAAGGCAGCTGTTTCTTAACTAGGCAACCTCCAAGACTGGAGGAACACCACATGGATGACCATTCAGATACCACGATGCTACCAGTTAAATGCTTCAGAAGGGAGTTAACTTTTGCACCTGTAATGATGCCTTTGTAAGGCTTGTGCGTGCATGTGTAGACATGTGCACTGTCCAGGTATAAGTACTTAATTATTGTCCATAGCTAAGGAAAAAGAGAAGAATAAGGTATCGAGAACATGAATATAATGTCAAACTATGGTCAGTAGCTGAAGCAAATGAACCACGAGTGATGAGCAGTAGAAAGGGAAGCAGGGTAAAACGACTAAGTGGTTTACTTATCTCCTTTCCATCTTTTGGGAATGCACAGGTCCTATTTCTTACCTACTCAAATACATTTTTATTCAACCCCAGAGGCAATAGCATCTGTGGTAAGTAGAAAAACTGAACCCCTAAAGACATTCATGTCCTAATCCCTAAAACCTATTTGGTGCAATAATGTACAAAGTATTTGTAAGTTAGTGTCAGAATATGCTCTTACCCATCAGGAAATTTCCTTCATCTTAAAAGGCTAGAATTGTTAAAAAGTCCTGGAAATTGTTATCCGGGAAGGGTTATATGCTAATTCCTATGCTTTTGCAATATATCCTTCATCCCAACTCAACCCTCATTCTCATGCACACAACAAGAGATCAGGCCAGTAATTCAGACATTGTGACAGACACAATGTGAGGCAGTGCAAATGGGGAGGTACAATAACTCTGGAGAGGACTGGGGTTGTGCAAGGTTATACTGCAGCCTATGCCAGAGAAACTAACAGAGGGTCAAAGATTTCCATCATCTTATAGAGTCAATCAGAAAACTGTCACAAAGTTCTGCTTTCTAAGCAGCATAAAATGCAAAGGTAATGAAATAGGAAACTAAATTAAGAAGTTCAGCATGCCCTTTAGGAGACTGACAGAAAAACCAGTGAACCAAAATGACCTTCAACCCAGTGATCCTTGCTTCACTGGGAAATTAAAGTGGTTGCTATCTCTTTATCTTGGAACATTACCACAACTTGGTAGACCAGTCGACTGCTCTACCCAGGTAGGTCCATCCAAGCCTTGAAGGATCCCATCTAACTGTCCTTAGTGACCCTAAGAGTCCTTGAGTTACCAATGGTTTGGGTAATGACTTGTTCCTCAATTCTTGTGCTCTTTATCTTGGACTCAGCCCAATCAGTATATCTACTTATGAGCAGATCAGGAGCCCTGACAGCAAAATCTATACCAGAGAACTAATGTTAATGATGTTTCCTGCTCATGTGCTCTCCTAGGAATGTGTCAGGAATTATTCTTAGCATAATGGTCATTGGTGATCCCCATGGGGAAAGGGCAGAAGAAAAGGTAAATGAATGACTTGAAATGCCAAGAAGAATTCAGGTAACAGATGAATAGTTACATTTTCCTCTGCCCCCTTCTCCCCCAGAAGATCTCTCCACTGGGATTTCTAACTCTAGGAAAAAAGAAGGGATCCTGATACAGGTTTGAAGGGTATTCCTGACAGTCAATAATATTGTGTCTCAGGAGTCTGAAGAACAAATGACAGATAATATTGCTGAATTGTCTGTGTGGGATACAGCTTCCATTGGACAAGAAATCCTATTTAGTTCACAGACAATTCTATTCTTTGAGGTGGCTGTGTCTTTCATGGGGACCTCACAGTTACTTGGACAGCTAAAAACTCTCTTTTATGGGTCCATTGTGTGTCAGATGCTCTGCTCATCACTGGAGATTCAGACATGTTTAGGACACAGACCTTAACAGACAGGGATAAGGAGAGTTACACTGTCCTGAGTTTGAATCCTAGCTCCATCTCTAAGTAGCTGTGAGACATTGAGCAAGTTCTAGTGTGTCCTTCTGATCTATAAAGTGAGGATACTTAAATTCTTATTACCTAATGTTGTTCCCTTTGAATCACTTAGATTCCAGTGGGAAGATAAACAGACACACAGATACCTAAATGCTGTGAAAGAGGTATATGCAAGTATGTGGAAACACAGGAGACCTAGTTGAAAGGAGACTTGATAATGAATTTGTAGGACATGGTGAAAGGGTCTGCAATTCAGACAGCACCTGATTTATCAGAGTTATGGACCAAGGTTTCTCTAAGCTCATTTAGCCACACAGACCATAACATAGCATCTTATCTATATAGCCTAAAGGTCTGACTTTCCATGATGCTCTTCTTATCTGAGAGGTCATTAGAACTAGTAAAATAATGTACACTTATTTATTTATTCATTTGTTTATTTTACTATCTGGACAAAGAAGTAGCAAGCATAAGTCAAGGCTGGAGATTTTACTGAGAGGCTAATTCCAAGGCAGGAGTCCAGCTGTCCCTTATTCTTCAGGCATTGGGTCCAAATGAATTTATTAGCATGTATTCCTTTCTCCTTTCCCCACAATAAACATGCTACTATAGATTTGTTAATAGTGAACAGCACCAGATATTAGACCTCAGTCCTTGAATTTGGCTAACAAAAGAATTATCAGAGCCAAGGAACTCAAATACAAGCAAAAGTTCATGTAGAAAGACACAGGGTTAGAAGACATGAGCCATGGAAAAAGTGAGCTAGCTGGGCTGTGTGGACTCAGGAAACAAGAGGTAAAGGAAAAAAGAAAAAGAGCTTAGGAGAAAGAAAGCAAAGATATGTTCCTTGAGGGAAGAAAGGGGGAAGAAAGGCAGGGCATGCTCTGAGAGAGAGAGAGAGAGAGAGAGAGAGAGAGAGAGAGAGAGAGAGAGAGAGAGGTGGGTCCTTCATCTTAAGGGGTTTTATCCATTTCCAAAGGCAGGGATTTTAGGGGAGGTCCCAGGAAAGGATCTCAATGGGATATTCATCAGCATTCCAGGTGTATCCTTACAGGGTCATGGTCTCTACTGATTGGTCAGTGCTGGGGCAGCAGTCATTAGTCATGGCATTGTTTCATCTGGTTTTGCTGCTTTTCTTGGCCTGGAGTTGAAACACAACTGAGGCCTAGATGTTATCTCTAGTTTGACCAAAATTCTCTCTGTCTCTGTGGTCAACAGACCTGAGGCTTTGTTCCTAAGATTATTTGATTTGGGCCAGAACCTCATTGTCCTGAGGGGTTAATGCTTAAGGGAGTGGTCATGTAAGGGAGTCATATGAGGCTACTCTTCAGCCCCCTCCTTCCTCCTATAAGGGGTTCTACCTCATGACTAGTGACATGCCAGGGGATGAAAGGTTGGGGGGGGGTGCTAAACCGCATGACCAGCAGTGTGAGGGGAGAAAAGGTCACCCTGGGAGCGAGGTTCCACCCTACAGTTCTTGCCCTCCCAGTTTTGCCCATTGCTAGGCACCTGGGACTTCCATTGTGTGACCTTCTACCTGGCCCATCATTCCTGCTCCACTCATGCCTGTCTAACTGCTTAACATAACAGATTAAATGTTAATCAAAATGTACTTCAAATAATGAATTTGAACCAACTTAAATTAAGTAGGGCAACTAAGAAATAATTCCTGTAATTACAATAAAATTACAATCTATTTCAGAAATTTAAATTACATTGGGATTCCCTAACTGGATGTCCTTTCTGACCACTTAATTAGATGACATAATTTAACCTGTAGTTGTAGGCCTACATGTGCCAAGTGAGAAGGTTACTGGCAGATTATCCGTTTATATTGTACTCATGGAGCAGCATTCCTTACTAAATTGTCCTGATATTTTGTACAATCTGAGTGATATTCAAGGCATATGACTTATTGGAATAAAGTAATTTTTCATGTTTTTTCAGATTCCTCAATCCTTATATCCATGTAATGATTATATTGAAGGTCAGCTTCTCTCCTACCCAACCTTACCTTTCTCACAGCCATACAAGTGTCTGTCCCAAGAGCACTCCTCCCGTATACATTCTGGATACAACTTTACATCTCAAAGTCTTTTTCCAGGTAACCCAACCTAAAATAGGGTTGTCAGTCAAAATGGTCCCTTTGGGAAGCTTTATACAAATTTTAATCATTCTGTCCTTGCTCACATCCTACTGAGAATTCCCTTTGAGGATCTGTTTTAAAAACCAGATGCACACTTTGGGGGAGATAATTCCCAAAGTGCTAAATCTTTATTATTTGGGGGTAAGTATGCATAGTTGTCAGAAACAGCCAAAAGTCATTCCAAGCTGACCCTAAAGAATGAGATTTAAGATGAAGCTAGAGTCTGCTATTTAGGATACAAGACTGGTAGCAGCAAAAATGTGTTGGTCATAATTTGCCTAAATGACGATTAAATTGGTTTGGAAACAACATCTAAAACAATAGTCAAAAGTGTTTTGGCAAGAGCAACATCAGTGAAATAAATGTGTACCCTCCCAAAAGAATGACTCAGAATGATAAGTCCCATGTCCATGTATGGCTTCCACAATTCTTATTCCAATACAAGTCTCATTATTTTATAGTTATGTTGAAGTTGCAACTATAAGACCCTGTGATTATACTTGGAGCAAAGATTTCCATAGAAAAATGTGATTTAGTTGGAGGTTCTGAAGAAATCAGAACACTTGAGAATCTGGTATTTTTTCCCAGGTACAAGGTTATTTATAGGTTAATGGCAAAAATTGTGTCTTATTCATCTGTCTATCCCTAGCTTCTAGCCCCTTACATGACTCCCTTACATGACCACTCCCTTACTAATATATAGTAAACTATAGTGGAAATAACTACAAATACAAGAGAAATGCTAGAGACAAGCAGGATTTCTGGGCCTCAACTAACCAAAAAAGGTATCAGAAATGATAAATATGACATTATAAGTATAATAATAATTATTATTACATTATTTCTTATATTTATATAGCCTATTTCTTACAGCTATATAGGCATCCCCTGTATTTTCCCTTCAACTTTATATTCCCTTTTAGTTGTTAGCTGGATCTTTTTCACACTGTACATGTTTTTTATTACTCAAAAAATAATTTTTAAAAATACATAGGGTCTACCAAAAATTGTATACACAAAAAAGTACAAAGCCAGTGTTTATTAGAATACATTTCATTTTTAAAATATAATCCACTCTACAAACACCCTATATGCATTTTTGGGGGGACACCCTGTATATTTTTAATTGTTGACAGTATTACAGCTGTCCCTAACTCATCCCCTCTTTACCCATCTCCACCCAGCCCCTAACCCACCTCAGGCCTTCACCACACTATTTAATGTGTCCATGAGCTATGCACAAAATCATATGTTTTTTAGTTCATCTCTTGTCGTCCCCTACCACCCCTTCCCTTCTGAGATTTGTCAGTCTACCCCATGCCTCCATGGCTCTGGACCTGTTCTGTTAGTCAGTTTATTTTGTTCATTAGTTTGCACAAATAACTGAAATCGTGAGATATTTACCTTTATCTGACTGGCTTATTTCACGTAACATAATGATCTCCAGGTCTATCCATGCTGTCTCAGAAGGTAAGAGATCCTTTTTAAAGCTGCATAGTATTCCATTGTGTAAACATGACAAAACATTTGTATACACTCATCTACTGACGGGCACTGTTTCCAGATCTTAGCTATTGTAAACAATTCTGCTATGAACATGAGGGTGCATACATTCTCTCTGACTGGTGTTTCGGGATTCTTAGGATATATTCCTAGAAGCAGAATCTCTGGGTTAAATGGCAGTTTTATTTTTAATTTTTGAGGAAGCTCATACTGTTTTCCATAATGGCTGCACCAGTCTGCATTCCCACCAGCACTTGTTGTTTTTCAATTCATTGATGGTAGCCATTCTGACAGGTGTGAGGTGATATCTCATTATAATTTTAAGTTGCATCTCTCTGATGATTAGTGATGTTGAGCACTTTTTCATATGTCTATTGGTCATTTGTTTGTCCTCTTTGGAGAAGTGTCTATTCAGGTCCTTCACCCATTTTTAATTGGATTGTCTGTAAGTTGTATGAGTTCTTCCTGTATTTTGGAAATTAACCCCTTATCAGATGTATCATTGGCAAATATGTTCTCTCGTACAGTGGGTTCCCTTTATGTTTTGATGATGGTTTCTTTTGCTGTGCAAACACTATTTAGTTTGATGTAGACCCATTTGTTTATTTTTTCCTCTCTTTTTCTTGCCCTAGGAGATATATTGGTGAAAATTCTGCTACATGAGATGTCTGAGATTTTACTGCCTACGTTTTCTTCAAGGATTTTTATGGCTTTACAACTTACATTTAAGTCTTTTATCCATTTTGAGTTTATTCTTGTGTATGGTGTAAGTTGTTGGTCTAATATCATCTTTTTGCATGGGCCTATCCAATTTTTGCACCATCATTTGTTGAAGAGACTATCTTTACTCCATTGTATGCTCTTGACTCCTTTAAAAATGTTAATTGATCATAATGGCATGGGTCAATTTCTGGGGTCTCTGTTCTGTTCCATTGATCTCTATGCCTGTGCTTGTGCCCATGACTAGACTGATTTGATAATATTGCCTTTGTAGTATAGTTTGATATCCCATATTGTGATACCTCCAACTTTGTTCTTTCTCAAGATTGCTGCGACTATTCAGGCTCTTTTTGGTTCCATATAAATTTTTGGAACATTTGTTCTAGTATTTTAATAGGGATTGCACTGAATCTATAGATTGCTTTGGGTAGTATGGACATTTTAATGATGTTAATTCTTCCAATCCATGAACACAGTGTTTGCTTCTACTTGTTTGTATCTTTCTCAATTTTTTTTCAATGTCCTGTAGTTTTCTGAGTACAGTATTTTACCTCCTTGATTAGAATATTCCTAGTGTCTTTTTTTTTGTTATTGTTACAAAGGTAAATGGGATTTTTTTTAGTTTCTCTTTCTGAGAGTTTATTATTATTGTGTAAAAATGCCATCAATTTCTGCATATTGTTTTATTCTACTACTTTGCCAAATTTATTTATTAAATCTGGTAGTTTTCTGGTGGATTCTGTAAGGTTTTCTAGATACAGTATTACGTTATCTGTGACTAATGACAGTTTTACATTCTCCTTTCCAATATGATGCCTTTTATCTTTTCTTTTTGTCCGATTGCTGTGGCTAGGAGTTCCAGTACTACATTGAATAAGAGTGGTGAAAGTGGATATACATGTCTTGTTCCTGTTCTTTTTTTTTTTTTAATTTTTTTTCCTTTATTGATTTTATTTTATTTTTTTATTATTATTATTAATTTACTTTTGTTACAGATGTTTCTCCTTTTTTCCCCCATTGACACCCTCCTCCTCCTCCCTCCCTGCCCCGTCCCCAGTTTTGTTGTCCATGTCCATTGGTTATGAGTACATGCGTACAAGTTCTGTGTTCATCGCTCCCCTCCCCCACCCCCTCTTCTGGCAAATGTCAGTCTGTACCCCACTTCCACGTCCCTGGGACTACCCTGCTCCTCACACTGTTATGTTCATTATATTCCAGAAATAAGTGAGATCATATGATATTTGTCTTTCTCTGCTTGGCTTGTTTCACTTAGGATAATAGTTTCCAGGTCCTCTCATATCGACGCAAAGGATAAGAGATCGTTCTTTCTTACAGCTGCATAGTACTCCATTGTGTATATGTACCACAGCTTTTTTATCCATTCATCTACTGATGGACACTTGGGCTGTTTCCAGATCTTAGCTATTGTAAATAGCACTGCTATGAACATGGGGGTACATGTATTCTTTCTGATTGGTGTTTCAGGCTTCTTAGGGTATATTCCTAGGAGTGGGATAAATGCTAAAAATTGTTCCTGTTCTTAAGGGAAACACTTTTAGTTTTTTCCCATTGAGTATGATGTTGACTGTATGTTTGCCATATATGGCCTTTTCATGGTGAGGTATGTAATCCCTCTCTTCCCACTTTCCTGAGAGTTTTTTAAAAATAGGTGTTAGATTTTTGTCAAATGCTTTTTCTGAATCAATTAATATGATCATGTGATTTTTATCCTTCATTTGTTTATGTAATCTATCACATTTATTAATTTGTGAATATTGTACCAGCCTTGCATCCCCAGAATAAATCCCACTTGGTCATGGTGTATGATCTTTTTAATGTATTGCTAGATCCAATTTGCTAGTATTATGTTGAGTATTTTAACATCTATTTTCATCAGGTATATTGTCTTGTAATTTTTTTTTTTTTTGTAGTGTCTTTATCTGGTTTTGTAAATAGGATATTCTGCCTTCCAAAAAAGAGATCGAGTCTTCCCTCCCTATCTCTTTTTAAAAAATATTTTGAGGAGAAGAGGTATTATTTGTTCTTTGAATGTTAGGTAAAATTCACCTATGAAACCATCTGGTCATAGACTTTTTTTTGCTGAAAGTTTTTGATTACTACTTCAATATCATTAGTTGTTATTAGCCTATTCTGATTTTCTAAATCTTCCTAATTGAGTTTTGGAAGACTGTATGTTTCTAACAATTTCTCTGTTTCACTGAGGTTTTTTAGTTTGTTGGCATAGAGTTGTTTATAGTATTTTCTTACAATCTTTTGTATTTCTGTGATGTCTATTGTTATATAGACTCTTTCATTTCTGATTTTATTTTTTTCTGTCCTCTCTTTATGTTTCTTGATGAGTCTGGCTAAAGTTTTATCAATCTTGTTTATCTTTTCAGATAACCAGCTATTGGTTTCATTGATCTTCTGTATTGTTTTTACAGTCTCTATGTAATTTATTTCTGCTCTGCTCTGATCTTTATTATTTCATTCTTCCTACTTGTGCTGGGCTTTTCTTCCTGTTCTCTTTCTAATTCTTTTAATTGTAGGGTTAGATTGTTTATTTGAACTTTTTCTTGTTTCCTAAGGTAAGCCTGTAATGCTATAAAGTTCCCTCTCAGGACTGCTTCTGCTATGTCCCATAGATTATGGGTTGTTGTGTGTTCATTTTCTTTAGTTTCCAGGAAGTTTTTTATTTTTTTCTTGATCTCATTGGTAATCCATTCATTGTTTAATAACATGCTCTTTACCTTCAATGTATTTCAATGTTTTTGAGGTTTTTTTATTGTAGTTAATTTCTACTTTCATGCCATTGTGATCTGAGAAGATGCTTGATATGATTTCGATCTTCTTGAACTTGTATAGACTTGTTTTGTGCCCTAACGTGCATTTTATCTTTGAGGATGTTCCATGGGCACTTTAGAAAAATGTATATTCTGCTGCCTTGAGACGAAATGTTCTATAAATATCAATTAGATCCTTGTGATCAAGTGTGTTATTTAAGGCTGCTATTTCCTTGTTGAGTTTTTGTCTGGAAGATCTTTCAGTGATGTCAGTGTGGTGTTAAAGTCCCCTATTATGACTGTATAGCTGTCAATCTCTCCCTCAAAGTCCTCCAAGAGTTTTTTGTTATATATTTAGGTGTTCCTGTACTAGGTGCATATGTTTGCAAGGGTTATATTTTCTTGATGGACTGATCCTTTTAATATTATATAGTGACCCTCTTTGTCCCTTGTTATGGCCTTTGTTTTGAAGTCTATTTTGTCAGATCTGAGTATTGTACCCCAGTTTCTTTTTTGTTTCCATTTTCATAGAATACTTTTTTTTTTTTTATCATACTTTCCACTTTCAGTCTGTGTGAATATATTGTTCTGAGGTGGGTCTCTTGTAGACAACACATATATGGGTCATGTTTTCTTACCCTTTCAGCTACCCTATGTCTTTTGATTGGAGCATTCAATCCATTTACATTTAAGGTTACTGTTGATAGATACATATTTATTGCCATTTTAATTTTTTTATACCTACGTTCCCTTCTCTCTCTCATTTCCTTTTTCTTCTTAAAGAAGAGTCATTAACATCTCTTGTAGTACTAGTTGATGGTAATGTACTCCTTTAGCCTTGTTTTGCTTTGGGAGCTCATTATTTCACCTCAATTTTAAATGATAGCCTTGCAGGAGAAAGTAGTCTAAGAGTCAGGCACTTGCTTTTCATTATTTTGAATACTTTATGCTATGCCCTTCTGGCCTAAAGTGTTTCTTTTTTTTTTTTAATTTTTTTTCTTTATTGAGAGAGAGGGAAGGAGAGGAAGAGAGAGATAGAAATATCAATGTGCGAGAGAAACATCAATTGGCCTCCTCCTGCACACCCCCCACTGGGGATTTGGCCCACAACCTGGGCATGTGTCCTGACTGCGAATTGAACCAGTGACCTCTTGGTGCATGGGTTGATGCTCAACCACTGAGCCACACTGGCTGGGCAAGGCCTGAAGTGTTTCTACTGAGAGGACAGTCTAATAGGAACTCATTTGTACATAATTTTCTATCTCTCTCTTGTTGCCTTTAAGATTCTTTCTTTGTTTTTAATGTTTGCCATTTGAATTATTATGTGTCTAAGTGCAAGTCTCTTTGTGTTTATCTGGATTGGGACTCTCTGTGCCTCCTTAAACTGTAACTTTTTTTTTTTTTTTTTTTTTGCCAGGTTAAGGAAGTTTACTGTCATTATTTCTTCAATTAGGCTCTCTGTTCCTTGCTCATATTCTTCTCCTTCTGGTACCCCTATGATGCAGATATTGCTGGTTCGTATTGTCCCAAAGTTTCCTTAAACTCTCCTCTGTTTGTTATTCTTTTTTCTATTTGATGCTCTAGTTGGGTGTTTATTTCTACTTTGTCCTCCAAATCACTGATTTGATCCTTTGCTTCATCCAAACTACCTTTAATTTCTTCCAGTGTATTTTTAATGTCAGATATGGTATTCTTCATTTCTGACTGGTTCTTGTTCATGGTTTCCATTTCCTTTTTCATGATGCCGTATTTCCCACTAAGATCCTTGTAATTCTCACTATATTTCTTGAGCCTATTTATAACCATTAATTTGAACTCTACGTCTGAAAATGCATTTGCCTCCATTTAGTTCTTTTTCTGGATATTCCTCCTTTTCTTTCATTTAGGGGTTATTTCTTTGTCTCCTCATTTTAGCTGTCTCTTTGTGGTTGTTTCTATGTATTAAGTAGACCTGCTATGCCTCACAGTCTTTGTGGGATTTCCTTATGTACACAGTGTCTTATTGACCCCACTGTATGGTCTCTTTGATCTCCTGAGCTGGATGCTCTATGAATGTCTCTTGTGTGTGTTATTTGGGTTCTCTTGTTATAACTGGGACTTGTTTATTAAGGTCCTGTTCATGGGTGGGATCTTTTCTCTGACCTGCTGACTTTAAGGTTCAAGCCCGACCACATTGTGCCAGCTGTTTGTTATACAGGTGCTGAACAAAACAAAACAAAGCTAAACACACACACACACACACACACACACACAACTACAACAACAAAAAGACTAAGAAAGAGAAACAAACAAACAAACAAAAAAGTGTACTAAAAGACATGAGACCAAAGAATTAGAGTGGGAAATAAAAAGAAATGGAAAAAGAGACTATGGAAGCAAAGAAGGAAGAAAACAGCACTAGACTAAAAATAAAGCAAAAAGAAAACAAAAATAAATAAATGAATAATTTTAAAAAGTAATAATGATGAATACATTAAAATATAGAATAGAAAAAGAAAAATGCAAAAAGAAAAGAGAAAATAAGAAAAATAAAATAAGAGAAATTTAAAATAACATTAAAAAGAAGAAAAAAGAATAGAATAAAAGAAAGAGGGAAATAAGAGATATGAAAGAAAAAAAGAGAAGAAAGAAAAAAGGACAAAAAAACCTTCTGGATCTGGTATGTGTGAGCTCACTGGATTTTGCCCTGATGTTGAATCTGGCCTCCCGGTGTGTCTAACCTGGCCCTCCTGGGCAGTTCTCTGGTGCAGGCCAATGTGAGTCACTGTCCCTGCCTGGCCTTGGGCAGCCTGGCTGAAGCCTGATAGGGCAGAGCCCCAAATAGTCCAGTGGGAAGGACCGCCTACTGCAGAGACTTGGTCTGCTTTGGGTCCCACACCTTGAATGCCCCTGTCCTGAGCTCTTCTCCCTTCCCCTGTGGAACTGTGCTCTGCAGCGGTATCTTGGTCTTGGCCAGGGTGGTTTGAACAGACTCATGCTGAGGATGTTGCCTGTAGCTTGTAGGAGGGGTTATGGGCACTTCCTGTCCTTCCAATCCCTGAGCTGTCTGGCACTCCCTTGCTGGCACTTCCTTGCTGCCACCTCTAGTAGGGAAGGATTAAAAAAACAACAACAAAACAATAAATAAAATAAAATATAAAATATCAGCCTCTCTTGTCACTCCAAACTTTCAGTGCTGCTGACCCTCAAATATCCAAGGCTCCTGCATCTCCAGACCCAGCTTCAGGGGCACAGATTTCCAGCCCAGGGCAGTTCCCCCTTGCCTCAGGTCACTGCAGGGTAGGTCAGAAGCAGCTGATTTTCAAGTGTGAGAGAGGGCGTCTCCCCTATACTCCAGGTAGGCGGGGCTGATCCTCCTTTCTGGGTCCTACTGTCCAGCCCGTGTCCTGCTGTCTGCCAAGAGTTCCTCCAGGAAATAAAGGTTCCCTCAGATTCAGTGCTGAGCATGTCCTTCAGTCCCCTCCATAGGCCCTGAGGTCTGGCACGTGGCACCTCCTGCACACACACGTCAGGGCAACCTCCCAGACAGGACAATGGCGAGGCTCACAGTGCTCTCTCCAGGGGGTTCAGCCTCGGGCTCCCACTGCTGTGCTCCCACCACGGCCTGCACAGCCAGCATCGTCCTCTGCCCCGGGCGCTCCTGGCTCACCCACACGCACAGATTTTTCAGTCTGCATCCCGCCCTTAGTTACAGCAGCACCCTGGGCCAGGGAGGCTACAGCCCCCTCCGTGGCTAACAGCAGAGTCACCCCATTAGCTGGATCTTACAAATTTAAAGGACCTATTTGCTTGTCTGCAGTAATACAAAGGGCTTACTTCCTCAGCACAGTTTAATAGTAGAACCCAAGAAATAACGTGGGTGGAGGATGTGGCTAAGGAATCCCCAGGTCCTGGGAGTGAAAAGGGGGAGAACACAGGGAGCCACCCCAGCCAGACAACAGGCCCCAGGGTTCTCAGAGCAGGAAATGTCCATGGCTGACCAAGCATGAAGCACTGATGTAGCAATAACCAACGGCATATGGTTAAGTGTCAAAAGCGACAATTTTGTGCTGTGCAAGCTAGAAAGGGCAGAGACCGATATACACTGGAAAATTTTTATGAGACAAAAAAGAGAAAGAGAGCTGGGGTTTGAAAGGAAGGTCTCAGATCATCAAGGGTTGCACAGGAAGTGCTGGAGGGAGAAAGCATGGCAGCAGCAAGAGTGTGGGTGCAGCAGCAAGAGTGTGGGGGCAGCAGCAAGAGTGTGGGTGCAGGCGCAGAGGCAGAAAGAGTCCGCCTTCAGAGGCCGCCCTGCAGCAGATACAGTCTATTCACAAGGGGTTGATCAGAAGTAGGGGGGTCGTGCTGGGTCAGATCAGGCCAGGCACTAGGAAGGCTACAGACATGTACAAGTCCCCCGCCCCCCAAAGTAAAACATTTTTGTGCAATCTTTCATAAACCAAAATGGTGTAAAGCAAAGAAGTAATTACCATTAATTTATATGGAAAAAAATGTTGAGCATTCCCAGACCCAAAATTCAATGCACTCCCCAATGTCTTCATTTCACTCACCAAGATCAAAATGCTTACACCCAGTTCTGTGCTAAGCGTAACAGCGTTATGAGCTCTCCCAGGCCCTTCTGACACCTTAGGACACACCTTGCTGAAGGAGGCATGCCATGAAGCACAGGTGCTCACAGGTCTGAACTCCGGCACCGATGCTGAGACGCTGGGTGCGGGTCCCAGGGAAGGAGCTCAGGGCCACTCTCGCCGCTCCTGGGGCTGCTGCCGCTCTGAGGGCTCCCTGCAGAACAAACCCGAACCCTGCTTTCACTTCACCTTTTTCTGAAAAGTGAAATCTTCTTCAGATTGTCCGGTTAGCGAGGCAGGTAACTATGTAGGTCTTTCATAAAAGTGAAGTGTCATAACACAATCTTTCTAAAAGCAGAGGATACCTGTATAAATGTTTTCACAGGAGGGCCGCAGAGAGAAAATCAACAGACACACACGACCATTAACTCTAAACACTGGATCAATGATCCGGGATCAGAAATTCAAAGAAGTAAGAGATACATCTGAGAAAAACGCATGGAAGAGAAACCTCAAGCTAAGATTTGAATGGTCAGGGTTTGATAAGCTGCTGGGAGCCGAATGAAGAGTGCCAGAGGCATAAAAAGTAAACGTGGTTGTGTTCTGCAGGACAGAAAGGGCACACAGTCCTGACTGCTTAACCCTGAGGACACATTCTGAAAGATGCATCACTGCACCATTCTGTCATTGCGTGAATGTTACAGAGTGCACTTAGACAGACTCACCACACACCTAGACTGCACGGTACAGACTTCCTCCTGGCCTACAAACCTGTACAGTATGTTACTGTAGAAATTACTGTGGGCCATTATAACACAGTGGTAGGTATTGGTGTATCTAAACAGAAAAGATACAATAAAACTGGAATATAAGAAAAATTTTTAAATGGTACACCTGTATAAGGCACTTAATATGAATGGAACTTGTAGGACTCAAGTTGTTCTGGGAGAATCAGTGAGTGAGAGGTGAGTGAAGGTAAAGCCTAGGACATGACTGTAAACTGTACAAACACTGTACACTTAGGCTACACTAAGCTATAAACAGCAGGAGATTAAATCAAGCACAAGAGAAAAGGATGTGATCACAGTACGTGGTACACACGGGATGGATGAGGCTGCTGCTGGCGGGACACAGCATTTGTTTTCCACCAAGGTCTGTTTGTTTCAATAAGAAAGAGTACACTCTAAAATAAGTATAGCTCTGTGATGATTAGTGACATTGAGGATTTTTATATGCAAATTAAAACAACTATGAGGTATCACCTCACACCTGCCAGAATGGCGGCCATCAACAAATCATCAAACAACCAGTGCTGGTGAGGGTGTGGAGAAAAGGGGACTCTAGCACACTGCTGGTGGGAATGCAGACTGGTGCAGCCACTGTGGAAAACACTATGGTGTTTCCTCAAAACATTAAACATGGAACTGCCATCTGACCCAGTGATCCCACTTCTAGGAATATACTCTAAGAAGCCTGAAACACCAGTCAGAAAGAATATATGTACCCCTATGTTCACAGCAGCCCTATTTACAATCACTAAGATCTGGATACAGCCCAAGTGTCCATCAGTAGATGAGTGGATGAAAAAGCTGTGGTACATACACACAATGGGACACTATGCAGCTGTAAGAAAGAAAGATCTCGTATCCTTTGAGACGACATGGAGGGACCTGGAGATAATTTTATGGGGCCACATCATATATGTGATCTGTCGTTGGCTGAAACATTGTAATGTAGCACACAACTATATTGATTAGTATGAGGAATCCTGATTGGACTCATATGAGTATTGGGGCGAAATCACAGAGGGTTTTAGAAAAGGAAGAAGGCCTGGATTTGATGTGGCAGGTGTCGAGGAATCACTTCATGGATGGCCTGCCAGTGGGAGCGGTAAAGTCAGACCACCCAGCAGTGGGCGCTACAAACACCCAGAGCAAAACTGATGAGGGCGTAGGCTAGCGAGTGCAAGTGAAACAGGGCAGGGGCGATGCCAATTAACATTTCATAAAGTCCAGTAGAATACTAAATTAAGAAAATAGAAACAGAGATGAATCCAAAGTGACGCTGCCCACAGAAACTAGATTATTCAAAAGGGAACTTAGGCTAGAAAATATACAAATTTAGTTTAAAATATACACAATTTGGCAAGGGCACAGGCTAGAGTGAAAAGTTCTTGCAGGCCTATTGCAGTCTGAGGCTCAGTGGCCTCACAGCCTCGTGGAGATCAGAGTCTTCCGCACCTTTCCTACCGTAGCTCAACTGACTACCCCCTTCTGCTCTTCACCTTCTCCCCGTGAGCTTCCCAGGGCTGTACACGGAGCCGGGAACAAATCCGCAAGACAGACCATGCCTTAATGTGAATAAGGTAGACTTTTGCCAGAGCTTATGCATTTCTTTTGTACAGGTCATATAAATAAACTATCAGGAAATTGTATCAATTGGTAGATTCATCACAGCACACCCACCGTGCTCTAAATATTGACCTAGACTCCTTTTCTATCTTCTCTCACTGAATTTAAACACTAGCCAAATGTCAAAAATATTGTTAACCCAATTTTCCAGAAAAGAAAACAAACAAGTTCAAGGAGGTTGAAATTCAAATTCACAAAAATAGTCAAAGTGACACAAGAATTCTCACCCAGCTCTTTTTGAACCCAGGTCGTCTGATCATTCACTAAGATGCACACACAGAGATTGCTGACCAAACACAGTAAGAGCTGCATATCGTATGAATTAAAATATATTCCGGAAACACAGAGGAGGGGGAAGCAATTGATTGGTTAAAGGTCTGCAATTTTATTTCTGAGAACTACAAAGACCCGAACGGCTGCCATCTAGTCTTTTGTTGACATCTAATTGTTTCAGATTTAGAACACCTGTAACATTTGTCATTAACCATTTTAATAACTCTAGTCTGTGTTTCAAAGGATAATTTAAGAGTTAAACCTCATCACATCTTCATCAGTAAAATAAAAATACATTTTCCAATACAAATGGGCTAAAACTTATTGAGTAAATTCCAACATCATTAATAACATAAAACATTGGAATTCAAGGAGATGCCATGTTTCATCTCCCAAATAATGCAGAAATGTTTTTTAGCATCCAATAAATAAAAATGAGTGAATATTATCACTCTTAAATCTTGTTCATTAAAATATAAATTAATATAATCTTTCTAGAGGATAAGTTGTAGCTACAAATCAAAATCATCAGAATATATGCACCTTTTGACCCAGGAATTTCTTACATACAAGAATGTTTATCATGATGTTATTTAAAGTAATGAAAGTTTTTAAACAGCTTAATGTCCAACACAAATGAATGACTAAACAAAGTTGGAGGTAGCATGCAATAGAATGCAATGCAGTTATTTAAAATCACATTATATAAGAATATCAAATGACTTGGGGAAATGATTACAGCACATGGTTAAATAAAGAAAGTATTTTTCAAAATTGAACTGCACTACAATTCTGTTGAGTCTGAGCTGGAGCTTCACCCTAAATCTTAACAATGATTATTTCTGAGTAATGGGATTACATTTCCTCCCCTGTGCTTTTCTGTGTCTTCTGCAGTGAGCATATATGGTTTATATCATCAGAAAAGAAGTCACAATTTTGATGCTGTTAAACTATTTGTTGTAGATTAGCAGGGAAGCCAGGTAGTAATCCTCTCTCTTTCATCCAAAACATCCCTAGCCTTCTCTACTCTCCCTCTCCTTACATTTCAACCCTCCCTTTCTGCAAAGTATACAACTGTTGTCCTGATCCTTAAGCTTTCTACAGAATTGCCCTGCCTTGTCAGCTTGGGTCAGATTTTCATCTTCTCCACTCTGACCCATCCATTCATTTGTGAATTCAGCAAACCATTACTGGACATCTTCTCTGGGCAAGGCAACATACTACATTCCCATGCCACAAAGTCAAGCAGGACATGCTGCTGTGACAGCATCAGGTACAGGTGCTATGACTGAGTTTACCGGGCACACAGAGGAGGAAGGGCAGTATCAGATCTAGAAGGGGAAGGAAAGCGAGGAAGACTGCTAAGAGGTAGCACTATGAGTCCTGAAAAATATAAGCTATTTAAGTCAATAACTCAGGGAAAACACACTGGCAGAGGAAGGGCCTGTGGAAGGCAGGTAGGTGAGAAGAGCACGTATTCCATGAGAACCTCAGTCATCTCCATTTGGCCGGAGTACAATGTCCAAGGGCAAGTGTTAAGAAATAAGACTAGCCCGGCCAGTGTGGCTCAGTGGGTGAGCGTCGACCCATGCACCAAGAGGTCAGCACGCTTCAATTCCACATGCCCAGGTTGTGGGCCCAATCCCCAGTGGGGGGCATGCAGGAGGCGGCCAATCAATGTTCTCTCTCATCAATGTTTCTATCTCTCTCCCTCTCCCTTCCTCTCTCTCTGAAATCAATAAAGAAAAATTATTTAAAAAGAAATAAGACTAGAAGATAATGTTCCAAACTGTGGTACATTGACTCTCAGAACTCCGACATTATCCGTGGAAGAAAAGAAATTCCTTGAGCACACAACTGTAGGAAACACTCAATGGTATATCTACCTGTGGTAGTTCGATCATGTACGTTAAAGGTCTGTGGTAGGACACAGGACCCCACTCTCCGCTTCCCCCCAGCTTCCTAGAAACACACTTTGGGAAACATTGAACATAGAGGGGAGAATAGTCTACAACATAAAGACATGTATTAAATGAAGGAATTGGCCTTTTAAGCTGAAACCTCAGGGGAACCTTGACAGCTTTCAAACAAAACGATAGGTTTGTGATTTAGCAAACACCACGGTGGTAGCAAGGAGCATTGAAGCAGAGGGAGTGAGAGAAGGGCCAGCATCAGTTCTCAGGAGGCTATGAAGTGATCAGAAGCAGAAGGAATATGCGCCTGAAACAAAGCCAAAGGCATGGCCATGATAAGGAACGGGATGGTAGACTAGAGAGAATGTGACCTAAGGCAGAATATAAAATTTAGTAGCTGATGAAAGTGTGGTCAAGTTTTTGAGAGGAAAATGTCTAAGATATTTTATGCTGTTCCTCATTTTTCTCCCCTAGGGTCATTAGGGGAAGTGAAAGTAGGTTTGGAGCAAAATATAACAAATGAAATCTTGCACATGTCTCATACATTGCAAGAAATACAAGTCTGGAGGTGAGCAGAGATTTAATGGACAGTATGGAGTAGGAAGTCATTAGAACAGCTGTCACATGGTCTTAGGTGGGAAATACCTGCAATGAGGAGAGTGAAGGTTTAAGGACATTAATCCTGGCTGACATCAAACTTTGGCTAGCAATAACAAATCTATAAACGTGGTAAAGAGAGAGAGGATACAACCTTAAGAGAAAAATGCCACAGGATCCATGAAGGAGAGATTTTAAATGAAGAATGTGGCCACTGGGGTCAATTGCTAGAGAGATCTAGTGAGGTATGAACTGGGACGTGTCTATTGCCTTTGGTGAAATGTGACTAATCAGGGGCCTGGGTCAGCGCTTTCTCAGAGGGGTGGGATTGGAAGTCAGATGATAGAGTAAGAGTGAAACAGACGGGACAGAGGGTGAGGGTGGACTTGTCCTTCAAGAGCTGACCAAGATGGTGTTTTAGCTCAATAAAATGTTAATGTTTTGGGTGTGGATGTGTAGGCTCTCACATGGGAGATAACTGAGTATATGTGTCTATGTTAACTGTGGGTGGAAGGCACAGGGAGGGGGCGTCACTGGAAAAGGGAAATTGAAGAGAAAAGTGGTGGTTGATAGAGGGGTCTCTGCTGGAAGGTGAAGTGTTCACAGTGCAGACTCTGGAAAGAAGGAAAACCCCTCATTCCTCTGAACTGGGGGAAGGAGGAGCTCCTAGCCAGCAGGGGAGGAATTAAAGAATGTACTCACACAATGACTTCAACTTACCCTAAGCTAAGTTTCGTAAACGGTGCTCGGAAGGCATGCAAGTGTTTGACAGGAGTCTGGGGTCTGGAGAAGAATCAGTGCATCACCCAGAATCACATGAAACGGAAAACTGCAGCCATGTCAGATCTGTCCTTAGAGCTTTTCAAATTAGAATCAACTCAACATTTTAAAATGTTGATATTAATATTAAAATATATGAGCACAATTATCAAGGTAAAGTTTATCAGATATAAATATGTAAATAATTATACCATGTGTATGCATTTTGCACACTTTTTCTAGAAAATAGAAACTTTTTCTTAGGCTTATGGATTTGGAGAAATGTAAATGGTAGAGCTTAGTGAATTTCCTTTTTACTTTTTCCTCCCCCAAATCTAGGATCATTTAAGGTTTAAGAATACCATAAATAATGTAGAAGCTATCATTTTTATTTACTACACTTGTTAATAATGCTTTCAAATTTCTATGTAGTAAAGTGTTATCAATTATTAGAGTAATAATGTTTCTTCATTTTCACCATTGATTTCCTTTAAAGTCTCTCTGTAAGCTAATTTAAAAATTAAAATACTGAATTGTGGGTACAGGATGCATACCCTCGGACACTGCAGCAGAAGTCGGACCAACCAGGTGGACACGTACACTATGACCTGAAGACAATAAGATACAAAAAACAAAAATCCACACCTGCAGGAAAAATGCTAAAGCCCATTGAAGAGCTATTTTCGGTTCTTTGATTACCATGAAATATTGCAAGTACGTATTATTTTAAAGAGAAACAAAATGCACACAGTACGAAGGCAAATCATGAAAGATAGCTCTAAGACTGGCGGTAAACTCCTCCACTTCTCCTGCCCTCCTGAGATAAGGCAGTGCTTCATTCTAAGGGCAGAACAATGTTGGCCGCTGAATAGAGAGGTTCAGACTGAGAAATCCCAGCACGAGAGGGAAGAGATAAGGAGCGGTCAGTCTGGGAAGACCAGGGGCTACAGAAAACATCACAGTTCACGCCCTCCCAACAAACTCAGATCCTGACAGAACCAAACTACAGCCATTGCAACCCTACATGTTTGTTAATTGAATATGTTCTCTTGTGACATATTTTATTTTATTTTTCTTTATTGATTTTTTTTTTTAGAGAGATAGGAAGGGAGAGGGAGAGAGAGATGGAAACATCAATGAGAGAGAACATCGAATGGTCGCCTTCTGCATGTTCCCCACTGGGGATCAGGCCCACAACCTGGACATGTGCCCTGACCAGGAGTCAAACCAGCGACCTCTTGGTGCATGGGTCGACACTCAACCACTGAGCCACACCGGCCAAGCTCTTGTGACCTATTTTAATAGCCATATTTATTTATTGTCCATCCTTTACTTTATTCAGAATTCATAAGGGAGTTAACAATTTATTGAAAACCATCCGGCAGATGTGGCTCAGTGGTTGAGCATCGACCCATGCACCAAGAGGTCGCTGGTTTGACTTCTGGTCAGAGCACATGCCCAGGTTGTGGGCCCGATCCCCAGTGGGGGGCATGCAGGAGGTGGCCAATCAATGTTATCTCTCATCAATGTTTCTTTCTCTCCCTCCCTCTCCTTTCTTCTCTCTCAAAAAAAAAAATCAATAAAGAAAAAAAAATTTTTTTTAAAAGAAAACCACTAAGACAAAAGAAATACAGCCATCCTTCAGTATTCTTGGGTCCCTCAGTATCCCTACCCCACCTTCATGAATACCAAAATCCATAGATGCTCAAGTCACTATATAAAATGGTGTAGTATTTGAATGTAACCTACACACATCCTTCTTTAAGTTATCTCTAGATTATTTATAATGCTATTTAAACAAATTGTTTATAATACAATGCTAATGCTATCTAAATAGTTGTTATACTATATTGTTCAGGAATAATGACAAGGAAAAAAGTCTGTGCATGTTCAGCAACCATCTTACACCTGACTACATAATACATGTCAGCAACATCTAACAGTTTTTTCCCGAATATTTTCCATCTGCATTTGGTTGAATTCTTGGATGCAGAATCCACGGATATGGAGGGCCAACCCTAATCTCTAATTTATCAGGTTTGCAAACCTAAATTTTCACATATTTTGTTAGGGTTGTTTAAAGAGAGGTTTATCCCCACTGGCTGCTCTGAAAAGCTATTTTTGCATTGTTTGTACTGTTGGGCAGATTTCTCACTTGGGTCTAAAAACTCTCGCTTTCTTTTTAAACCACCTGCATGCCCCACCACATTGGGGACTGTGGACACCAGCTCTGAGATCACCACCAAAGACTTGAGAAGAAGAAAGTTGTGGAGGAGGTTAAGAATGGAAGAGATGCACCTGCTGAAGGGAATGCTAATGAGGAGAATGGGGAGCAGGAGTCTGACAATGAGGTAGAGGAAGAAAGAGGGGAGGAAGAGGAGGACGAAGGTGATGGTGAGGAGGAGGGTGGAGATGACGAGGAGGAGGAAGGGGGAGAGGAAGAGGAGGAGAAAGGTGATAGTGAGGACGGGGGTGGAGATGATGAGGAGGAAGCTGAGGCAGCAACAGGCAAACGGGCAGCTGAAGACGATGAGGATGACAACGTTGACCCCAAGAAGCAGAAGACTGATGAGGATGACTAGACAGCAAAAACGAAAAAGTTAAACTTAAAAAAAAGACCACCTCAATCTATTCATTCACCCTCCACTTCCCGGCTCAGAAGTAATGTAAAGTGGTCACCTTGGGGTAGTTCCTCACGCCCAAGCCCACCGAGGGCAGTGCCGTCCACAGAGGACACACTCTCCACTACCCAATCAAAGCAACAGGGGAGGGAAAGCAACCAAAACTTCTAAGGCCCTGCTTTTTAGTTCTTAAAAGTACCTGTTAAAAATGTGTTTGTATTTTTATTTACATTTTTATATTTGTGTACATACTGTGAGGGGTTCACCATTTTTAATAATTTCAGGATGACCAAACCAGCCTTTGGAAAGGTCTCTGTCCTACTTCTGACTTACTTCAGGTGGGACCATGTTCATTATAATCTCCAAGGAGAAAAAAAATCCTCGTTAAAAAAAAAAAAGCAAAAGCAACAACAAAAATCTTATTCTGAGCATTCCAGTAACTGGTTTGGGTGCGAAGGGGGGGAGGGTAAGTACTTAACCACACTGTTAAGTAGTTGGTTTGCAAGATGGTTAAAAAGGCCACAGATAAAAAGTTGTGTTTTTGTCTATGAAGTTGCTGTTTGTTTTATTTAATTTATTTAATTATTTGATCTATTTGATGTATATGTGAAACAACGTTGACCAACAATAAACTGGAATTTTATTTTATTGAGTTGTTCTAACTAACTAAATAAATAAATAAATAAATAGGTAATTTTAAGTGCCTATGAGCCAGGTACCATATTTTTATGGTTAATGTTAGTTAATGTCATTCAATTTGCACGAATGCTTTTTGGAAGACGATCATCTTGCAGAATCAGTGAGAAAGCTGTAAAACTAGAGTTGAAAAATCAGGAGCCATGAAAGTCCATGCAGCCAGAAATACAGTCCCAACCATGTCTTATGAGGCATCTGGTTAGGACGCTATCATTGCAGTTGGTCACTGTGCACCATAACCACCACGACAGCAAGACTTCCCAGTCATTCCTATTTACATACAGGCTCTGGATTCCACGCCCTGGTGAAAACGTTAGATAGCCCAGGTATGTCCACGTGTGCACCTTCCAACAGCCAAGGAGCTAGGAAAGGAAATATCTGTCTCCCTTCAGATTCCATGGGATTCTCTCCAAGTAGAAAAGCTAGGTGGATGCTGGGCAGCTAATCCCAACAAATACTCACCACCTCGTACCACTTTGCACCTGGTAAGTGTGTCTAAAACTTGTTCTTGGGGATAACATAGAAATATCTTTTAAAATACAAAAAAAATGAAGATGAATTTTGTTGCAGAAAATGAGTGAGAAAGGATGCTAGGTCTAAATCGCTTTTTAATGCCTCAGATTTAGTTCTAAATCATATTGCAAAGAGATGATTGCATGAAAACTTTCTGAAAGAGAACACAGGACAATTTTCATATTCTGAGCAATCTTCATAATTTGACGTTAGGAGAAAAGAAAGGCATAGTAACTGCCTTAGAATAAAGGCTTTAATGAGCTAATGTATAATAAATTAGCCCTGTAGCTTTGAGAGGTTGGAGCAGCTGTGACACTCTCCGCTCCACCCCTACCCTTGGCAGCTTTGAGGCCTACGGCAAATGTCTATGGAGCAGACGAGGGATGTGCTCAGACTGACCTGCCTCTTCAGAGGATATGGAAGAAACCATGTTCTACATCCAGGGGAGGAAACTCACATTTCTTCTGCGGTTCCTGAATTCACTCGTTCATTAATTCTTGACTCACCTTAAATGTGCTCTCCATGTCATGCATCACGCCGTGCATGGGTGAACCAGGTGGACAGACTTCGTGGCTCTCTGGCTGGCTGCTTTTCGGAGATGTGTAGCCCTTCCTCAGACATCGCTGTGCATTTCCTTGGAAGAGCATGCAAGGCACCCATGCAGTAAATACAGATGGAGCAGAAGGTCTGTACATTGAAAGAAAGGATCAGGAGAACACTCATTCCAACCCTGAGGAGCTGGGTCACTTCACATAGTCTTAAACAGTCTTCTTTTACGTCGTCTATCAGGTGATGAACTCACACATCAGTTCAGGAAGACAGACACCATTTTTGAAATTCAAGTTGCTGATATAAACTATCCTTTTACCTCTGAGAGTGTGTGCAAGTTAAGAGGACAAGAAGTCCAATCAAATCAAAACACTTCCAGTCCCTTGTACCAGTAGACACCCTCCTCACAAATTGTCTTGTCCACGGTCTCTGCATGCTGATGGCGCTGGATGGCGATGAGAATTAGAGCATGCGATAAAGAAGGCATGAGGCATAAATGGTTTCTTTCTTCTCTGAAATCTTTCTTATTAAAAACTATTATATTTAAATTTTATTTTATAAATGTCCTTAAGGGCTTTGTCCTGTGCCAGACACTCATAAAAACATGTTAGTCATTGAATTATAGAACTCATATTCAAAAGTATTCTACACTGACAGGGACCTGCCACAGGAAAAGCAATTAGAAAAATCCGTAGACAGAACTGATCTACAAATAAAACTAGTCTATAATGCAAGAAAGTACTGATACTGCTAAACTAAATAATAATGATAATAATGACCACTAATATTTATTGAGTGCTTCCTATATTCCCACATTATTCTAATTTCTAATGTCATATTCCAGCTTCTAATGACATTCCAGCAATGTCATATACCTGTAAGGTATAGACTAAAAGTATTCAGTGCCCTGTATGCTAATTGTTGGGGCTGGAAGGATGGACCTCAGTGACTGTATCTCACCACAGGATTGGTGGAGAGAGTGACATTGGAGCCAGTGTTGATGGGCTTAGAAGACAGTGTGCTGGAAGACAGGACACCCAGAAAATACGACTGATGAGTCGCCATGACTCAGAAGATAGAGATGTACTGGGACATAAGGAAAACTTAGCAATATAGGGAAATTAACTAGGCCTTGAGATGAAGGTAAGAAAGATGAATCTGCGGAGAAAATAACAGGAATTCATCAGCTGGACTGAACCAGAAGAGAGGTCAGGAAGACAAGTGAGGAGAGAAATGTAGCTGGCGTGGTTGCCAGGGAGGCTTGCGTGCTGGAAATGAGGAGTTAAGGTTTTCCTGGGCCAGGAGGAGAGAATTAGAGCCCAGGCGTCGATGTAACTGGTCAGATGGAGGAGGAACAGACACCGGGATCCGGAGAGACAGCACCAGCAGGCTAACGGGACAGACTGGGTGCGTGTGGGGGAAACAACGGAAGGAGAGGCCTCCGCGGCAGGACTGGAAACGGGCCTTTGGTGTCTGCAGAGTATCCCCGGAACTGTCCTCTCTCTTCCACTGCTCATGGTGATCTGGCCCTGGGGCCAATAGCGACCACCACATTTTCAGAATATCCTAGCCCTTATGCATATGCTGACCTTCTCAGTGCTGGTATGTGTCAGCTGTCGTGACCTGCCCAGTATTATTTGCTTCAAATCCTAACACCCCAGGGCTGTTCAGCCAGAGTCTCCTCTCCATGAGAAGATGCAGGCGTCAAGCCCCAGGGAGGTTCAGATTGCCGCAGAGTTCACCGAGAGAGAAATTCTCAGCCCAGGAGGCCAAACACACCCCGCAGTGCTTGAGAATTTAACAGCCCGTCTGGGAGGAGCCAGAGAACTGAGGGGCCAAGAGGCTGTGGCAGACGGAATAAACGTTCCCAAAGATATCGGTGTCCCTATCACCAGAATCTGTGATTATTAATTTACGGAGCCAAAGGACTGGAAAAACACGATTAAATTACGGATCTGGAGATAGGGTGATCTTCTTCAGCCCCAAGTGCAGTCACAGCCGCCATGTCAGAGAGAAAAGAGGGAGGGTTGAGCACGAAAGAGAAGGTGATGTGAAGACAGAGACTGGAGTGAGGCCACCAGAAACCCAGGAGTGTGGGCAGCCGCCCAAAGAGGCTGGGCCCGCCCTCCCCTGGAGGCCCCCTGGGTTTTGGAAACCTAAGACCCATCTTGGACTTCTGTCCTCCAGTATTATAAGAGAATAGATTTCCGTTGTTTTCGTAATTTGCTAATCAGCCATAAGAAATAAACACTAGGCTCTTTCCTCAATTAGTTAAGACAGTGAAGCCCAATTATTTAAAAAAATGTCCCCTACCCCGTGCCAGCTTTCCAACACTGATTTAAAGGAAAGACAACTTCCATGTTTTCTTTGAGAACCCAAAGTAAAACATTGTGTCTATTTACACAGGGCCCTGAGCATTGTTAATCCCACAAGCTTTCTTTTCCTTCATCCATTCCCTTCGCTGACTCCGCGGACTCGCCTGTCTCATGCACACCCCTGGCTCTGCTGTGTCGTGCACACCCCTGGCTCTGCTGTGTCGTGCACACCCCTCGCTCTGCTGTCTCGTGCACACCCCTCGCTCTGCTGTCTCGTGCACACCCCTGGCTCTGCTGTGTCGTGCACACCCCTGGCTCTGCTGTGTCGTGCACACCCCTCGCTCTGCTGTCTCGTGCACACCCCTCGCTCTGCTGTCTCGTGCACACCCCTCGCTCTGCTCTCCCCTACGCGCTCCCTGCCCTGCGCTCAGGAACACCCCGCAGAACCGGCCTGCCCTTGGCGCTCCACTCTTAAAACGGCCATTCATCCTTTGAGACAGCAGAAGACTTACTTTCTGTCCAATCTGTCTTTGTATCTGCAAAACGCGTTCCTCTCTTCTGTGCATTTCAACGGCCTGAGAACGCTGAGCACCCATCCCATCTACTCACTGCTGACTTCGCAGAGGACGAGCTGCCGGGTGGAGGCTGGATTCTCGCCCCAGCTCAGCATTGCTGTGTGCGGGGCGTTAAAGGGGCGGTTAAAGTCGATGCAGGAGTGAGTGAAGGCCTGAGTCTGTCTTCTCTCCTCCCCGGACCCATGCCCACATTTCATGCTCTGCTTTTGTCTCCTGCTCTCCTTCACTTTAAAAATCAAGTCCATGTGCCCCACGAACATCTTTACGTTAAAAGGGAAACTATTTCCTTAAATTTAGTCGTAAAATTTACACTGCATTAAAAAAGTGAGTAACTTCAGCGAGAGCATGTTAAGCTATGCCAAAAGGATTGACAATTCTGTCCGGTTGCAAACCTCTTCTAAAGCTCTTTTGCTCCAGATACAATTTTATTTTTCTGGTCACCACCTCAACCACTGCCTCTTTCTATTCCCTAGTAGATCTATTTTAGTCTGACATATAGATCAAGGTATAAATAAGTACATTTATAAATATGTAACTCTAGATATTGAACATTAGATCTGTGTCACATGAGGCATATACACACTATGTATGGGTACATGTATTTGTGTATCAAGATTAAATGATGAAAGACGCATGGATTTAGTATTTCCTTAATAACACTACCTTATATATATCTTCAATACATGTGATATTGTGAAAAGATCATTAAGAAGTTGAACAGACATGCCTGGGTCTTCGACCTTCTGACCACCTCTTACTCAACTGGACACACACCCAGGGAGGTTTAGCCCTTTATTTCAACTTTTCTCTACATCATTTTAGATCTAATCTTCCCCATCATCATTCTGATTAGTAATAGCTTATTTGCATCACACTATAACTGTTTGATAAGTGTCTAATATTTTAGACCTTGTCCTCTAGGAATTTAAATTTGGCAGTTCATAGTAATAGGACAGACTGTTTTACTGAGGTCAGAAAAGTGGGGGTCATCAAAATCTAGAAGGTCAATGTGGATGAACATAAAATCATAAACCTGGACAGAGCCAAGACTTATTAATGAACCACTGTCTGCTGCCTTCTTTCCCAACCTCCCGTCTGCTAATAAGACTGGACTAGTCCAGGTCCTAGATCTTTCTGATGTGAAATCTGGAGAATGAGTTCAGAGGGACAGAACAGCAGATTAAGAAGAAATCTGTGCGATTAGTGAGAAGTTTCAAAATATAAATGACAAAGGGCTCAGGCAGCATGAGGCAGATGGAAGAAAACCCTCTTGGGCTGAGCAGTGAAACAAGGTCAGAGAGTGTGATGGGAAAAGCTGCAGGGCCTGGACCAACTGAGAAGGAGAGGCCAATGTGGAATCAGATCCCTCGAAAGTTCTTTCAAAGACACAGGTGAAAATGTAGATCTCCTTTTTATTTATATTTTGACACTAATTGAGCTTCTCCAGCTTGACCTCCTTAAGAAAACAGAAGCCCCTGCTCCTTACTGAATTCATTTATCAGTTCTAACAGTGTTTTGGTGGAATCTTCAGCATTCTCTTTATATAGTATTATGTCGTCTGAAAATAATGACAGTTTTGCTTCTTCCTTTCCAATTTGGATGCCTTTTATTTCTTCTTGTCTGATTGCTGTGGCAAGAGAAACAATTAAATTAAAAAAAACAAAAAAACAAATGGAACTGCATTAAACTAAAAATATTTTGCACAGCAAAGGAAACTATCAACAAAACAAAAAGACAATCTACTGCTTGGAAAAAGATAGTCACCAATGATACATTCTATATGAGGTTAATATCCAAAATTTATAAAGAACTCATGCAACTTAACACCAAAAAGCAAACAATCCAATTTTAAAAACGGGCAGAAGAACTGAATAGACATTACTTTAAAGAGGACATATACATGTGGAAAGATGCTCCTGGTCACTAATCATCAGAGAAATGCAAGCTAAAAACCACAGAAAGATATCACCTCACACATGTCAGAGTGGCCATCATCAATAAATCAATAAACAACAAGTGTTGGTGAGGATGTGGAGAAAAGGGAACACTTGTGCACTGCTGGTGGGAGTGCAGATTCGTGCAGCCACTGTGAAAACAGTATGGAGATTCCTCAAAAAGTTAAAAATAGAACTACCTTATGACCCAGCAATTATACTTCTGGGTGTGTATCAGAAGAAACCCAAAACACTAATTTGAAAATGTACATGCACCCCTATATTCATTGCAGCATTATTTATAATAGCCAAGACATGGAAGCAACCTAAGTGCCCATCAGTGGATGAGTGGGTAAAGAAATGACATGTATATATACAATGGAATATTACTCAGCCATAAAAAAGAATACAATCTTAACATTTCCAACAACATGAATGGACCAGAGGGCATTATGCTAAGTAAAATAAGTCAGACAGAGAAAGACAAATAACATATGGCTTCACTTATATGTGGACTCTAAAGAACAAAATAAATAAATAAACAAAACAGAAACATGGATTCAGATAACAAACTGGTGATTGCCAGATGGGTGGGGGATTGGGGGGCTGGGTGAAAACATAAAGGATTAAGAAGCACAAATTGGGTTACAAAACAGTCACGGGATGTAAAGTAGAGCATAGAAAATACAGTCTATAACATTGTAACAACTATTTGAGGGGTCAGGTGGGTACTGGACTCATCAGGAGGTCCACTTCGTAAATTATGTGTCTAACCACTATGCTGTACACCTAAAACTAATATAAAATAATATTTCATGTCAACTGTAATTGAAAAATATATTATATAAAACAAAAGAAAAACAGAGCCCTGGTTTGATTAGGATTATATAAGGAAACATCAAATGCATTCATTGGTTTTCATTGAAGCGGAGCAGTTCCAACCCTCTCAACTCCGTAACAGGATGCCAGCAGCAAGCATGGAGCTGGGGAGTTCGTCTCGTGTAAGGTCAGTGTCTGGACCTGGTCCTCTTAAATAAAATTAAACCAAGGTCCTGACTTAACCACGCAGTTCCTGGTTCCTATCCCAGCCTTGCACCCTAACTACGGCCTTTAAATTGTGTTCAAGTCTGAGCATGCTGCTTTAAAAACGGACTTGTGACTTCCTTGGATCCTTGTGCTTTCAGCTGCTGGGGACGGCGCTGACTGGTCCCACGACTCTCCCCTGGACCGTCTGCACAGGCCTGAGGACTTCAGATAGTGTGGATGTTGGAATTAATCAGGCAGGCCTCATGAAGGGAAAAGACTTTCATAAGCTATTTGAATAAGGGCATGGACATTTTAAAGAGAGATTAGAGCACACCTTTAAAACAGTTTTCTTCATCTGAGCTTGCATTTACATGTGTGCTTAGAGGTTAGAATGTGTAAAAGGTGAAATAAAATGGAGCCACTTATAAAAGGGTTTTTAAACGGAGCCAGGAGACCAGTGAGGAGGCGAACAGGATGGAAATCGCACCAGGTGGGACCAATGAACTTCTGAACTGGGCCAAATCAAAGACATTGCTAGGACTCCGCAAGAACACCTGTGACTTGCCCCAGCGAGGGGCCCCTGCTTCCTGATTGCCTTAGCAACACTCAGGGTTAGCCAGCACTGCTTTCTGGGCCAACACCAGTCAAAACTCCTTGTCAACAAATTATGCAAACATTCCTTTTGTTGTTGTTGTTAATCCTCACCCGAGGATATTTTTTCCATTGATTTTTAGAGAGAGTGGAGGTGAGGGGAGAGAGAGACAGAAAGAGAAACATCGATGTGAGACAGACACATTGATTGGTTGCCTCCTGCACACACCTCTACTGCGGCTGGGGATCAGCTAGCAACCCAGGGACATGCCCTTGACTGGTAATCTGACCCACGACCCTTTGGTGCTTGGGCTGTCGCTCTAACCACTGAGCGCACTGGCTAGGGCCAAGCATGCTTTTTTGTTTCCTTTAAAAAACCCTGACTTTCGCTCCCTGGTGGGACACTATTCAGTTGTTACCCAAATCTGTCTACCTTGAATTGCAATTCTTTGATCCCAAACAAGTACTTTGCTTGATTATAGCTTCCTGATAATTTTCAATTGATAAATGGATTGAAAATGGGACTCTGCACCCTTGCCTTAAAATGAAAGTGAAAGCTAGTGATGAGGAAATGCTAAGAAGGAATCCACACTCTAGCCTCTTTGGAAGTGGTTCTTTTCCTGGAGCGATGTGAATTTCACTCCTCTGTGGGAACTTTGCTCCTGGCTAAGGGAGCCTGGGTGGGCCCTGTTTTCCTCCACCATCAAAAACAGCAAGCGATTCATTAAGTCAAAAGCTGGATTGTCTTGGGTCTGGCGGAAAGAGCTGGCCAGCTGGAGAAAATGCAGCAGCTGTCTCCATTTTTCTACAGAATTCTTGCGGGATTCATTTTTTTTCTCTTCCTTTTTGTTTAAAATTCTTACCAAAACACTGCTCTGCCTGCCCTTTGCCAGGTGTTGTGTGGGAGTGACTGACCCAGCAAGCAGTCTCCTCTGAGCTCCTCTGTGCTCTCCCTTGGTTGACATTCATTTCTTCATGGTGCCACAGACAGGATTTTTGAACCAGGGGAAAAACTCATTTCATTGTATTATTGGACCTCAAGATACATCATGGAGATGTATGTTTCCTGATACACTGATAATTTTTGAGAGGAAAACAGGAGCATTTTGATTAGTGGGCATGAAAGAAAAACACAAATATTCCCTTAGTCCTTCTGTTCAGCGAAGGGCGCGGCTGCTGCTCCCCGCCGTTCTGCCCCGTGTGCAAAGCCCCGTGTCTCCAGATACCCTCGTCATGGGCTTAGACATCGAGCTTTCAGTTGAATATAAATAACACATGAGCCTGGCCGGGGTGCTCAGTGGTTGAGCTTCCACCCTGCACCAAGAGGTTGCTGGTTTGATTCCCGGTCAGGACACATGCCCAGGTTGTGGGCCCGATCCCCAGTGGGGGCATGCAGGAGGCGGCCAGTCGATGTTCTCTCTCATGGATGTTTCTCTCTCTCTCTCCCTCTCTCTCTAAAATCAATAAAGGTGAGGAATACCGTTTCTTTATAAATAAATAAATACCACATGAAAGTATTCATTCATTCATCCCTAACTTGGTCAGTAATTATGACAAAATGTAAATGAAGCCCCACCCAACCACAGGTGCAGAAATGCTAAGTCAATGTTCTCCCCTCAAGCCCCACATTTTACCCATCCTCCTGCTCTGTCCATCAAGAATGTCTTTTTTTTTTTTAATTTTATTTATTGATTTTTTTAGACAAAGGGAGAGAGAGAAACATCAATGTGTTGTTCCACTTATTTATGCATTCTCTGGTTGCTTCTTGTATGTGCCCTGACCAGGACTGAGCCTGCAACCCTCATGTATCAGGACAACTCTTTAATCAACTGAGCTACCCGGCCAGGCGTGCTCACTCTTAATTGCTGGAATATTTGGTGAGACTGGTATGCTCTCGTGCGGATGCTTCCCAATTCCACCCAGGTGCCCTAAGGAGAGACTGGAAATGTGATCATCTCAGCCGCCACAGTATTCCGACCCTCACATCACACTTTACAGACTCCCAGCACTTTCCACTTGAGACCACACATATTCCATGAGTTTGCTATGGCTTTGTGGCCCTTCATTTCCCACCTCTTCTTGGGATGCCAGCCAATGAGACCTAAATCTGAATCCAATAAACAGACATCTCCATTTCAAGTGATTGGGACAGTTTAATGAAATGACAGAGGTGCTGCATTGTGGCTTAGGTGATGCCCCCTTTGCAGAGTTGGCTGGTCCTGTCATCCTCCATTCAGAAGAGAATTATATTGAAAACGGGGTGATCTTGACACTGCCTATCAACACTGAGCCAAAAAGCAGAGACAAGACTGAATCTTTTATAAGTGTTTATTCAAATTACGGGCAATAGGAAAGAACAGTAGGTATAGCACCTTGAAAAACTGCTCTCACATTTCATTTTTTTAAATATACATTTATTGATTTTTGGAGAGAGAAGAAGGGAGAAGAAGAAAGAGATAGAAACATCTATGTGAGAGACAACCATGAATCGGCTGCCTCCTGCACGCCCCCTACTGGGGATCGAGCCCTCAACCCAGGCATGTGCCCTGACTGGGAATCGAACAGTGACCTCTTGGTGCATAGGTCAATGCTCAACCACTGAGCCACACCAGTTGGACACATTTCATTTCAAACAAGCTCTTATATAGGGCTAGTGAGTGGAAAAAAATCTAAAGTTAGTGAGTTCCCAGGCCCTGCCTTCTTGCATTGTCCTTGTAAAGATTAGCCCAAACGCTGCCTCCCTTCAGGTGGGCTCTGTCCTTGATCTGGGCTCCGGGGCCTTGTCTCCAGGGCCTGTTCTTCTTGTAACAAGTCCTTCAGTTTCCCAGGGTCTGAAAGAAAATCACTTTTTTATAGTAAGTAGCTGTTGAACAACTGTGATTCTATTTCTACTACGTGCCCCTCCCCTATCACCCCTACTGTTACTTTTAGATCTTATATCTACGAGCTTAGTTTCATACAGGAAGTGTCTGCTGCTGAAGGGGGGGGGGAGTTCTGTGTATCCTAAGGTGTCACAGTCCACTCACAGATGGCCTTCACTGTGTTTCCCACAGGGTGGAGCATGGGACATGTGTCCATTTACTATACGGTCCACCCCAACATGGGTACCTCCCCTCTCCACTCCCATACAGTCTGCCCATTAGTTTCCACATATACCCTGGGGAGGGAGGAGGGTGGGTGAGACATTGTATGTGTACATTGCAGCAATGATATAACACACAGTAAGGGAATAACAGGTGTAATAGTTTTCTATATATCAGTTTCAGAGTACATAAAGTTGATCGCCAGTCTCAAGAAACCTTTTCAGTCATGTTGACATGGGACCGTCCTGTCAGGCTGACTGGGTCTGTTGGCCAAGGCAGCCCAGCAGCGGCAGAGAGGGGCCCCTTTGAACACACCTGACATCTGAGACATTGGAACAGAGAGCACCGCGTCAGCCCCCTCAGAGCTGCCAGCCTGCGCTGAACTGAGGAGAAGGCGACACAAGTTCAGGAGGCGCCAGCAGGGCAAACCCGTACCCGTGGGCAGTGCACAGGCCACAGCTCCATCCTGAGTGAGAACGGGGCTGGTTCAGGGGGTCTCCCTGCCTCTGTACCACACCTTTGACTGGCGATGTGCCCTCCAGCCTGGAAGACCAGCTGTGCGAGGAGGAACAGACAGCTCCAGATGGGACAGTAGTTGGCCACTTACCAGCTATGGTTGGTTGTGTGGGCGAGCCCTGGGCAAGCCCCGCCCCCGCGGGGCCAGGAGAGTTTGCCAGCAGGCACCTGTGAGTCCCCCAGGGCCAGGTTGACACAGCAGCTCCAGGGTGCATGTCCTGGGATGCTGGCAGCATCAGGTTACTCTCCGCTCCCCGGCCAGTTCTCTCAGTATCCCTGGCTCGCACTTGCACTCTCAGGGGATGCCCACGTCTGCTGCTGTCCGTGAACTGCTGCAGGCTGATGTGGTCGGGCTTTCCATTCATGGTTAGTAGCACAGGGGAGAGTCTTGAGGTTCCTCCTCGTTTGACCCTCCCTCAGTTCTCAGGGCGTTTCTTCAACAGTCCGTTATAATGTTCCAGCAGCCCCGCTCCTGTGGGATTGCAGGGAGCTGTAGTCGCAATGCTGTGGCTCTCGGCCAGTCTGGCACGTAATGTCCCGTTATTGTCAGCAAGCAACACGGATGCCGCTGCGCACACACAGGACCCTGCGGACGGCTGCGGTGCTGTCGGTCATTCTCAGGGAGCCCCCAGGCTTTGGCTGCTGCTCACAGGGTTTCTGCCCTGTGTGCTTCCTTCTCCTGTGCAGCCAGGTCTTCCGCAGGGGCCTCTTCCAGCCATCGAATGAAAGCAAGTGTCTTCTCTTCATCATCCCCTGGACATTGTGACAGTTGATGTCCTGTGACACGCTACAGGGTCACCTCCTTTGCCTGCACAACTGTCCATATGTCAGCCCACAGGGTTGGCCCCCACAGGGGTCTATTGTGGACAGTCCAGTCCTGCACGTGATATTTAGGGGGCTGTCCCTCGCATGGGCCATCAGTACGCCAGCTTCAGGTGGCACTAGAACCGTACCTTAAATATAAAATGTTTTCATAAGGAGAGAAAAAAAAAATCGTTGAGGCATTCCAGGGGCCCATTGGAATGACCCAAAGCCAAGTCTAGGTCAAGAAAAAGTCTCTTAGAATCCCAAACCTGGGAATGTTGCCAAGCATATTTGACCAAAAGATCATATATCATTATGAAATAATATTAAATTATTTATTTATTTAAAGTGACAACGAAAAGTATTAAACACAAACATAGGCTAGCAAAACTTCAGTTCTTAAAATTAAGAAGATGGGTTTCTTTTTTTTTTTTTTTTTTTTTTACTTTTTAAAAAAATGTATCTTTATTGTTGCAAGTATTACAGATGTCCCCCCAAATACCTGATTAATATACATAACGTATGACTATTTCAATAATAGATAGAACGTTTGCTTTCTCGGTAGATACAGGAAAAACCTTTTTCCCTTTTCCATTTCCTTCTTAGATATTGCTATTTCAATATTTTTTCTTCCATTTCTTTTCCATCTTTTTCATTTCCTTTTTTTAAATTTTGCTTCTCCCCTTTATGTAATTATTTTTCAACTTGCAGTGACCCTCTGCGACTCGCCCTGTCCCTTTGCCACTTTCCTAGTTTCAGTTTCTTCTTAATTTGTTCAGAAATAATCAACTTTAGAAGAACCTACTTTTAATTCGATATTACTAAAAGCATATAATTTCTTGCCAACTTAATTAGAATTCTTCATTCTTAGAAACCTTGATCTTTTTAGTGACAAGGAAGTAATTAACGTTCCTCAGAGTGGCAAATACATTTTATAACTTCCCCATATAGGTTCTCTCATTGGCAAATACATTCATATTTTCAAGAGACATATTTCAAATAAAATATAAGATATATTTATTTACAAATATAAATCTATTCTCCAGCTTCTCTGCAGTAAGAAGTCAAAAGTAGGCAAACTTGTCTGGCCGGTGTGGCTCAGTGGTTGAGCGTCGACCCATGAACCAAGAGGTCGCTGGTTCGAGTCTCGGTCAGGGCACATGCCCAGGTTGTGGGCCCGATCCCCAGTGGGGGCATGCAGGAGGCAGCCAATCGATGTTCTCTCTCATCGATGTTTCTGTCTCTCTCTCTCTCCCTTCCTCTCTCTCTAAAATCAATAAAGGAAAAAAGATTTTTTAAAAAGTAGGCAAACTCAGATCAATTAATATTTCAGAATCTTGTTATGTCAAAATACCTAGATATTCAACAATCTTTATCATTTAACCCAGTAAAACTCCAAAGTTTTAAGTCACTAAAGACTTTGGAAAACTATGTTTGGGTATATATCATTATTTCTGAAAAGCTTTATTAAAAACACTTTATTTTAGTTATATCTATTATTTCTTAATAAATCTATGAGATTTTAAAGTTAATTATTATCTAAGGCATTTTCTTGGCGTATTTTGTAACAAGGATAACACGACCTTGACAGTTTTAGGAGGCTGGACAAAAAGTGTGAGGAGACGTCAGGCTTGGGCTGCTTTCGTTTGAACTTGAAGGTACCACATTGTTCCTTCCGAATGGAGGCACGCCCCAGCCCTGGCGCTTCTGCAGCCTGGGTGAGGGGGCACCCCTGCAGCTCCCACCCTCCAGGAGGACTTGGAGTGTTCAAAAGATTCATTTCCCCATATTTTTCTTTCTGAGTTTTACTCTCTACAATGGGAGGTTTGGGGCACTTTCCCTCTGAACTACTAATTTAGATTGTTTCTGAGCACAGTCCTCCTTACGATGTCACATAATGAAAGCTTACACATGAGAGATCTTATCCTGTTTACCAAACCTTTGACAAAACAATTTTAATTAGCCATTGACTTAAACGGACCAGTTCGCGAAAATATGACCTAATGGACTCTGATGGAACCTAGACGAGGCCACTTATTTCAAAATAGAAACAAAAACAAAATCTAAGACAAAGAAAAGGTGAAAACAAATGAGTTACAAAATAGTAATGATCAAAGCAAGTCCCCCAAAAGATAAGAAAACAAGCAAAGAGCAATTGTAACCAAAGTTTCATCTCAGACAGGGAGAGCTCTCAGACAGAAATTGACTTTCTCCCAGGGAGGAGCTGGGATTAAAGTCAGAGTCTTATCCCCTGCGGAAACATGCTGCAGACGACTTGTTGTGAGTCCCCGGCGGCTAAAAACCCTAGATGGCAGTGACTGAGGACTCCGTGTGCACACCGGTTTGACTTATTCAGTCAGACTTGGAGTTCATCTACTCCCCAGAGACCTGTGTCCTTTCACCTCCTAGCCATTCAAGTGGCTGATGCCTTGAGAGGGAGAGCAGGGAGAGTCCCCAAGAAAAAGAGCTCTCAGCAGCTGCTGGGAAGTTTCTGCAATCCCTGCCAGGGGGTCAGCCTACCACAAGCAGGTTTAATTAGTTTAATTCAAACAAATTAAAACAAGCAATAAAGACACACCAAACAATAACCATCAAAAACACTCTCATATACAACATTTGCAGGTATACACAACAGACAAAAGGTTTATGACATACTGTGCATGCCCTTTTATCTGTAGAAACAGACAGAAGGCCAAATAGAATGCCCTTACCTGGGAGCCGACTGAAACAGAATAATGACTCTATGACCCAGAGCCGGCAGGATTCAGAGACCAGGCAAGGACTGGGAGGAGGGTCTCTTGCAACCAGGAGCTGCCCAGGCTCAATCCAGATGGGAGGAAATGGACGTATCCCGTAGGAACAAATACTCAAATCAACTTAAGCAAAACGACAGGGATTGCTGGAACCAAAGGTGGGACTCAACAGAAATTTCTGGCAGTGCTGCAGGGGAAAGAGTCCCGATTACAGCCCCAGGAATCCCAAGTCAGGCAGCCAGCGGGATCCCTGTGCTGACCCCGGAAAAATCCCACTTGCTGTCCCAGAAGAGTCGCCAATTTTAATATTGGACACATTGTCAGTCACCACAAAGCCAATAAGCAGAGACAAGATTGAATCTTTTATGAGCATTTATTTGAATTGCTGGCAATAGGAGAGAACAGTAGGGTATAGCACCTTGAAAAACTGCTCTCACATTTCATTTTAAACAAGCTCTTTTATATGGTTAGTGGGTGTGCAAAAACCTAAAGTTAGTGAGTTCCCAGGGTCTGCCTTCTTTCATTGTCCTTGTAAAGATTAGCCCAGAGTGCTGCCTCCCTTCCGATGGGCTCTGTCCTTGATCTGGGCTCCGGGCTGCCTTATCTCCATGGCCTGTTCTTCTCATAACACGTCCTTCAGTTTCCCAGGGTCTGTAAGAAAATCTCTATTTTATAATGAGTAGTTAGTAAACAACTGTGATTCTGTTTTCATTATGTGCCCCTTCCCATCAATCTGGCTAAGTCTTCGTAGAGTTGTTTCAGCACCCAGCGCTCCCTGTGTTCCTGTCCTGTCTTCAGGACGATCTCTATGGCCCATTGGAGGCACCTGGTCTAAGGTCATCCCTGCAGCCTCCACGGAGAGGGTAGTGCTCGGACACATGGAAATGCCCTGCAGTTTCCCTGAGTCCGAAAGTACTGTTCCTGGAATGCTAAAAATATTTATTAATAAGGAACATTTTTTTTTTTTCTGGATAAGTCATCACTTTACAATGAAATGACACATAGACTACAGATAGAGTGAATTTCTAATCTCATCCGACTCCTTCCTACTAACTCCCAACCCTGGGCTGCCGTCTTCTGAACTCAGTCACTCTGTGTTTCAAGAATGTGAACCAGTTTAAACGTAAGCCCAAACTAAGCATTGCTAGGGCAAATGCACTGCCAATGTACTCTGAATCAAGTAGCACCCAACACGAGGCTTTGCCTGGAAACTTTTCATAAATGTAGATTGAATTAGAAAACATTTTAAAATAAATGAATATTAATGATTGGGGCATATTTTCATGGTTTGGACTATCTGTCGTATTAGATTATTTTCACCATTTCTCCATTCTGTTGGTTAGGTAATTGAAAACGTACTATAATCCAAGTTGCCTTCACAGCACACAAAATTGGAATCAGATTGTCAGGAAGGAAAATAGATATATGTTTCGCAAAATCTGTGTGTTGTCTTATATGGGTCTCTGTTTTATGCTCACATGCAAAGTTAGATAACTCTACAAGGCAATCAACCGTAATATTCAGAATGTCCTATACCTTTTAGTGGTTCTTATAAAAAAAAAAAAAAAGAAGGAAAGAACTAACATTTATTATATGCATGTTTTTGGAAATTATGTGTATACAGACCTCAAATGGCCACCACAGTGTCCAGTGTTATTGCTTCATTGGGGGTTTCCTTGGCCAGGCACCATTCTCAGTGGTTTATGTAGATTTGCTTATAAGGTGGGTACTGTATTGTATCCTGTTTTACATGGGGGGAAATGTAGGGTCGGAGAGGTTAAAAACGTGTCCCAGATCACACAGCTGGTAAGTAGCAAATCCAGGGTGTAACCCAGGCAGCCTTACTCTAGAGCAGGTGTTCGTAAACCCTGTATGGGGCTTCTCAAAGGGGCACCGTGGAGGACGACCGATCACAGTGACCGAGCCTGCGCTGACTCAGCAGAAACGAGGCCGGCCCAGTTTCACTGGTCCTGAGCACCAGGCAGTGTCTCTGCGGTCCGTGTGTCTTCTGTCTCTCTCCGTCTCATCTCGCTCTCCCAGTCAAAGGCTCCAGAAACCAGAACTGCACAACAGCCAGTAAAACTTTCTGCGATGCTGGAAGTGTCTTCATCTCCGATGCGTTTGACACATCTACTTGCTCAGCACTTGACATGCTGCTAGTGCCGCTGAGGAGCTGAATTTTTAACTTTATTTCATTTAACTAATTTAAATTTAAATACGCATATGTGGCTAGTGGCCATATTGATTGAGAAGTGCAACTATAGAGATTTCCGCTGAAATCATCGCAGCTATGGGAAGAGCTAACTTCGTTAGGCTCATTCAAGCCGCAGAACAGCTCAGGATGGTAAGTACTATAATGATCCCTATTTTACTGGCACAGAAAATTATTTTACAGAGTGTCACTGGCTTGCCCGACACCATGTAGCACATAGAGGTAGAAGGAGAAATTCAGGGTTAGAAAAACTGATCTAAGAAAAAAATAAAAAGCAAAGATACTTTGGCCATGAAAGTAATTTTAGAGTTAGGGCCATGACTGGTTTTCCCCACTATTTCATCTCGGGGACTGGCCCTTAGTAGTAGATGCTCAATAAAGAGGTGTTGAACGAAGGAGTGAATAAAAAGGAGTCAAAGTCTGAGTCAATTGTAAGGAGGATTGTAGCCAATTGTCCTTCATCTTTTCTAAGAACAGCCGGGGAGATTTAGATAAGATGAAAAAACTTCCTGACACTGAAATGTGTCTGTAGGATATCAAAATTTATATTCTGAAAGTATGAAAAAATAAGATTTCTCCAGATAAAAATGCAATGAATTTGATATGCGCCCACCTACAGAATGAGGCATTGATTAAGTTCATCCCTCATTCCTTTGAGATAGCCATTCAGTCTCAAGTGTAAAAGACACTATCCCAGCATATAAAGAAATGACAAGCATTTCCGAAACAAAAGCAATTTCTGCAAAGAAGTTCTTCCCGAATATATTTTACTCAGAGAGTGAGTTGCAAGGAAGGCACATTTGTTCCCTAATTAAAGGTCTGTTGATTAAGAAGGTTATAGAAAATCATTTTGGGGTTATTCAAAACTATATAAATTGTATAATTCTTTTAGTTTCATTTGTAAAGCTGCTTGGACTAAAAGCATCCTTCTGCATCTGTTCTTACTGAGAGCTGTCTACATGTTTTGTGGTCCTCGAACAATGACATGGTGATTTTCTAATGCTGATTTGGAACACACAATGGACACTTTAAAGGAAATGTAGATATTAAGGTCCTGCTATCAGAGCTAGAATCTTCTAAGCCAATGTGTTTCAGGAATCATTCATCCGACTGATCTGTGATGCTCTCTGGAGAAGGGACCACACCTGTCCTGATCACCTGTCCATGTCCTCGGGGCTGACTGGCACCTCCAGGGAGCAGAGCTTCGGTGAAATTTGTTGCATAAATGAATGATTGAATTCCAAGGTAGCCAAATACATTACATTGTTTCTGATTTTTAGGTAGAACAACCTGAGTCCAGGGTAAATTGAAATGTTGTCCACAGCTACCTAACAAGACAATAACAGAATGCTAAGTATATAAAGGACTGGCGTCTCTAGAAATAGCCCATTACCTTCTTTGGGAAGCTCCTGACCAGCCAAGGTTGAGTCAGACTCTGTCCTAACGCAGCGTGGTTACGAGGTGAAACGCACGCCCCTCGCTCCGGGAGCTCACACTCTGCCAGGGGCACGGAGGGACCACCTGGAGGCTCTCCGCATGCCTGTGCTAAGGCAGAGTCATGCAAACGATGCTGTGGCGTCAGAGGGGGCACTTCACCCGGCTTGGGAATTCAGGGAAGCTTGGGATCTTGAAAGGTGAATACGATAGAGTCGAATAAAGAAAGACAGGCAGGGCGTAGCAGGAGCACAGGCAGAGTTCAAAAGTGGGTTTCTGCATGTCATTTAGCATGACTAGAGATGGAGTGCACAAAAAGTATTGCAAACATTTAGTCTGCAGGCAGTGGGGAGACACTGCAGAGATGCTCATGTCCCTGAGCTCGTTCTGGCTGCAGCGTGGAGGAGCTTTGCAGTGAGCAAGACCGGGTGTGGTAAAGGGTAATATATGCCGCCCAGAACTAGGCAGACAACGCCCATAGCCCACACGTCACAATGAACTCAGTCAGCCTTGTTTCTGATAATGCAAGCCTGATAACTAACTCAGTGTCCACGTTTTTTTTTTTAAAGTTTTTGTATGTCAAAAACTGATTTCATACTTACAAAATTGTATGTCAAAATGTAATTTTGTAGTTGTGTGTGTGTGTGTGTGTGTGTGTGTGTGTTCTACATTATTTTTGTAACAGATTCACAATTATAATCCTTCAGCAAAGATGGATTCAGGTTTTGCGAAGTCCTAGGTGCTGGAAATGACAGCTCGACCCAGGGTTAGCAGGGGGACAGGCCCTCTGCCTGGCCCTCACTGTGACGGGCAGTTCCTGGTGATGCGCTCAGGACAGCGATTTCTGACCTCCTGTGAACCTCTCTGGTCACAGAACTAACACTATCTCCCTCCTCAGCTGTGTAACATCTGCTTTCTTAAACACATTGCTTCTCTCATTGTAATAATCCCTCAGTGATGTGGTCACTTTGTCCTGTTTGCATGAATTCTCCCTGTAATCAGAAGCAGTTCTTTTCTTACTTCCAGCTAATGAGAATTAAGTCTACACTAACGGTGGCACTATCCTGTCTATGCACCGAGAGGGGAAGTTTTCAGCCAAAAAAATAAAACGTAGTATTTATAGCGGGTCTGGAGACGGGACCACCTTACCAAGGGTGTGCCTCTGGTGAATTACACAGCAGCTGGGTCAGAGTAAATGGTCCGTAAATTGTCAGTGACTTTAATAAATCAAGTTGTGTTTTAAAAACTCAATTTCTTAACTGAATAGGCAGACCTCCCTCCTTGCTGTCATTTTATTTCTCAGTCTCGTGCCAATTTTGTATTTAAAAACTGCTTTTCAAATGTCCTGTTGCTCACCAAGCTGGACAGGCTGTGGTGTATGCCACAATGATTCCACTGTTCTGGGGCCTGATACGGGTTGAATGATGTTGCCCCAAAGGATATTGACATCCTTACCCCCAGCACCTGCGAATGTGGCCTCTTTCAGAAGCAGGCTCTTGGTCTATCACCAGATCAGGATGAAATCCTTAGAGTGAGCGCTACTCCAATATGACTGGTGACCTTACAAAGAGCAGACTGGGACATACAGGGTCACAAGAAGAAGGCCATGTGACAATGAAGGCATGGATTGGGTGACTCGTCAACAAGCCAAGCGAACCCGGAGTTGCCAACAGCCACCAGAAGCTGGGACAGAGGCACGGAGCAGGCCTCCCTATACTGACAGCAGAAAGAACCAGCCCTCCCCACACCTTGATCTGGGACTTTCTGTGTCCAGAACGTTCTCTGTTTTAAGCTACCTGGTAGGTGCTACTTTGTTTCAGCAGCTCCAAGAAACTAACATATGGCCCCTTGGGCACATCGTAATAGTTCTTGTCACTTCCTGTCTTAGTTAACCATTTATTCACATAGCCACCTCCACCTGTGACTGTGAAGTCCTTGGTATCACGTCACGTCTTAGTCATCTTCACACTGACGCCCCTGCACAGGCGCACTGTCGTGAGAATCAGGTTCCTGACTGACCTGCTGCATCGCCAGTTCGCACCGAAGCTGTTTCTATTCGTTCGGGTCACTGACACTGAGCGGAAGCTCTGAGACAGTGTCTGCCCTCCTGCATTAGCATTTCAAGCCCCCTGGCTCGAGTGCCCCATTTTTCTACATTTACACGTGTAGAATTTTGGCCAGAAGTTAGTTCTGGAGCAGGTTGCCTGCTGCTTTCTTACGAGAACAACCGGGCACCTCTTGTACTTCGGTTCGTTGTTACGTTTTCTTTTCGTTTATATCTGTTGTCATTTATGGACTTGTGGCTTGCAGTTTCTTTTGCTAAACACTTTCTGGCCACTTCTGAAAGCAGTTTAATGTCACGCTCCTGCTGTTTGTGAAGCACTTACTAGATGCTAAAGACACAGAGACGACGACAATTTGGTCTCTGTTCCCGAGAGTGCAGTCTCCCACTTTCCCGAACGCTTTCTTCCCAGTCTTCATGAAATGCTGTCCGCTTTCTGCATTTTGTTATTATAAACCATACACCAGAGGACCAAATTATTTTGTTTTCCCACTTATATCCTGCCATCTGATTATTTCCTGTTTCTTCCTATCTTTCTTTCAAAGTCAAGACTTTGAAAGAAGAAATATCACACTCTGTGTCTACAAGTCCATCCGCTTGCTATTCAGATCTTCGAAATCACTAGAAATACATCCTGAGTTTATGTGTGCAGAATCGTGCATTCCCAGATGGGTACACAGAAAGCAAACGCACTGGGAAGTTGAAAGAGGAGGGACATTGGGTCCTGCCAGGCTGCCTTTCACTGTCATCTGATGGCCTATATATTTCTTGGTGTGGAGTCATCCACAGTCACCCATCACTGTGTGTGTGTGTGTTTGGGGGAGGGGAGCATGTGGCTTACTTCCTCCCCCGGTTCTAGCAAGATTCTGCTCACTCACTGACACTTAGAGATCCTTCTAATATTCCCATAAAATTAGCACACTGTTTTCTCTTCAAGCAGTGTTATATGTTAGGCTATACTAGTAATACTTTTTTCCTTTTCTTTTCCACAATGTCACATTTATTCACTCCTGTACCTTTTAACATTGGTATTGATTTTCCAGGTACTCCCTCTTACTTCTTTAGAATATATTTTTATTTTTAGCATGCTTCCTGAATTATTTTTTTTTCATCTTCTCTAGGGGTTTTCCATTCTCCTTAATAAGCCGAAGCACAGAAGTACATTCTTGACATCCTTTAACCTTCCTCTGAAAGAAAGATTATTATGCGTTTAGGGCACACGTAATTGATGACTATCTCAGCAGAGAAGACAAGCATGGCTCATATTTCACAGGTCACTGGAACAGAATGCTTGGCTCCCACACTGCCTGGATCCATGGGCTGACCCACGGTCAGAGGAGGCCGACTTTCCGAGTCCCACACGGAGACTTCAGAATGCCCACGTCAGGTTAGAAATACATCTGCTCAGCACAATAGGCATGGAGGGGAATTTACCAGCAGATACTGTCAGGCTCTACCATGAGGAAAGACCCTACCTGAGAAAGATATTTTAAAATAATGTCATCTGAAAGTCAGTATTTAATTACATAGATGAATTTATAACCCCGAAAGTTTACCTACAGAGCGATAACATGTTTATTGTTACAATATTCTTTTCTTAAAGAAATGAAATATTTACTAGTTATAATTCCTTTTGCACTGAAGATAATCTCTAGATTCTGTGTGTGTGTGTTTGAGTGTGTATGTGTGTGCACTTCAGACACTGCCCTCAGCGCCCTGGGTCACTGAACTTCTTCTGGCCACAGTTACATCTATCCCTCCCTCAGTACTCAGCTGCCCACCCAGTTCCCACCTCCCTGCTTTTCCAAACTCAGTCGCTGTCTCCTGATTCCTCCCTCAGACAATCTTCTTGGCGAGCGAGCTCCCGAGACTCCATTCATGCAGGATGCCCTCCCTCACGATCAGTGGGCACAGGCCATCAGTGGGCACAGGCCATCAGTGGGCACAGGCAGCTCTCTCTGTGCTGACGAATTCGTCACGACTGCACTCAGAGCATCCGAGCTTCTGCTCGTCCCTCTGTACTGCCTTTAAAATTGCAGAGCCCATTATGCGCAACCCTCTCCCAATGCTTTTTCTTTATTTTGTGTCCTTTTATGTTTAATACGAAAGGCTACATATTATATTGTAAGCTCTTAGACATTAAGGATACTATCACCCCCAAAACCCTCTCTACTGATATCTGACATGACCCACACAAAATAAATTGTTAGATGTGATGGTGCCTCCTGCATACAGGAAGGAGCAGGGCACCACATGGTCATGGTCCTTGTCAAAGGGACAAGTATGTTTTGAAGACTTTTTTTACAAAACTGCATTACAGTCTTTCAAAGTATACTTTCAAGTAATTCTGCACAAGTGTGCATCTGTTCTTTAAGCTTTACCTAACAGTCTAGAAATTGTCTATTGTTTATTTAGTGCTCAACAAGTCTCTAAAATATATATATATATTTGATTAGGCAAGGAGCTTACAGTAAAATACTTCGTTGTGAGCTACAAACCCAACGGACATCTTCTCCCTACGTCCCAACCACTCCCGGTACCTCAGATTGAACACGGCTATAAGGCATGCAGGCCTGCTAGGGACCTCTTACTTATTCCTCAAGGCACTGCTCAGACAGCATCTCCTCTGCGACCCTCCCTTCACGGTCCTTGCCCCTCCCGAACACACGGACGGTGTCCATCAGGGGTGTCCTGAAGCTCTTTGTGAATGCGTCTGACAGTTGCTTCTCTGTCCCCATTGGAACACGTTGTTTTTGAACGCAGAGGCGATGTCTACTCACCATCTATTCACTGATCCAGTTAATGTTTCTTTAGTACTTAACTATGTTTCACACACTACACTCTATAGGAGCTACAGTCAATGGGGAGGGCAAATAATAAACAAGAAATAATATTAAACTGCATGATGTCCTCAAAATCTGACATACATAGGCTCTCAAAAAAATGTTGATAAAATAAATTTTTCTAAACCCAAGAAGCACTCGTAAACATAGGAAAAAGGATACAACATAAAGTCCGTAGTCCCATAAAAATATATTTTAGCAGAGGGCCTGATCGGTGTGAAGCCGCGAGGAGCGACCCTGGCTTCGTGCTCATCACTTGGTGTCAGGCAGAGGAAGGCATACAATCAATTGTCAGATGCTTCATTCACTTTTTTAAAAAATGTTTCTTTATTGATTTTAGAGAGAGAGAGAGGAAAGGAGAGGGAGAGAGAGATAGAAACATCGATGAGAGAGAACATCGATGGGCCGCCTCCTGCGTGCCCCCCACTGGGGATCGGGCCCCAACCTGGGCATGTGCCCTGACCGGGAATCAAACTGGTGACCTCTTGGTGCATGGGTCGATGCTCAACCACTGAGCCACACCGGCCGGGCCATTTTTTTTTCCCCCAACAGTTGTATTTTCCTCACCAAAATTTAGACATGGAAATAGGCTGCACTGACTGCGACGAGCCAGAGGGAAGGAGCGGTCCAAGCCAAACACAGACACTCCAATTAGCCGTCTCATTTCAAGAGGTCCAAACGGCTCCAACCCAAAGAAACCACGGCCTTCAGAGTCAGCAGCTTCAGGAGGAGGAAAAAGATATTTTATTTCTATAGCAGTTTGATCCGAATCCAATTTGGAAAGAAAACCTGAAACCTTTTAGAACAATAAGCCTGGAGATAGCGGAATGCCGTTCTCCTTCATGTGAAAAGGCACGGGCTTGGCAGGAAATCTATTTTAAGATCTTTTCAATTGTACCATCAGGTTAGGCGTTTAAGCTGTTATAGTAAATGGTTTGGCATTGTTTTCTATGAAGTATTCTGCTTAAAATAAGCCATTTGCAGCTCTTTATTAAACCTTGACTTTAGAAATCTTGTGGACAATTTCTGAACTACTGGCAAATAGTTCTGAAATAGAAAATATATCCCAGAGAATTTATAATCAGTTAAATTTTTTTAAGTAGCAAGAAATATGACTGAGGAGGAAGCTTCATTCTGAGATTGTAAGAATGAATGGATATTACTCTAAATAGGAACTGAGAAGGACAGTGTTTAAACATGATCTCCTCCCTCCTGTGACACCCAAGAGTCTTGCCTTTAAAACCCAAATAAGAGAGTAAATATCAATCTTTACTTATTATGTTTGAGCCTGGAGAAGAAAGAAGAAAAGAGAAGGAGAAAGAAGAGGATAGACCTGCTTACAGAGGACGTTTCAGGTTATTCAAAAACACGAAAGCAGTTTATCAAGAAATTCATACATTTATAACTATTTCCTTTACCTCCCAGCAGGCATAGGATTTCAAATTTAATTACAAAAAGTCCAAATACATTATTCTGTTGTCTATGCTAGCCATTATCTGATTAATTTAAATTAAAGGGAATTGTATCAAATACTTAATTCACAGCATCTCTGTTGCATAGCCAACACAATTTCCCACGCCAAGATGCAGACTCTGGAGAGAGAAAAAGGCTTCTGATATGAGATTTTAATCCTTCTCTACTAATTCACGACCATCTTCCAAATGCTTGCAGCTGTCCAAATGCGCAGTGTTTTTAATGCCTGCCTACTTTGGCACATGCCGTCCCATCTATCTGGACAAAACCCTCTTCCTCCAAACCTTCAATGGCCCTTCCTCCGGAAAACCTTTCTGACACTACTTCTTCCTCTGTGCTTGGAGCAGCTTATGGGAACTTCCCCCAAGGATGCACTAGGTCTGGTGAGTTTACATGTCCATTTCTTCTAGTAGACTCCAAAGAGCAAAGGCTGCTCCTTCCGTGTGTGTATTTCCAAAGCTTGTGGGGTCCTGGCTGAATTAAGTGTTTAATACGTTGACAAGAGAAGGAAAGGTGCAGCTGGACACCTCGATATAGAGGCGTTTGGTAAGCTTAGCTATCTAACTGGTCGCCCACAGACACTTTGTATGTATAAGACCTCTCTCTCAATGGTTTGGAAAAGGCATATTTGGACCACATCGAATTAATTTATTATATATCCATTCAGCGAACAGAGTAGATGGGAGAACAAAATAGTATCAGAAGAACACCAATTTATACCTTTCAGAGATAGAACTTACCATTAATCTCCAGATTTTAGAGAATAAATTATTTTCATCCTTTCATCAATTAGGAAAGCACTTTTTAGGACATTAAATGCCTTTTCAAGTTTTTATTGACATGAATAAAAATTTCCAAAACACAGGACAACGTACTCTATAACCATGAACACATCAGGGAATAATGAAATGGTGCCATGACATACTGGGAGGATGCTGCGTTCTGCTGCTTGTACTTTGTAAAGTATGGAAAAGGCTGTGTTAGCACAGCCCTGTATGTTTTTTCTAAGCATGTTCTCTGAAGCGGAAAAACCACTTCCCTCACAGAAAGGAGTCCTAGAGGAGAATCGCATCTACCGTGGAAGCTGAGCCTTGAAGCCCCGGATCTCCAGTTCCACACGTCTCCCCGCGTGTGGGGCAGGGGAGGTCACGTCTGGTCATGCTCCTGGGTCAGCACTCACATGGCTGGCCGCTGAGAGGCCACGGTTCACTTCATGTACACTCAGTATCAATCAATACCATTCAATACCAGTCAGTCTACTTTAAGTAACGGCAGCATTGCCTTCTCTGTGGTTCACAGCACACCTGTCCTCCGTCTTACCTGCACCAGCCCACTCCACGTCACCATCATCTCATGCATGAACATCTACCAGAGCTGACTTCCTGGGCTCCTCCTCTCCCCCAGTCCAGTCTCTCCTCTGCAGAAAGAGTCATCCTTTAAAACACAAATGTCACCATATCATTGCTTAGAACCCTTGACTGGCTTACCTAGGATATTAGATAAAAAACAGTCTTCAGTGATCTTCCAAGCTTCCAGGTGCCTGCTACCACCCACCTCTGGAGCTATTTCTTACTCCAGACCCTCCTTGTGCTCCACGCCCCAGCCATCCTGGTGCTTTCGATTGCCCAGAGGTTTCGTGGACGCTCCCCCTCAGAGTCTGCACAGGCTGCCTCCTCCGCCTGGAAATCTCGCCCACACCTCTGCACCACCGTGACCGGCTGCCTGTCCCTCCTGAGCTCAGCCTGAGCTCCACCCCCTCCCACCGCGAGATGACACGCTCCTCTCCTCGCCATGTGCTTTGCCTTTACAACACTGCTGTGCTTTTGTGATTTTACATTCACCTGTGTGTTTACAGCCTGTCTTTCCCTCTAGCCTGGAACACAGGACCTATGGCTGTTTTTCTTTTCCCTTTTATCATCAATACCCAAAAAGGCCTCGCATATAGGAAGCACCTGGTAAACAAGTGTTGATTGACTAACTAGACCTAAGTAAATATCTAACCCAGGAAGGCAAATGGTACGAGACAACCCAGCAAACGTACCTGTGAAGACCAGATGCAGCTGATTTTCGTTATTCACAGTAGTTTGGGTCTGTAAAGTCACCACAGACACTGAATTAGTGAATACAGAACCTTTGCCCCTAGGGACATACAAAGTAAGATTCCCAGGAGCCTCTGGTGACACAGTCTTATCAAGCAATCAATGAATAAGCTTGTTCTGTGTGTATTTAAGACGCCTTATTTACACCATGTAGTCGGTTTGTCAATGTTGAACTCACAGACGATGCTATAACTCAGGCCTGAAGGAAGCTATTTACCAAACGTGTTTTCTCCATCTAAGGCCCATCCCAGGCTTCTTGTGCTTAGAAACACTGGACAGCACTACACGCGGGGCCTTTGAAACATCAAAATCAGCGATAAAAATCCCAGAGGTGTGCAAACAGGACCCTGACTAGGCTGTGAAACAAAAAGGCACAGGGTCACCTGGCCTGACCAGCTGGGAACATGTCCCTTCCGTAACTCAGGTCTGCAAACAGCTACAGAAGCACTGCGGTGCTGAGTTTGAGGTTACAAATAAGTTTTAGTGAGCAGGAGAATTCCCAGACACAGGACCTACAAATAATGAGGGCAGACTGTGCTTGTTACAGGCTATCACCACGTGCCACGTGTGTGCAGGCATGGTCCGGAGCACGCGAAGCTGACAACAGTGTCTCATTTTAGACTGCAGCTCACAGCCCCCTCTCTGTGGGAGAGAAACAAACATTAAATCCTCATATCTAGCTGGAGAGGATTGAGCCAAAGCTCTTTTATTCAGCTGAGTTAGCCACTTAATGAGATGCTGGTGCATCCAGTTACGTACACTGTCGTAGCTGATTCTCACAAAGAACGTATACTATGGGAAGTTATTCCAACCTATCGTTAATTGTACACATCTCCTTTGTAAGAACTTCAATGCTTTATGATCATAACATGTCTTAGAAACAAATGAATGTGTAATTCCTAGACAGTTTCAAAATAATAAAACCAACTCTGAATTCATTTGGTAAGTGAATAAGCATGCCAATGGACCATATATAAATAAATCCTCAGCTCAAAGGACACTTTAATACCCTGGTTACTACTGCAGTAAATCCACATGAGAATTGTGTACCTAAAGTGGAAATGGCAAGTCCTGGGCTTCTCACTCATTTCAATTGGGGTATGGTATTTCTGGTGTGCAAGCTGAAATGCTTGGATCTTAGAGGCAACGTTTTCTGTTGAGAACGGTTTTCCCACCTACAGAAGTGCCTTCTCGCCTTGACTGAAGACTTAGGGAGGAGCACAATTTACAGGCACGAGGACGACTTCTGAGAGTCAAGACCTCCGCCGTCCTCAGCCCCATCACCCTCTGCTCGTGCTGGCTGCCCCTTTGCCGCACAGGCACCGCAGGACCTGAGGAATGCCACCGCGCCAGGAGGAAGCCAGAGCCAGCGAACGCTCACCTCAGGTCACCCAGGCCCAGGGAGAAGGGCTGTGAGAAGGAGTGACAGCGCCCACTCCCACTCCCTCCTCCAGCTGCTCTCACAGCTCCTTCCTTTGTGGGAGATCACAGCAGCCCTCCCCCCAGAACCTCATGCCTCCCCCACACTGGCTGCTTAAGCAATCTCCTGATGTCACCTTTGTCTCTCACTTCAGGGTATTTTTTTTTTTTTCATTATCAATTTTTGAGAGAGAGGAAGGGAGAGAGAGAGAGAGATAGAAACATCGATGAGAGAGAACATCGATTGGCCGCCTCCTGCATGCCCCCCATTGGGGATCAGGCCCACAACCTGGGCATGTGCCCTGACTGGGAATCGAACCGGCGACCTCTTAGTGCAGGGTCGATGCTCAACCACTGAGCCACACCAGCCGCCACTTCAGGGTATTTTTAACCATGTGAGGAACAGAAAAGAAACATGGAGTGGACAGAGGGCTATTTCCCATCATTACTTTATCAAAGAATCATTCTCCTCCCCGACAGGAGAAGAGAGAGTCTTTCCTCGGGGCCACTCAGCTTCTCTCTCACCTTGGAGAGCTTGGCCTGTATTCTCTGAGATCTTAAAGTTCAGAAACTGGCCCCCATTCTCATCCGAGGAAACTGCAGGTGACGGTAACTGCACAGGAAATCTAGGCACTGTGGCCCGCACGCCTCGCCATGCCTCATGTGGCCAGGCGGACGGGGAGAGCTGCTGTGAGAGCTGGGAGCTGTGTAGGGGCAAGGCAATACCTGCACAGAGAGGCTGAGTGAGTGGTGGTGGAGGGGGGTCCTACCAAAGTCCCCAAGCTGAGGAAGAAGCCATAGTAGCCACCAGAACAGAGACGTGAAATGATTGAAATTGAGACCATGTGGGCAACTCAAAATCATCATAAGACTGTGCATTTTCTAAGAAAAACAGAAATGTTCTGGGATCTGCCAATGTCTTCATCTAGCCTATGAGGAAGAAAACCTCCATAAAATAAAGTCAGGTTTGTTTCAAAGGTGGTTCTTGTTTGTTCAACTTACCTGTTCCATCCTCGGACACAGAGTTAGAAGCAACAGGAAGGATGAGGTCAAGTTGGAAACCAACATGAATTCCCAGTTTTAGGAAACACAATTTTAGAAGCAGAATCTTCAGAGACTCTCAAATCTGTGTCTTTATCCAGACTTCTCTGAGCTAAAGCCTATTTCTTTGTTCCTAAGTCTCCATGGGCATCTCTGAAGGAGCATGTTTAAAGGGGAATGTCCCACCTCAGAGCCCTCTCTGTCCGAGGCTCCACACTCGGGTTCCTGCACTAGCTTTGCAGACATACTTTCCGTAAGAAAGAAACGGCAAAGTGCATAAGGAGCACTGAGTACTTTGCTAGGCACAGAACAGTTAATATTACCAGCTAGTCAGAAGAAGGAAGGCAGGAGGGAGGGAGGGAGGAGGACTTGAAGAGGAGGCAAGGTACACACCCCATCACACATTCGGGTGTATGCCAGCCCATGCCCACTCATGGCCAAAGGTCTCCAGGCTGACCATGCGTGAGGGCCTGGGTTTCATCAGCAGCTCCCTCTAAGAGTAAGCTCTCAGCACTGCAGGTGAAATCTGGATTCAGCTTAGTGAGCAGACACCTGTGACAGAGGGCAGCGCGTGGGATTGACAGGAGAGTTTGGTCAGGACTTGGCATCAGAAGACCCATTTAAGGTACATCTTGATAATTTGACTAAGCTATGTAATCTCTTTAAGTTTCAGATTTCTTATCTGTGAAATGGGAATAACGATCATAATTCCGGTTACCTCACTGGAAGGTGTAGAAATAAATGCGGTGTGTATTGTGTGCCCCTAGAGGACCAAGCCACTCATTTCCCCATTCCCAACAGTACTGACTGCTGATGTCCCTTTCTGGAAATTTCTCTCAGCCATTCCCAAGATCTGACTTCCTGGGACCTACCCATTCCAACAACTCATTTATCCAGTCCCAAAATATCTCCAGAATCCAACTCCATCTCTCCACCTTTGTTTCTTCCTCTATAAGCCATGCTTCCATCATCTACGATCTAGTTTCTTGCATTAATTTTGCAATTAGTCTCCCTCATCTGCCCCTGAACTGTTATAGCCTGAATTTCCTTAACACATGACTTAAGTCATATCCTCCATTACTTCTCACTCCTTTTTATAGAAGCCTATGTCCTCATGAATAGCCACCAAGCACTACCCAGCATTCTATTACTGGTCCACCCCGCACAGGGAACCTGCTGATCGCATCTCAGGATTTACCACTCTCCCTCTTGTTCACATCCCTTCAGCCATGCTGGCCTCCTTACTCTCTCAGACATTCCAGACATGCTCCAGGCTGAAGGCCTTTGCAATTGTGATTTTCCTCTGCCTGACTCGCTCTCTCACTCCCCTCATATAGTTGTGAAAATGATTGATGGTTGGTGAGGTCATCCTAATTAAAATTACAATAGCCTGTCCCTTTTCCTGGTTTATTTTCCTCCTTAATACTTATTATCTTCAACACATTACCTATTTTACTTATATAGTTGCTTGTCATCTGCCTCCCCCCACTACCATATAAGCTCTATGAGCAGGAATTGGTTGTTCTGTTCACTGCTATATCCTCAGCACCTACAACAATGCTGGACGCATAGTAAGTGCTCAATAAATATTCACTGATGGAATGAATAAACTAATAAAAAGTGAGGAACTTTCCCAACAAAGAGTAGTAAATGATTTTTTTTCTGTAAGTGTTCAACAAAATTCAAATATTCCTGACCTAAAGTTATGTGAATAGCTGTATACAAATGTAAGATTTTGAACACAGTGCAGTGCCATTATGCATCCACAGACATAAAAATCTGTAGAGCTGACTAGACAGTGAGAGCAATGGTTTCTGAGAATGGACATTATCAACATCTAACTCCTACTCATTGGATTTCTGTGAGCCAAGAAATGACACCGTTTACTTATCCAACATCTTCCCTTTGTCAAAGAAACTGATGAGGGAAGTCTGTGAAATTCTAAGGGCAGATGCTACCAGACAGTCCTTTCTTATTCTTTCTCTACCATTTCTCAAAGCACTAGGTTTTAAGCCACCAACTATAATAGACACGAAGACTAGGTGTCCTTTCCAAAAGACAAACAGCTCTTAATGATGGAAACAAATCCTCTGTCTTTTGCTTTTCCCTGGAAGCTCTGTTCCCGCACCAGGTCCAGCATCTCAGATAGATTGGACTCATCACCCACTTGCAAAAAGCTTTGCTGGATCCCTTAACAGAGTCATCTCCAGCTTTTGCTATTAGCCAACAATTTGCTGTGCTGTGTTTGCCAATGATTCCACTGCCCTACTCAATTACTGGAGTTCACATAGTTGGCAGTGGTTTGAAGGGAATGAATCTCTCAACAACACCTGATGGGGAAACAAATACAAGGCAGAAACTCTTTGGTCTCAGTGGCACTCACTGTCTCCTGCCTTGCCAAACCTCTCTGTTTGCAAGCCAGTTATCTTTGAAAAGGGAGAGGGAGGATGAGACACAGAAATTCACACTCACAACCTTCCAGGAATGCTAAGGGATGTGACTGGGCCATCACAAGCCCTACTGAAGCTTTTGCATGAACTCCTGGGATCAATCTCTCACTTGGCATCTGATTCAGATGTTGTGAATGGAAGGCAACCACCAGCCATCCTCATGGATCATCTCTCAGACCCCATGAGATCACCAGAGAAAGGGACTACATGATTTGAACAATGAGAAATATCACAGGTATTTGTGGGTATAGGATGCTAGGGGAAAAGCAGAAAAGAATAATAATAATAATAATGCCAACATGGAAGATGGCAAGGCAATGGAAAAGCATATTCAGTTGCCCCCAAAGCAGGCACAACACTGCAATGTAGTAATTTTGTAGTATTGGGAAACCCTTTAGAGACCTCTTATAAGAAGAGTAAAGGGTGTGTGTAAAAGACCCGCAGCAGAAACAGAAGATTCCATGTTGGATCCCTTTCTACAATTTCAGAAAGCTCACAAAGTCTGGTCATCCTGAACCTGGCACATTTTCAACGGGAGAGCAGCCCTGACTCTCCTCCGGGCTCAGAATATGCAGATTTCTTGGACTCTATTTATGTTCTGATTGATAAGTATACACTCTGTCTAGATAAGTAGAGAAGCATCTCTTGCAATGATGCTTCAAAAGAGCTGCTATCTGAAAAGATGAATTAATGCCAAGATAGTTCAAAAGACAATGCAAATACTAGTAACCATGGTAAACATGAACAGATGAGGCAAACACTTGAAAGCGGAGACCTACTCTAGGAGTCCACAGTGCACCAAAGATAGACAGTGGGATACATATTTCCTTTTATTTATTTTTCATTGAGATCATTCAACCAAGAATTATCATCTTTAAGGAATTACCTTGGTTTCTATTATTTGTGCCTGTCATATTGTTTTCATTATTGGGAAGAGAAGCAATCACTTTACTTTCCTTTCTCCTAAATTCTTTAGCGTGGCATTCAATTCCCCAAATGGCTTTGTGCCACATGCTTTCACATTCCATCTACTGCCACCCCATCATCTATATCTTCCATTTAGTAAAGTTTGAGTGCCTATCATTCCTTAAAGTTGCATACACATTTGCTTATTCCCTCTCTATGTCTGCGATTTGTTTTCCCGCAATCCTGCTGGATCAAACCCTAATCAATGTTCAAACCCCAACCCAATTGACATCTTCTTTGGGGAAACTCTCCCAAATGTCTTCTTAAGCAAAAGTTACCACTGAAAGTGTGCTTTTCTGCCATAATTGTGATAGCCCTATTGTAACATTTACGACGCTAAGTAAGTGCTGACTGGTCATGGGCCTCAACCTACTATGCTATAAAGCTTTTTGGCTGGTTGGTCAGTATCCTACTCATATACTCCCTGCTCCCTCATTAAATGTTTAATGAAATAATATGTGAAAGAAAAGTTAGAATTTTCCTCTTTGTTCTCTCATTCTCTCTTTTGTTTTGCAGAAGAGAGAACTACAGCTCAGGAAGATTCAGAGTCTTGCATAATGATAACATCATTAAGGTGGAACATACAGAATTAATCAAAAGATTCTTGTTAGATTCATAAATATGTTTGATATTAGGGCAAACTATAGGGTGTTTTTAACCACCGATAAGAATCAGGTAAGTAAGTAAGAACCACAGGTGGTATAAAGAATTATGAAAAACAACAATATTATTTATGAAAATTCTAAAACTTAAGGTTAAAACCCAGTGAAAGTATCTACATGCTTTGCAAAATATATCAGTCTCTAGAAAAAAGGGGTATTCCTTCTGGATCTTACCTCTTCTTTCCTCAAACTCCCAACACACACACAAACATGACCAAACTCAAGTGTCTACCATACTTGAGTGGTACTGATGCTATCAGAGAGAAGTTAAGGAGTCTGTTTTCAGGGGCTGGGAGCATAATATCTATGGTGGCTCCTGAGAGTGGAGGTGGAGGCAAAAATTTTGACTCTCCTTTATTTCTGCATTATAATCCTTCAAGTCCATGCAAGTGCAACATGAAATCTTTAGCAATTGGAAAACTTCATCCACAAGAAAAGAAATTTTCTGACATTAATATTTTATTACATAAATTCAATGGTTGTAAAGACCTTGGAAAGTTCTAATAATACTATGCTCATGTCTCTCACTGAAGTAGCAGAATCAAGGACCAAAGCAAAGGGTATCACCCCTTGGGCTCCAATCCCTGCAGCTGTCAGGACCCTAGACATTGCAGGAACTGATGGGCAAGGAGCTTTACCTTAGGCCAGGAAGCATCCCTTTGTCAGTGACGTTCTGAAAGCTACTGAAAGTGAGAAAGTATAATTTAATCATCATCATATCAACATGCCCATTGATATGATTATAAGGAACAGGAGCATTCCTAAATCATTTGGTCATAATTGCTGGGTCAATTCAGAGGGCAGTCAAAATTCTCCAAGGAGATGTGGAACTTTGCCTCTGTAGGGAGGCAAAGGCTTAGTTTTAGCTAAAAGGGCAGTTTATTCCATAATCATCATTCTGACACTAATAATCGTTATCAGGAGTCACTGGGTCAGGGCTACTTCACACACACATGCACACCCACACAAATGGATTTAAATAATCTGAAACTTTGCTCTACTCAGCTTCTATTTGGGTTTGAGTAGGCAAAATTAAGTAACTAGAAAAATATATATATAGTCTTTGTCATGGAATTAGAGATTACAACAAGTACTCCTGCTAAGGGTATGTGAAGGTAAAATGATCCGTGTACACTAGAGTGAAAGGAATCTTAGAGGATCCATCAAACATAAAGTCTTAGGATGGTCAGCCCACTTTCACCTGAGCTGTGTGTACTTTGGCTTCCACTCTATTTCATTCTACAGCCTTTAGTGTTTCAGCCATTTCTATGATTTCATATATTGATGATATCCTAATATGTAAGGTCTACACTCATAATTCCAATTGCCTATTGGTAGTGGACATTGGTGTTCTTCAGATATCTCAATTTCTTTTTTTTAATTAATTAATTAATTTTTATTACTGATGTTTCTCCTTTTCCCCCATTGACACCCTCCTCCCGTTCCCCCTCTCCCCAAGCATTGTTGTCTATGTCCACTGGTTATGCTTATATGCATAAGTTCTTTGGTTTATCTCTTCCCTCCTCCCCGTGCCCTCCTCTGAAGTTCAACACATCCAAAAGCAGATGACTACAGTGGATCAAAGATTAGCAATGTTGATTCTTAGCAGATAGATTATGTGATTATGTCCAATAACCAAAAATGTAGGGCAGTGTTTCTCTAACTTTCAGTACCCATGGGCTAACTACTTCATTGTCACACATGGACCAATACTTTTTTATATTTTTATGTACTCATCACAATTTTAAACAATTAAAAATAAAACATTTCAAATAAATATCAACAACATTCTATATCAGGAATAAAGATAAAATTGTTTCAAATTGTAACAGGTCATTAAAAAGGAACTCTTTGAGTATTTCAACTGCAGCCACAGAAATAGGTGCCAGTAATCTCCCACTATGAAATGAGGTGCTAAACTATTTATAAAGGTGTTTATTAAGGCCAAGAAGGAGATCTAAAGTTGGAAATAAAATTTTATTGGAAAATATTGTTGGACTGTTGTGACATTTTTCCCCCTCCAAGGGGAAATGGAGAGATATTCCACCTACCTTACCTCAAAAATAAAAATAAAAATTCAAGGAGATAACTCATGGGTCTTGGCATATGACTTAGTGTTTGTGGGATGAAGTAAACATGTGTTTTAGAACAGAAAAATATAAAGGGAAGAAGGCTAAGTGAAGTATAGTTAAGATTGTAATTACACATTTACATTTATGATGGATATATTTATATTTCCAATAGGCAAGAATTTCATTTTTTAAAATCCCCAAGCAACCAAACATATCGAATAACCAAACCAAAAGAAAAGAAAAAAAAACACATTAAATAGTTCAAATATTCAGGGAGATCATATGAGCAAAAATCAAAAAGCTTTAAAAAAACAAAAGCAAAAAACACTGTTAGTTGATCAGAAATTAGAGTTATCAGACATGGATTTTAGAATATCAGTGATTGCTATTAAAATAAATACATGGCAAGATGATGAGTTTCACCAGATAACATGGTCCATAAAAAGAATCAAATGGTGCCCGGCCGGTGTGGCTCAGTGGTTGAGAGTCCACCCATGCACCAAGAGGTTGCCGGTTTGATTCCCAGTCAGGGCACATACCCAGGTTGTGGGCCTGATCCCCAATGGGGGGCATGAAGGAGGCAGCCAATCGACATTCTCTCTCATCAATGTTTCTGTCTCTCTCTCCCTCTCCCTTCCTCTCTCTCTAAAATCAAGAAAGAAAAAAAATTCAAAAAAGAAAAAGAATCTAATGGAAATTATGGAAATGAAAACTATGAAAACCTAAATCAAATATTTGATGGGTGAGTTAAATGATAGATTAAACATGTTATAAGGAAGAATTAATGAACTAGAAAGGGATCAATAGAATCCAGACTGAAATCACAAAGATAAATAATAAATGGCAAGTGCAGAAAAGATCATGAGAAAAAAAAAGACAACGCAAAATATATGAGAAACTGTAAAAGAAAATCTGACAAGTATTAATCTCAGAAGGAGAGAGGAAAAATAAAGCATCGGAAGCAATACATGAGCACGGACTTGCTGAGAATTCTGCAAAACTGACAAATTACATAAAATAATAGAGACATATATTCTAGAGAGCCTGGCAATGGCAAGCGGTATAAATACAAAGCAGAGCACACCTAAGTACATCACAGTAAAACTGCGGAAAACGAAAGTCAGTGAGACAAGGCTCATTACTTTCAAAGAGCAGTAATAAGATCAATGGCTGACCTTTCAACTAAAACTATACATTGCCCAGAGACAATGAAAAGACATTTTTTCAGTGTTGAAAGAATAAAACTGCAAACCTAGAATCTTATAGCCAAAGAAAATGTATTTCAAAAATGAAAATAAAATATTTTTTTTTCTCTTTCATGCCATACATAAAAATCGATCACAAGTGATTGTAAACCTAAGTGGAAAGAAAGAGAGAGAGCAAGAGAGAGAGAGAAAGGAAGGAAAGGAAGGAGGGAGGGAGAAAGCTGACTTCTAGAAATGAATTTAAGAGAATATCTTCATGACAAAGTCACTAACTATAAAGGAAAATATTGAAAAATTACATTTCATAAAATTGGGAACTTTGGTTCATCAAGAAAACACAGTTAAAAATAAAAATACAAACCCTGGACAAGACATTTGCAATCCGTATGTGTGACAGAGGATTCATGTCCATAACTTAAGAAGAACTTCTACAAAACAGTGAGGCAAAAACAAGAACCCAATTTTAAGTAATGGTCAGAAAACTTTAAGTATTTCACAAAAGATAATAACCAAATGGTCGGTAAGCATCTGAAAAGATACTCAACACCACTAGTTATTGGGAGTATTGTAATTAAAACAATAATAAGATGTAAGTATAAGAATGGCAAAACATGGAACAGATAAAAATATGCAGTGTTACAAGAATAAGGACCAACTGGAATTGTCATGGGCATATTTAAATGGATGCAATGAATTTGGAAAACTGTTTGGCAGAATCTTCCGTAGCTCAACAGACACGTACTCTGTTTCCCAGAAATTTCACTTTTAGGTATAAACTCAACACGAATACACACCAGAAGACACGCAAGGCGTGGTTACAGCAGCGCTATTCGTAGTAGCCAAAGCGTATGGAAGCCCAAGTGTTCGGCACTAGCTCACTCTGCTGCAGCAGACAGTGCTTAGGCGTGAGTTCCCGGCCCACTCCCCCTACCTCCGTCAAGCAGTCGTCTCCAGTTAATCAGAGACTATGCTGAACAAAGAAATCTAGGATGGATTTATCAAAGAGATCTAGGTCGCCCAAATGAATGACTCTCAAAGTCAAAGTTAAAAGCTTCTTTAAACGCATCTTCTCACTGACCAGCTATCAGTCTCTATGGTAATCTATCTGTGGGAACATCCTGCTGAGATAGGGAGACAGGATTTCTACATCTCTAAACAACTGATATGTATCCATGAACAGTTTATACAGAAAACTTAACTTTCCACAGTGGGGAGAAGATATATTTAGCAAGCATATCTGCAAAAAGCATACAATCGGTAGGAGATGCACTGCTAATTACTCAGTTCATTAATAACAGACAAGCCCGGCCAGTGTGTCTCAGTGGCTGAGCGTCGACCCATGCACCAAGAGGTCGCCAGTGCGATTCCCGGTCAGGGCACATGCCCAGGTTGTGGGCCCGATCCCCAGTGGGGGGCATGCAGGAGGAGGCCAATCGATGTTCTCTCTCATCGATGTTTCTCTCTCTCTCCCTCTTCTTTCCTCTCTCTCTAAAATCAATACAGAAAAAATATTAAAAATAAATAAATGAATGAGTAACAGACAAAAGTTCATAAAATAGAAAAAAATAACTACACACCCATTTGACTACAACATTCTACTCCTGGGAATTTGTCAAAGGGAACAATTAGGAGGACTCAGGACGTGTGACCAGAGCAGCTTCCTGTAGCGTTGTTCAGAGGAACAAAACACGGAATTAATATGTTAAAAAATCAGACATAGGGTCATGTAGAGTACAGTAGTCCCCCTTACCTGAGTTTTGCTTTCCGTGGTTTCAGTTACTCACAGTCAACGACAGTCTTCAAATATTAAATGGAAAATTCCAGAAACAAAGAGTTCATCCGTTTTAAAGTGTGCGCCGTCCTGAGCAGCAAAGCAGTGATGGACTCCTTGCTGCCCTGCTCGGTCCCACCCGGCCATGACTCGTCTTTTCTCAGCATCTCCATCTACACACGCTCCGGCCCATTGGTCACTCGGTGCCCACCTGGAGCAAGCATCTGCCGTCCCATATCTCAATGCTTGTGTTCGAGTCACCCTCACTTCACTCAGTAAGGCCCCAAACACAGGCCAGTGCTTTCTTTGGTGAAAAGGTGCAGGCTGTTGACTTAAGGCAAGTTATCATCTCATGTCACCACCAAAGGAAGGGCGAGCACAGTACAGTATTTTGAGAGAGAGACCACATTCACATAACTTTTATGACACTATACTGTTTTATTCTATTTTGTTATTAGTTATTTCTGTTAATTACTTACTGTACCTAATTTATAGATTAAACTTAACATAGGTGTATACGTATAGGAAAAAAGATAGAAGACAGAGGGCTCAGGACTGTCTATGCTTGCAGGCATGCCCTGGGTCTTGGAGCGTATCCTCTGGGGATTAGGAGGGACTACTGTGCCCTGTAGCCAGTGAAGCCATTCACAGTCGTGTTTACTCACGTGGAAAGGTGCCCACCACGCTGAGGGAAAGGCAGGGCACACACCCAGATGTCCAGAGCAAGCCCATCGCACCTTCTCTGCCTCAGTCATTCTCTCCCAACGCCACCTCTCTGACGAGCCATCCCGACCACCCCTCCGTCTCTACCAACTCACCCCGTGTATAGTCGTATTGTATTCTCAAGCTTTGTGATCATCGTGAGCATTTGTTCCTCTATCTATCACACAAAATCTGTGAGAACTGTGCTGACCTTTACGTGGAATAACTTGTATTGTATTGAACAAGGTAATACTTAATACATAAGTATTCCTGGCACAAAGCAAGTGCTGAATAATTGCCCGTCATAATTATCGTATTCCCCCTCCCTAATAACTGTGTGCTAAGTATTTGTTTTTAGCTTCCTAGCATCACTTTGAGGTCTCTCAAAAGTCCCTTTTAAACAGTAAGTAAATACCTGTGGTCAAAAATTATATAATACACACAAATTTTAAGGGAAGACCAGGTTATCATTTTTTTTTAATGCTTTAAGACTTGTCATGATTTTTTTTCTTTACTGATTTTAGAGAGAGAAGAAGGGAGAGGGAGAGATAGAAATATCAATGAGAGAGAACATCGACTGGCCGCCTCCTGCATGCCCCCCACTGGGGATTTGGCCCACAACCTGGGCATGTGCCCTGACTGGGACTCGAACCGGCAACCTCTTGGTGCATGGGTCTACACTCAACCACTGAGCCACATTGATTGGGCAAACCAGGTTATTCACAATGTAACAAAAAAACATAGGCTATTAGATATCTTTCTATGATGATGATATTATTTATCATGAATACATATATGGTGAACATAGTAGTAGTTGAATAAAAATGAGTAGTGTTTCCCCCTATTTAAATAGTTATCATTTCAGCAATCCTTAAAGGAGGATTTGAATGCCCTGGCTGGTCTGGCTCAGCGGTTAGAGCGTCGGCCCATGGTCCACAGAGGCCCGGGTTTGGTTCCCACTAAGGACATGTACCTCGGTTGCAGTTTGTCCCCGGCCCTGGTTGGGGCCAGTCGATGTGTCTCTCCCACATCAATGTTTCTCTCTGTCTTCTTCCCTCTCTCCCTCTCGCTCTATCTGAAGATGAATGCAAAAATGTCCTCAGGTGAGGACAAAAAAAAAAGAGGATTTGAATAACACAGACTTGTGCTTTGAAATTAATCTTCAAAATACTGGCTATCAATAAAGAAACAAACTCAGTCAAACACTGTGGATGATTTGAAAAACACATGCCCATCCCCCAACTTGATACTCTTCTTATGGGTCACTGAGTTCTTTACTAGTAAATACACATGGTTTCTGAAGCAAATACTCATGGAACCACAGCCCACAACCTACTGTTCAATGCAAGTCTAGCTATATTATCAGAAGGACTAAAAATGTTTTCAAAAGTAAAGTGGAACATCATATATATATGTTATGACCATGCATACCCTAAAAGCATCAGAATGAACGCCCGGGGTCCACCCCATACTTTCACACATGGCGGTGTGGCCCCGGGGGTCACTGGGCTGGCTCAGCACCACTGTAACCACTGCCTTCTCAGAAATCGGGAGAGGGAGACACCATTTGAAAGCCATATTTGGGAATTTCCATTTTTTTCAAACCAATTATTAAAAATAGAATCTTTTTATACATCCTTCTCTTCTCCCTAGCTCCCAGGAGCCACAGACCTGGTGAGCCTTCGCTTCCGTTACAATACAGGAGTTGTTCCGAACGTTGTCAAGGCCGTGCTGCCCGACCCAGGCACCCACTGCCCGCGGGCCGAGGGGCCAGTGTGGTTCATGTGTTAGCAGGAGTGAACTCTCACCAGGATCATCTATTTTTAATGTTTCTTTCTCTTATACTTTGGAGACAATATACTTTTCTACCCTAATTACACTTTATTTATATGCCCTCATGAGATTGCTTATTTAACAGTATATTTTTTAATTCTGATTGAATTTATTGAGGTGGCATTGGTTAATAAAATTATGTAGGCTTCAGGTGCACAGTTCTTTAATACATCATCTGTATATTGTATTGTGTGTTCACTACCCCAAGTCAAGTCTCCTTCCCTCACCATTTATCCCCCCTGTACCCTCTTCTACCTCCCCCACCCCCTTCTCCCTCTGGTAATCACCATCCTGTTATCTGTGTCTAGAAGGATTTTTTTAGTTTGCTTAATCCCTTCACCTTTTGCACCCAGCCCCACAAACCCCCACCCTTCTGACAGCTGTCAGCCTGCTCTCTGGACTTATGTGTCTGTTTCTAATTTGTTTGTTTGTTTATTTTGTCCATTAGATTCCACATATGAGTGAAATCATGTCTTTCTCTGATTGGCTTATTTCACTTAACATAATACTCTCTGGGTCCATCCATGCTGTCGCAAAAGATGAGATTTCCTTCTTTTTTCACAGCCGAGTAGTATTCCATTGTGTAAATGTACCACAGTTTTTTTACACTCAATTACTGATGGGCACTTTAAACACATACCTTAAAAATTTTTTTTCAAATCATATATTTTCACACAGAAAAGGTCTTGTTATTTTTAATATGAAAAAGTAAGATTAAGTAGGTTCCTGAAAGATGTTATTGCAGAAAACAAAAACTACCTAAGTCAAATGAGGAGAAGTAAAACAATTATAAAGCAGTATCAACTAGTGTCAAACACACACACGCACTGATGTTAATAAAGTGACCAATGCCACCACCTGGCAGTCTTTACAAAAAGAGAGTATTTATCCTGTGACCCTTACTTCTCCTTCTCAGTCACTTTGCATTGGCTTCTCATCCTTTTTTCCCTTTTTTGAAGTCTTAGTTATACAAAGACCAGTATTATTTAAATGCACTCATTTTGAATAATACACATTCTTTTTTCTGTATTCCTCCTCTCTTGTGTCCTTTGTGACTCTCACACTTTTGTGTTCTCCTCCACTGTAATGAGATAAATGCCTAATTGTCATCCCGCAAGAGAAACGACACGTTAATGGGAGTGTTCCGAATACATATAAAAGCACGCAGGAAATGCTCTCTCTAGGGACTGTGGGGAGCCAGAGGGCAGCCCCTGTGGGGTTCAGGGGGAAATTCTGGTTCCTGTTTCAGGAGAGAAGAACTGCTTTTCCAGTTCTTTGAAGTCTATCAAAAGCCATTCTACATGGCCATCAAAAGGCCACCTGATAAGACTGCAGCTGAGCCCGGCCGGTGTGGCTCAGTGGCTGGGCTCGACCCATGCACCAAGTGGTCACCAGTTCGATTCCCGGTCAGGGCACATGCCCAGGTTGTGGGCCTGATCCCCAGTGGGGGGCATGCAGGAGGCGGCCAGTCGATGTTCTCTCTCATCAATGTTTCTATCTCTCTCTTGCACTCATTTCCTCTCTCTGTAAAATCAATAAAGGGAAAAAAATTAAAAAAAAAAAAAAAGACTGCAGCTGAAAATCACTGCTTGGACAGCACGTCCGCTACATGGTGACAATGGAGCTGTCTGCACACTTAGCCTGACACTGCAGGAAGAACCGGCTGCCAAGCGTGTACCTAAGAAGGCCCGTCCTAATCTGAGGGCAGGTTTTGTTAATAAACTAGGACATAAAGGTTTATCTTCCCTTTCCCACATAGAAAAAATAACTGCAGTGGCTGTAAAATGTCTTCGGTTAAACGGCTCACATTCCAGTGTCACCCGCAGTGCCACACCTTGTTCACTGGGGCCTGGCTACGCTTCAGCTCCTCACGATCTCGAGCACACACATTGAACAGCATGACACATTAAAGGGACAGCACACTTCTTTCCTCCGCACCAGATGGAAACGAGAGACGTGAGTGTGTTGCACAATGAAACAGTATCTATAAATCTAGCGTTTTATTATCCCGTTTCAGACTATAAAATCAGGAAATTCATCAGTTCCGCCTCCAGTCATGAAATGGACCTGCTGAGGTACGGGGTCCCTGTGGAAGGACGGATATACATCACACATTCAGGGGTGAAGTCACACACCAGTGAGCGTCACGGGACCCTGCTGTCCAGCTGCATTTGCATCATGCCGCAGGAAACTAAGAATTGTGAAGAATTTGCTTGTTACCAACTCTGTAACTCATAAGGCTTGGGGACATCTGATTTCTTATTTCTCTATGTACAAAAATATTCTCAAACAATATTAAGCAATGTTCAAAACTGACTAAAAATTATTTTCCTATGATTAAGATGCTATTTTCTTAAGGGGGAAATAGGCACGGTTTCATTTATTCCTTCTCTCTCTTCTTTTTCCCTGTTTCTAATTTCGAGTATCACCCGTACTCTTTGTTCTCATGGTTGTGACATGGTATTTGTCGGGTGTTGAAAGTTTTTTAAAAGCTTAAACCTTTATTATCTCCTGTTTTCCTGGAGCAAGTAACCCAGAGACTTTGGAGCAGAGATGGCTCAGTGAGCAAGATCTGGGGTGAAAACTCAGATGTTCTGAATACTTTTCAGTGTTGTTGTTTATTTCCTCTCTCAACATGCTATTCTACAACATCTTTTCTCCCAATGGGCCAGTGACATTCACAAACTAGGTAAGAAAGACACATGTCAGAGATCCTTGTTTTCTGTATTCCTTTATCCTTTTCTGTTTGACAGAATACCTGCAGAACACGAGGAAAATAGCACCGAGTTCTCTCTAGTTGAGTCATAGTCATGGACACTACGGCTTCTTCAAACCTGGAAAGGTTACCCTCACTTAACTGGCTTGGGAACATACACAAATTAATTACCCGTATAGAATAAACTACTCCAAAACCCATTAGCTTAGAAAACAGTAAGCATTTATTATCTCTGACAGTTTCTCTAGGTCAGGAATTTGGGAGCAACTTAGCTAAGCAGATCAACCTGGAAGAGTCTCATAAAACCGGTATCAGATATCAGCCAGAGCTGCGAGTAGCTGAAGACGAGGGGATCATCTTCCAAGATGGTCCACTCACACGCCTGGCAAGTTGGTGCTGGATGTTGGTTGAGGCCTCAGTTCCTCTCCAAGTCAGTCCCTCCCATGCCTGCTTGAGTGTCTTCACAGCCAGAGCAAGTAACCCAGGAGAGCAGGTGGCAGCCACAGCGACATTTATGACTCAGCCTCCAAAGCCATGAGCCATCCCGCCACTGTGTTCTCTTTATCACCCAGGCCAGTCTGGATCCACCCTGTAGTAAAACAACGTGTGTAAGGAGTCCCTGGGTCCATCTTGGAGGCTGGTTATGGGCACTGTGGACTCCCTGAGTGAGCCAATGCAAATTTCATCTCTCTTAAGTAACGAGAAGGTCCTGGCAGTGCGAGTCCTGGCAGAGGGTCGATGCCATGTTGGTATATAGTCGGCACTTTTTTTAACATCAGCCTCACTCTTCCTCTCTCTCGGGACTGCCTTCTAATACATGGCTACCATGGAAACTCCCTCGGACTTACATGTCCCTGAGTCCCTAGCCATAGTTTGTTGGTTCAGGATGGGGTGGGGCATTGAAAAAGCATCCCTCAGGCTACAGTTAACGTGTCCAATGACTAAGCCAGAATAATCATTTCCTGGGATTTTGAAATTTAGATCAAAATAAATGTGAGGGAAGTCACCCTTCCTCTGACGGTTAAAGTACAGAATGTCAATCTCCTCCATGTGGCAGAGCTGGACAGTGGTAAGAAAGGTCAGCAGTGAGCAACACTGAGATTAGCAGAGAGGAGAAAGAGCAGAGCTCGGCCTCCAGATGAGACTGCACGTTCTCACAGCCGGCTGTGTCTCCTACAACCCTTTGGATTCTGCAACCCAATAGATCCCCCTTGTGTATCAACTATACTAACAGACTGCAGAGTTGCTCACACTCTAACTCAGATGCAGAGAAAATATAAATGTTGTCTGATCTTCATGGAAAGAAAATGTGCCTGATTTTCTCCTACATCTGCAAGTCTCTCAGTGGTATGGGGTTGAAGAAAGGAAAGACAGCCCAGCTGGCCTTGAGGCTCTGGAACTCAGAGGTTCTGAGAGCTCCAAAGTTCCTCTGACCTTCAGCAGTGTGTCCCTTGTCCACCTGACCACAGCTCGGGTTGACGACATTCACAGCTACAGCCCCTGAAGTGTGTAACTCATGACCTACCCTGTGTCTATTGTAGTCCAGTGGCGACACCCCAGCCCAGCCCCAGTGCCAAGGCCTCCCACAGTCCCTACTGGCTGGAGAACACATTGAGCCTCTGCCGCAATGTCCCTGAGAGCTCCTGGACCAAAACATCTCCCTGCAGCCCCAGGTAGCCTCCTGGAGTATCAACCAAAACACTGTCGCCCTCAATGCTTCCTTCCACTTCCCCACCACACCTGCCCCTCTTGGGCACACGTCCAGCTTGGTCTCTTCTCTCCTTCCCACAACAGGCAGCAGGAAGGCGTGGTGTCTCCATCTCTCCTCCACTTAAAGTTCGCATTACATAAAACTCTAAGATTTCTTCCGCAAGCTTGACTTTTAAGCCTCTCATGTCACTAAAATGGTGACAAATCATCTTTCTTTTATTCTGGGAAAGACTTGAGAGAAACATTTAAAGAGATAAGCTTACTATTTGTTTAAAAACTAGACTGTTTAAGCAAGTTTGAGTTCCATAACATAAAGTCAGAGTCCTAACTAATGCCTAAGAGTGAAACAGTCAAATGACATTCATTTAGTCACTTTGGAAATTGGTCAACAATCTATTAAGCATTTACGGAATCCAGGAACCCTGAGTACAACTCATCTCCCATCATTAAATTGCTCATGATCTAAAAAAAGAAAGATACTTTAAAAAAAATGCAATGAATTTATCAAGTTCCCTAAGAGAAGGATGATCAAATCTCGCCCCCCACACCCCCCCCAAACAGGCACGTGACTAGTTTTGTTGAGGAGGGGTGAGGGCCCTTAACAACTCAGAGACGATGACTCAGCTCCGTATCCAGCAAAGCTGTCCCCTCCCAAGGTTGCTAATTCAACTGATGAAATTTAAATCTTGGATTCAGGTGCTTCATAGGCCCGAATCCTCAGTGGGACAGGGGTCAAGATCATATCATGCCCCATGTTTGGACTGTACAGACGCACAAATGCACAGCACAGTTTTACCCGTGGTTCTTGTTTGTGCTTACTTCAATATAAAACGTAAGTGAATGATATTAAAATGCACTGGGGAAGACTCAGTGACCCCCACACGCTGCTTGGGGAGTCTGGTGGGGTTCTCCTAGCAGCTCCGTAGTCCCTGGGCCTCCCCTTGTATGACATTCAACACTGCTGTTTACATATTTAACAGGTATCTCTATGAGGACACGGTTTGGTTCTTCTTAGTCACTGCTTATATCCCCGTTTCATAGCACAGTCCTGGCCACAGGCCGAGGGTTCAGTTGGTGAACGTGTGTTGAACGCATGGTGAGTGGACACAGATTTTTCGGATGGCCATTTGGCTATCTGTATCAGAAATTCTTAATTTCCTTTAGGGATTTATCTTAAGGAAACAATAATGGATATATGCACATGATTGTTTAAAGAAATATTCAGAACAAAATGGTTTATACCAAGAGAAATTCAGAAATAATTTATATGTTTAACAAAAGCCCAGTCGGTGTGGCTCAGTGGATTGAACATCATCCCATGGACTGAAAGGACCCAGTTCAATTCACAGTCAGGGCACGTGCCTGGGTTGTGGGCTCAATCCCCTGCAGTGTGGGGCGTGCAGGAGGTAGCTGATCGATGTTTCTCTCTCACATCGAAGTTTCTATCTCTCTCTTAAAAAAATCAATAAAAAAATAAAAATTAAAAAATAACTAAAAATCAAAATGTTCAACAATAGAGTTTTGTTTTAAAAAATATGGTACAAACTTAAGAGAGGGCTACTGTACAACAGTTAAATAAAGTTTACAATTTGGTAAATCTGTGTTTGCTGTTATCTGTAAATGTATAGCAAAGAAAGATCAGAAGAATGGCTACTTATATGTTAATGGTGGTTATCTTCAGCTGGAAAGATATCAATTCACTCTTATTTTGTCTTTGTTTATCTTCATCTCCTCAATGTTATCAAATGAGATGCATTTCTTTTGTTGTAAGAGTAAAGCAATAATGACAAAAATGGATTAACATTCTCTCAGTGTGTGTCCCAGAAAGCTGGTTAATTGAACTCTAACTTGTCAAATGTGTCCCCATTTTTAGCAAGCCACCCCGCCAGACATCCATGGGAAAATTATACCCAAGTACTTAGCCAAGGTACTGAGACAGGATTTACATCATCTTCTCCCCTTCCATCCTGATCACCAGAGATGTGCTGGGCAGCAGTATATTAAGCAACGTTCGAGCAACTCTTTATTAAAGCATTCTTTTATTGCTGCCAATAATGATCTGGGCTAAGCCAACCCTAATGTCCCTTGTGCACACAAACACCAAAACTCAACGGACCTTGCTGCTGACAGATGTCATAGGAAATAAAACACCAACCTATCCCACCTCTTAATAGCTATCCTCTCTAGCTCAGAGGTCTGTTAGTCTAGACCTGAAGTCCACTCTTCCTAAGCCATTTCAAGGTGGGTTGGCACCCCTAGTCCCTAGGGACTCCTTGAAGAGCACAGAGTGTCATCCGAGGCCACCAACATCAACTACCAGACTGCTCCTCCTGACTGCACAGGAAGAAGAAGAAGGGGAATACAATGACACTGTTTTCTCAGCACAAGGAGTAATTGCCTCAGGTACAGCCACAGATAAGGGAAGTGCCATGTCTAGCCCCTTCGAAGTCCAGTGAGATGTCTCCTAAGCCCACTGGTATTCTCTCCCCAGCCCGATCTCTACATATTTCACCTCACTCTGACCTCAGTGAGTTCTAGCTTGGGAACTCGTTGTTTTAATCTGTGCCTTCTTCTACAAAAGCACTTGTAACTCATCTTGTTCTGAAGGACTCACTTCTGGAAAGTAAAAATAAGTGATGCAATTCCTAATGAAGTGACTGCTTCTCTAAATGATAGGAATGAAATGCCCTGTTGACTCATTCAGGATAGGTGTTCTTTAGTGATGCTTATCATCATTACCTCTCCTGAATTTCAGAGGCTACACTTTCACCCCCAAAACAGAACAATTAATATGATGAAAATGGAACCACTGATGGCTACAAATTGCCTTCATCTTAGGGTGATCAAAGCATTCCGCTGACCCCGGGTTCTGATTGACTGTAATTCTTCCATTGTTCATTCCTATCAAACTAAGTGCTTTAATCCTTAGCTTTCGTTGTTGTTTTTAACTGAGTGGAAAATTAGGTGTCATACAAAAGCTACTTAAGAATTTATTCTTTTTATATTTAGCTGCCCAGTTAATAATCCTTTTTGCCAGAGTTCTCCTTACAATTCTCTTGATGGGGCCAGACTTCCTGTAAACGTGAGCAAGGGGAGGGGCGGGAAAAGAGAAAGAACAGGTTAATAAATTAAATCTTCTGTGAAAACCTTAGATACAGATCCAAAATCTCCTCCATAGAAAATTACTAACTCCTTTAAATACACCATAAAAAGATGCTTTTCTCAGAATAAAAGACAAAAGTACAGAAATTTTCTCCCAACTTAACCTTACATTTGTTTTTGTTGTTTTTTGTTTTTTTTCTTTGAAAACTCACTTGATGCATGACTGCCTGGCTGCTGTTGGCCTGTCTAACAAAAATTCTGTTTTATGGACTGCAGAAAAAGGGCTCATGACTCTCTGTGTATTCCGTCTACCCCAGAATGCTCTCAGGGCAGTGCCTACTTCTCCATAAACGTGACTAAATAAACACTGAATTGAAAAGTATAGACTAGAAAAATTACTTCTAGCCAACACAAATAAAAATAAGCATATAGAATTACGTGCATTTTTCCTGCCCCTTACAAAACCCAAAGTGATCCCCTATTCCTAAATAATAGCATCATTTTCAAACCATGGATCAAATTCTTTCTCAGAAATTGGCTGCCAATTAAGCTAAATTGGAGGACTGCGAGTGACCAGGAGGAACGGGACTTTCTGCTGGGCTGAAAGACAGCCCTTAGAGTGAGCACAGAGCCACAAAGAGCTTCCTTTATACTTCTGCCTGGGTGTTCGACTCAGCCTGGCCAGGCCTAGGAAACGCCTCGGTTCTCGTGACATTTTGCTATTAAATGAGCTCTGGTCAAGAAACACCCCTTTGACACACTCATTTCTGGAGTCCTGGAGAAATCTCTGTAGCTGGGCACTCTTTGTATCTGCCCAATTCCTCAAGTCTCAAAATGTTTAGGGACAGTAGTTACTAGTGTTGTTTTACTAATAATTTTATATTGATAGAGTGATTTCAGTTTTCCAAAAGCATTGCATTCGTTTGCTGGGGCTACCAGAAAAAACTGACACGGACTGTTAACTGAACAATAAATTTATTTTCTCACAACTCTTCAAATCCAAGATCGAGGTGCTGACAGAGTTGGCTTCTGCGGAGGCCTCTCTCCTTGGTGTGTGCGGGCCATCGTCCTCAAGCGTCTTCTCTGTGTGGGTCTCTGTCCTCACCTCCTCTCCTTACAGAGGCAGCAATCCTATTGGGCTAGGGCTCGCCCATGTGAACTTGCTTGACCTTTAAAGACCCTGCCTCCACATACAGTCACATTCGGAGGTCCAAGACATCAGGAAGGGACAACACAAAATCCATCTCCTATCAGGCATGATGTCATTGTGTAGGCTAGGAGCATAAACTTTACAAAAGAAAACTGTGTGACCAAAGTCAGCCCGATTGCAGGGGGTGTGGCCGAAACTGGATCCCGGGGGCTCTGGTCCTGCTGCCACGCTCTGTCCATGACAGTCGGCTGCCACCCCAACAGCTCACTTGTGTTTAACTGTGAGCATTCACACCTGACACATTATCTTACTGAACCTCCTGAGCAAAGCAAATTCGATATTACCCAAAGAACTGTTTGGTGTGGCCATCTCTCACACTTCTACTGTGAAAAGCCTCAGGGAAGAAGAAATTCTGCTAGAATTCTTCAGCAGTTTCTATTTGTACGTAACCTTTTCCCACACTAACCGGATCTAGATACAGGGATTCAGTAAAGGGCCATTTCTCCAAAGCTCGACTCTCAGAAGTCAACCTACTTTTGGCTGCAGCTGAGAAGCAAATTTGTCCAAGGGAACAGGGTGAGGATTCATCTCCAATGCTGACCCTGTCTGATCTCTGTTAACCTCAGGTACCAGCTAAGTCTGAGGTAAACAGACGGGTCTCAGGTGAGAGACTGGGAGATGCGCAGGTCCTGAGTCCCTTGTAGAGCTAATCCGAAACGAAAGCACCCACGTGGCTCCGGTGTTTTAAATACCAAGAGTGCCCTTTTTTTGGAAGGTTAAAAAATGTAAACAAAAGTATTTGAGTACTTATTAACAGTTTCTTCTGAACACAATCAAAGCAAAACAAAATGTGTGTTGCTAGTGACTGTGTGTTTACTGCATGTAAGACTAGAGAATATCGTGTTAATTTAAATAAGCAAGTCAGGCCCAGCTGGTGTGGCTCAGTGGTTGAGCGTCAACCCATGCACCAGGAGGTCACTGGTTCCATTCCTGGTCAGGGCACATGCCCAGGTTGTGGTCCCGATCCCCAGTGGGGGACATGCAGGAGGCGGCCAATCCATGTTCTCTCTCATCAATGTTTCCATCTCTCTCTCCCTCTCCCTTCCTCTCTCTCTAAAATCAATAAAGAAAAAAATTTTTTTAATAATAAAAAAAAGAAATAAGCAAGTCAGAGAAAGACAAGTACCACATGATTTCATTTACATGTGGAATCTAATGAACAAAATAAACTAACAAAGTAGAAACAAATTCACAGATACAGAGAACAGACTGACAGCTGTCAGAGAGGAGGGGGATGAAAAAGGTGAGGGATTAAGAAAAGAAAAAAAAACCTCATAGACACAGACTACAGTACGGTGATTACTAGAGGGAAAGGGATTGGAAGGAGGTAGAAGAAGGTAAAAGGGGGATAAATTGTGATGGAAGGAGACTTGACTTGGGGTGGTGAACACACAATACAATATACAGATGATTATTTAAAAAAAAAATTAAACAAATTTTTTTTAAAGACTTTTTCTATGTGCATCTACAGAGAAGTGAGGAGACCTTCATTCAAGTGCCTGGCACTGGTGTTAATGAGGAAATCAGTAGGTCTCTCTGAGCCTCGGTTTTCATTTTCTCTCCTGTAAATGTAGGCTGGACGAGATGATCTTTACGGTTCTCATAGCCCTAACTTTTTACGTCAAGAAAAACTTGACATTAGTCTTTCTCAGCTTTGTGTTCACCAACTCCTCAGAGATGCAGTTGATGCAAAATACGAAAAAGCTCGAATGTCTTCCCTAAATCAACGCTGTCCTCTCGCTTCACCTGAGTCTCCCAGGTCACTCACCGGGCACAGTCACTGACCTAGCAATGTGGGAGAAGCAGTGGCATCCTTTGGGAACAAGGGCTCAGATAGCAGGTGATCCCACAAAACACTCAAAAAGGAGGTGGCAGAACCGGAACCCCTCTAGGGAGCTGATACCAATTCCGGAAAAACACAAAATAGGCAGACCCAGAAGCAGCAGCTTCCAGACTGGGATCCCCAAGTTCCTAAAGAGGAAAATATAGCCCTGGCCGGTTTGGCTCAGCGGTTAGAGCGTCGGCCTGCGGTCCAGAGAGACCCGGGTTCGGTTCCCGCTAAGGGCATGTACTTCAGTTGCAGTTTGTCCCCGGCCCTGGTTGGTCATGCGGGTGGCAGCCACTCGATGTGTCACTTTCACATCGATGTTTCTCTCTCTCTCTTCCTCTCTCTCCCTCCCACTCTATCTGAATGAAAAAATGTCCTCAGGTGAGGATAAAAAAAAAAAAAAGAGGAAAATATAAACAAGCCATAGCAGGTGGGGATCAAAAGGTACAGGGGCAGAAGAGGCAATGCCTGGAGGGCGATGCGGTGCCCAGGGGAGAGGGTATGGCACACACTGCTGCTTTCTTTGCTTCCACCCGGCCACCACTGGTAGATTGTATTTTACAAAGATGGTTAGAAGACAATAGAACATGATAGAAATGGCGCTGAGTGGTTTCTGAGACGATGGTGTGAACATTGATGCACCGTGCTCACCCGAGCATCGTGTGAGCTGTCCGTCCAGCTGCATTGACACTCCTTTGCCCTGCAAAGCCAAACCAGCCCACGCGGGAAGATCCACGGGGAAGCCTGGGACTGCATCAGGAGAGACAGCTGTCCAGCGCCACACAGCTGCTCCACCCCTCACTGCCAACAGCTCCAACCACTGTGTGACTACAGTAGCAGGGGAGATCCCAAGGCAGCGGCACGAAGCTATATTCGTTCTGAATTCCCAAATCACAAAGTTATGAGAGATAATCAAATCATTATTGTTTAAGTCACTAGGTTTTGGGGTGACCTATTAGGTGACAACAGACATCGTATAACATCATTCTTTGTTCCCAGCCTCCACTCCCCGGTGTGCTTTCAGTCTATGTCCTTAAAGTTTGTACAGCTTCGATCCTGTCCCTGCAGGGTCAGTATTTACTGTTAACTGAGGCATCCAGAGAAGCTGATGGCAAGGTTTGAAGGTTGTTTTCTGCTCTCTTTGTCAAGAAATAAGTAACCCAAGTATAATCATTTTTTCTCCTGTTTATATGCAAATATTTTAAGAACTGAGCTGTCCCAGTTGTTTACACTTGCGTTTGTATTATCCCCACAAAACAATTCAAAATTCAAAACATAATAAAGCCAGTGATTTATTGGCCTCCAATATCTCTGCTCCCCAAATCCACTGACCCAACAGTATTTTACTGAGTCTTTGCTCCGGAGGAGGGGAGCATTTCTTTTATTTTATCTTTTGCTTTTTTCTTATCTTCGTTATTAAACAGGATTATTTGTCAGTTTGATAACAGACATCTAAAGGCACTTCAATCACTAATCAAATAAAAATTAATGGCTTATCAGTCTAGGATAAATGTAGAAGAGAAAGGATCAAATTTCATTTATTTTTTATTTTTTTATTTTTTTAATCCTCACCCGAGGACATTTTTGCATTTATTTTTAGACAGAGCAGGAGGGAGAGAGGGAGGAAGAGAGAGAGAGAAACATCAATGTGAGAGAGACACATCGAGTGGCTGCCACTCACATGACCCCAACCGGGGCCAGAACAAACTGCAACCAAGGTACGTGCCCTTAGCGGGAACCGAACCCGGGTCTCTCTGGTCCGTGGGCCGACGCTCTAACCGCTGAGCCAAACCAGCCAGGGCTTATTTTTATTTTTTATATATGTTTTTTGTTAATCATCACTTGAGGATATTTTTCCATTGATTTTTAGATAGAATGAAAAGGGAGGGAGAGAGAGAAACACTGACGTGAGAGCGACACATCAATTGGTTGCCTCCAGCATGACCCCAACCAGGGCCGGAAATCAAACCTGAGACCCTTTAGTCCTCGGGCCAGCGCTCCAACTGCTGAGCCAAACTGGCCAGGGCAGGATCTAATCTTATAACATTATGGTCAACGTTTATAGCTGAGTGTGGATGTGTTCACCAAGTCCTGGAATACAGATGGATGCCCCTTAAGCTCATTTTAATGTGGAGAAATTGTAGCCTATCCTAATTGCTCTTAGGAAAGACACTGCATGTGTTTAATAAGAAGAGAGAATTTGCAGCGTGACTCCTCCCTAGGACATCCCCAACCCCATTTTTAGTAAAATCAACAAATTATTGGTACCTCTCCAATTGCCATCTGTGCCCAAACTGCTTCCAACATGCAGAATTCATGGAAACCCTGTGGGGAAGACCATCACTCTCGAGGTTGAACCCTTGGACAGTAGAAAACTTAAAGGCCACGATCTTGGGGAAGGAAGGAATTCCTCCTGGTCAGCAGACACTGGTATTTGCTGACGAGCACCTGGAAGACCGACGTACTTTGACTACAACTTTCAAAAGGAGTTCACTCTTCACCTTGTGTTGAGACGTCATGGTGGTGCTAAGAAAAGAAAGAAGTCTTACACCACTCCCGAGAAGAATAAGCATGACAGAGAGAAGATGAAACTGGCTGTCCTGAAACACGACAGAGTGGATGAGAACGGCAAAGCCGCCGCCTCGTCCCGAGTGCCCTCCGGGGTGTGCGGTGCTGGCGGTGGTATGGCCAGCCACTTGGACAGACTTCAGGGCAGTGTTATTTGACCTACTGCTTCAACAAACCAGAAGGCAAGTAATTGTATATGGGTTACTAAAAGACATGAACTAATAAAAAAAGAAGTTATAAGAAGAAAAACATCATGCCATTTGTATCATGCCACAATAGCTCTTTAGAATTCACAGAAGCATGACCGTTTGATGTCATTTTTCAGCATAAAACAAGTCCACCCCTGAAAAAGGTTCATTTGCCCTTGAAATTATTTTTGCTCACAGCACATGATGAATTCTGGAGAAAGGCTTGAATATATTGTTGAATCGGCGTCAATTCAAACACAGACCTGCCTCCCACGTGACCGCCAGCTCTGTTGCTAGAACCTAACGAATTGGAAGAAAATGATCAAAATTCCCCCAAAGAACGAATCCACCCTTTACTCAAATTGCCCTGATGTGGAAAACTCAGTCCCTCCTCCACAGAGTGTGAAGTACTTCGGTTGACAATGACATGTAAAAGGAGACATTTTCTAATTTTCAGTTGTGTTTTTTTTTTTTTTTTTTTTCGCTTATATCAAAAGCATCTTTTTACAATGAGAAAGAGGCCAAAGCTATGCTTAACTCTACTCAGGATCTTTTTCCCTTGGCCTCAGCTTGGAGCTGGAGATACTATTTGTGGAATGAGGCTGAGGAAATGGGCCAAAATGAATTTCAGGCTTGCCAGAGCTTACAATCTTAATGCAAATTCAACAATTAGCAATGCCTCAGCTGTGAAAGCTGGAAAAAAATTTGCACATCAGATGGCGAGAGAGGCTGCTTGGGAAAATCAATTCTCTTTCACTGGTGTCATCCAGTCATTACTTACTCAGCTCATAACCTTGAAAGGAGACCTGGAGCCCACGGGTTACAGACTCACAAAGACGGCTCCAGGAAGGTAAGCCAAACAAGAACTGTACATTTATAAACAACCTAAGTAGGGAAAGAGTTCTGAATATGATATAAGAAACAAACCGTATCACCAGTCTAAAAACACTGCCTAGGTTAGGGAGTATCATTAAGTACCAAGAGGATTCAACAAATGTAAGGTACTAGAAAGAATAAACAGTCTAATATGTCCTAGTCTGCTTGGACATGAACTATGTAGCAGGTAATAAGCATTCTGTCTGTTACTTGAGAGGTTTGAAGCGGGCAGAGAATACACACGTTACATTCCTTAGGGTCATTTAGGGCCCCAAGAACGCTGAGGTCTCCTTGCCTTTATTTCCCCACCTTGGTCTTTTTATAAAGAAAGGAAAAATTTCAGCATGTGAATATTTTCACCAATCTCATTGGGAAAAAAATACAATGATATGGCAAGTTGAGGAAAAAGATCTAAAATTTTAAGGACTTGACATGGTAAACACAATTTTTTATTTCCTGTGGTATTTTCCCGCAGAATTCTCTCTTCCCATTTCCATGTCAGTCATTAAGGATGAGGCAGCCTTTGTGGACATCCCCAAAGCTAAGGAACACATTCCGTGCGACCTCTTAACCACACACATCACAACCAGCTGGAAGTCAATCTTCCTGTTTCCCTCAAACATTACTCTTCCTGACTTTTCTCACCCCCTTCCAGCAAAATACTCTGAATTCTGCTAAACTATTCTAAATGCAAATCAAACAAGATCAATATTTTTAAATAAAAATGCCCCCAGTTTTTCTCTGTCAAACATCTGTTCAGTGTACCTTTTTTAATTGTTGTATCCCTGCTTTTTATCCACTCCTCTACTGATGGACACTTGGGCTGTGTCCAGGTCTTAGCTATTGTAACTAGTGCTGCTATGAACATGGGGGTACATTTATTCTTTCTGGTTGGTGTTTCAGGATTCTTAGGATATGTTCCCAGAAGTGGGATCTCTGGGTCAAATGGCAGTTCAATTTTTAATTTTTTGAGGTAACACCATATTGTTTTCCATAGTGGCTGCACCAGTCTGCATTCCCACCAGCAGTGTGCTAGAGTCTCCTTTTCTCCACACCCTCGCCAGCACTTGTTGTTTGTTGTTTGATTGATGGTAGACATTCTGGCAGGTGTGAAGTAACATCTCATTATAGTTTTAACTTGCATCTCTCTGATAACTAGTGACCTTCAGCATTTTTTCAGGTCTATTGGTCATTTGTATGTCCCTTTTGGAGAAGTGTTTATTCGGGTTCGTTGCCCATTTTTTAATTGGATTGTTTGTCTTCCTGGTGTTAAGTTGTATGAGTTCTTTTTATATTTTGGAAATTAACCCCTTATCAGATGTGTCATTGGTGAATATGTTCTCCCATACAGCGCATTCCCTTTTCATTTTGTTGATTGTTTCTTTTGCTGTGCAGAAGATTTTCAGTTTTTATTCACTACTGTTTTTTTAAATTTATCTTTATTGTTGAAAATATTATAGATGCCCCCCTTTCCCCCATTGACCACCTCCTCCCACTCCCATGCCCCCCCCACCACCTTCACCACACTATTGTCTGTGAACATTGGTTATGCATATATGCATATACAGTCAGCCCTCGTTTATCGCGGTTAATCAGTTCCAGACTCTACCGCAATAAATGAATTTCTGCAAAGTAGGATTCTTTATTTACAGTTGTCCCTCACCACCTCGAGCTTCGACTTTCACGGTTTCAGTTCTTTGGCTGTAAGTTCTTTGGTTTATCTCTTCCCACCCCCTCGCCCCATCCCTCTGAGTTTTGTCAGTCTGTTCCCTGCTTCCATGTCTCTGGATCTATTTTGTCAGTTTATTTTGACCCAGTGATCCCACTGCTAGGAATATATCCTAAGAAGCCTGAAACACCAATCAGAAAGAATATATGCACCCCTATGTTCATAGCAGCACTATTTACAATAGCTAAGATCTGGAAACAGCCCAAGTCTCCATCAGTAGAGGAGTGGATAAAAAAAGCTGTGGTACATTTACACAATGGAATACTATGCAGCTGTAAAAAAAAAGAAGGATCTCTTACCCTCTGAGATACCATTGATGGACCTGGAGTTTGAGATTATTAGGCTACAAGTATCACATGATTTCACTTATATGTGGAATCTAATGAACAAAAGAAGCTTTTTATTTTGATTTAGTCTTGTTTGTTTATTTTTTTTCCTTTGTTTCCCTTGCCCTAGGAGATGTGTCAGCAAAAATCTTGCTACAAGAGTGTCTGAGATTTTACAGCCTATGTTTTCTTCTAGGATTTTTATGGTTTTGTGATTTATATTTAAGCTTTTATCCATTTTGAGTTTATTCTTGTGAATGGTGTAAGTTGGTGGTCTAGTTTCATTTTTTCGCATGTACCTGTCCAATTTTCCTAACACCATTTATTGAAAAGACTGTTTCTACTCCATTGTATGCTCTTGCCACCTTTGTCAAATATTAATTGACCATAAAGGCGTAGATTGATTTCTGGGCTCTCTTTTCTGCCTCACTGATGTATATGCCTGTTCTTGTGTCAGTACCAGGCTGTTTTGATTACAATAGCTTTGTAGTATAGTTTGATATCCGGTATTGTGATCCCTTCAATTTTGTTCTTCTTCTTCAAGATTTCAGAGGCTATTGGAGGTCTTTTTTGGTTCCATATAAATTTGTGGAATATATATTCTAGATTTATGAAATATATCATTAGTATTTTAATAGGAATTGCATTGACTCTATAGATTGCTTTGGGTAGTATAGACATTTAAATAATGTTAATTCTTTCAGTTCATGAACATGGTATGTGTTCCACTTGTTTGTATCTTCCTCTATTTCTGTCTTCAATGTCCTATAGTTTTCCAAATATAGGTATTTTACCTCCTTGGTTTAGTTTATTCCTAGGTACTTTATTTTTTTTCTGAGAGTTCAGTATTGGTGTATAAAAATTCCATTGATTTCTGGATATTAATTTTATATCCTGCTACTTTGCCAAGTTCATTTATTAAATGTAATAGTTTTTTGGTGGAGTGTTTAGGGTTTCTTTGTACAATATTATGTCATCTGTGAATAATGACAGTATTACTTCTTCCTTTCCAACTTGGATGCCTTTTATTTCTTCTTCTTTTTTGATTGCTGTGTCTAGGACTTCCAATATTATGTTGAATAAGTGTGGTGAAAGCAAAATCCCTGTCTTGTTCCTAATCTTTAGGGAAATGACTTTAGTTTTTGTCCATTGAATATGATATTGGCTGTAGGTTTTTCATATGTAGCCTTAATTATCTTAACATATGATCCCTCTATTCCCACTGTACTGAGTACTTTTATTATGAATGGTTGCTGGCTTTTATCAAATTATTTTTCTGTGTCTATTGATATGATATGTGATTTTCATTCTTCATTTTGTGTGTGTGATATAACACATTTATTGATTTGTAAATATTGTACCAGGCTTGCATCCCCCCACCCCCCCCACCCCCAGATAAATCTCATTTGGTCATGGCATATGATCTTTTTAATGCATTGCTGGATCTGACTTGCTAATATTATATTGAGGATTTTAGCATCTATGTTTATCAGGTATAATGGCCTATAATTTTCTTTCTTTGTAGCATCTTTATCTATCTTTGGAATTAAGACAATGCTGGTCTCATAAAAATACTTGGAAGTCTTCCCTCTTCTTGAATTGTTTGGAAGAGTCTGAGGAAGATAAGTGTAAGTTCTGTGAATGTCTGATAAAATTCACCTGTGAAGCCATATGGTAAAGGACTTTTGTTTGCTTGGGATTTTTTGGCTACTGCTTCAATTTCATTAGTTGTTATCAATCTATGTAGGTTTTCTGATTTTTCCTGATTGAGTTTTGAAAGATTTTAAATTTCTAGGAATTTGTCCATTTCTCCCAGGTTGTCCAATTTATTGGCATATAGTTGTTCATAATATTTTCTTACAATCCTTTGTATTTTTGTGATGTCAGTTGTTACTTTGCCTCTTTCATTTCTGATTTTATTTATTTGGGTCCTCTCTCTTTGTTTCTTTAATATATATATATATTATTTATATATATTTAATATATATATATATTCTCTGTCTCCCCATATATATATATTATGAAAGGAGAGGGAACGAGAGAGAGAAACATCAATGAGAGAGAAATATTGATCAGCTGCCTCCTGTACAATCCCAAATGGGGATTGAGACTGCAAACCGGGCATGTGCCCTGACTGGGAATTAAACTCTGTGCATAGAACAACCAACTGAGCCATACCAGTCAGGGATCTTTCTTTATTTCTTGATAAATTTGGCTAAGAGTTCATCTATCTTGTTTATCTTTTTAAAGAACAAGCCCTTGGTTTCATTGATCTTTTGAATTTTTTTTCTTTTTTTACTCTCTGTCATTTATTTCCACTCTGAATTTTATTTTTTCCTCCCTTCTACTTATTCTGGGCTTTTGTTGTTTTTCTCTTTCTAATTCTTTTAGGTTTAGGGTTAGCTTGTTTATTTAAGATTTTTCTTGCTTCTTGACATAGGCCTGTAATCCTATGAACTTCTCTCTCAGGACTGATTTTGCTGGGTCCCAAAGATTTAGGGTTGTTTTGTGTTCATTTTCATTTGTTACCATGTTATTTTTTAGTTCTTCCTTGATCTCATTGGTAACCCATTCATTATTTCATAACATGCCATTTAGCCTCCATGTGTTTGAATGTTTTTGAGTGTTTTATTGTAGTTGATTTCTGGTTTCATGCCATTGTGATCCAAGAAGATGTTTGATATGATTTCAATCTTCTTGAATTTGTCAAGACTAATTTTGCATTCTAACATATGGTCTATCCTTTAGAATGTTCCATGTGCGCTTGAGAAGAATGTATACTGTGTTGCTTTGGTATGAAATGTTCTGTAAATATCAATTAAATCCATTTGATCTAGTGTGTCCTTTAAAGTCACTGTTTCTTTGTTGATTTTTTTGTCTGGAAGATCTACCCAGTGATGTCAGTGGTGTGTTAAAATCCCCAACTAAGACTGTATTGCTATTGATTTCTTCCTTAAAGTCCACCAAGAGGTGCTTTTTAAAAAAACATGTTTAGGCGCTCTGCCTGGCTGGTATGGCTCAGTGGATTGAATGTCATCCCATGGATTGAGAACTCCTGATTCGATTCCTGGTCAGGGCACATGCCCAGGTTGCAGGCTCAATCCTCAGTAGGGGGTGTGCAGGAGGCAGCCAATCAATGTTTCTATCTCTCCCTCCATTCCTCCCTCTCTAAAAAATCAATTTAAAAAACATATTTAAAAAATTTAAAAAAAATTTATATATATATATATATATATATATATATATATATATATATATATATTCCTATCTCCTATATTGGGTGCATAAATGTTTACCAGTGTTATAGCCTCTTATGGGAATGATCCCTTAGTACTATGTAGCATTCTTCATTTTCTCTTGTTATGGCCTTTCTTTTTAAATCTCTTTTGTCAGGTATAAGTTTTACTATCCCAGCTTTTTTGCTTGTTTGTTTCCATTTGTATGGGATACTTTTTTCCACCCTATACTTTAGGCCTGTGTGAATCTTGTTCTGAGGTGGGTCCCAGCATATATATTGGTCATTTTTTTTTTTTTTTATTAATTCAGCTTCCCTATGTGTTTTGATTAGAGAATTTAACCCATTTACCTTTACAGTTATTCTTGATAAGTACTTATTTATTGCCATTTTTATTCTTTATGCCTATGCCCCCCCCCACACACACACACACACACACTCTTTCTTCTTCTTTTTACAGAAGTTCATTTAACATTTCTTGCAATGCTAGTTTGGTGTTAATGAACTCCTTTAACCTTTTTTTTTTCTTTCTTTTTTTTTTTTTTTTTTTTAGTCTAGGAAGCTCTTTATTACAGCTTCAATTTGAAATTAGAGCTTGCTGGATAAAGTAGTCTTGGTTTCAGATCCTTTCTTTTTGCTACTTTGAAAACTTCATGCCATTCCATTCTGGCCTGTAGTGTTTCTGTTAAGAAATGAGCTGACAACTTTATGGGAACTCCCATGTAGGTAAATAACTGTCTTTCTCTTATTGCCTTTAAGATTCTTTCTTTGTCTTTAATGTTTGCCATTTTAATTATGATGTGTCTTGGTGTGGGTCTCTTTGGGTTCATCTTGATTGGGACTCTCTGTGCTTCCTGAACTTGTGTGACTTTTTCCTTCACCAGGTTAGGGACATTTTTGTCATTATTTCTTCAAACAGGTTCTCTATCCCTTGCTCACTTTCTTCTCCTTCTGGTACCCCTATGATGCATATGTTATTACTTTTCATATTGTTCCAAAGTTCCCTTAAATTATCCTCATTCTTTTTAATTCTTGTTTTCTTTTTGATGCTCTGATTGTGTGCTTTTTTCTACCTTGTCTTCCAAATCACTTATTTGATCCTCAGCTTCATCAATTCTTTTTTTTTTAATTCCTTCTAGTGTATTCTTGATGTCAGATATTGTATTTTTTGTTTTCAACAGGTTCTAATTCATGGTTTATATGTCATTTTTTATGCTATTCATAACCATTAGTTTGAACTCTGTTTCTGATAAATTGATTGACTCTATTTCATTTAGCTTTTTCTCTGGAGATTCCTCATGTTCTTTCATTTGGTGTCTGTTTCTCTGTCTCCCCATTTGACTGTGTTTGTTTTTGTGTTTGTTTCTATATATCAAATCAAACTGCTATAACTCCCAGTCTTGTTGGGGTGGCATTCTGTAGTAGGTGTCCTGTGGGACCCAGTGGTGCATTCTCCTTGATCTCATGATCTGAGTGCTCTAAGACTGTTCCTTGTGTCACTTATGTGGGCCCTCCAGTTGTAATTGGGTCTGATTGCTGTTGTCCTGTTCTTTGGAGGGGCTTGACTCTTAGGCTGGCTTACTGTGTGGCTTAACTCCGACCACATCATGCAAACTTGTACAGATACTACCAGAACAGAAACACAGGCAAAACAAAACAAAATAAAAAACAACACACACACAAAAAACAAACCAACAATACAACAACAAAAAAGAATGAGAATAACAAGAAGAAGAAGAAGAAGAAGAAGAAGAAGAAGAAGAAAAGACAAGAGACAAAGAATTGAAGAAGAAAAAAGAAATGGAAAAGATAATGAAAAGAAAGAATATAGAGGATAGTAAAAAGCAAACATAAATATATATAAATAATTAATAATAAATAAATATAAAAGTTAAAATAAAATAGAAAAAGAATAATGAAAAAGAGTATAAAAGAAAAAATATAATTAGAAGGAAAGAGAGAAATGAGATATATGAAAGAAAAATGAGAAGAAATGAAAAAATGAAGTACAAAAGAAAATACATTTTTTTAAATGTGAGGTTTGCCTCAGCCAATTTTTGCACCTGCTGTTTGTAAAGCTTGTTGGATCCTGATGTTGTCTGAAGCTGGCCACTTGGTGTACCAGTCCAGAGTCTCCCAGGAGGTTCTCTGGTGCAAGCCAATGTCAGATGCTGTCCCCGCCTGGCCGTCCACCACCAGTCTGAACCTCGGCATGGCAGAGCTCCTCACAGTCTGACAGCAGGGCCTCCATAGCCAGAGACTGAGTATTCCTCAGGTTTCGCACTTGGAATGTTCTCACTCTGAGCTGCTCTCTCCTTTCCCCCATGGAACTTCACTCAGGGGAATATCTGGGACCTGGTGGGGGTGATTCAAACTATCCCCTGTTGGGGGAGGTGGTGGGCACTTTCTTTCCTTCGTGGAGCTACATGGGCTAAACTCGCTGGGGAGTCAGACTGGCTTCCCCATAATGCAGCCATGGAGCCCAGCACATACCCATCTGACTCCTGGACAGAGCCACCCGGGAGACACACACAGTCACAAAAACCCAGCTCTAAGTGACTCGCTGGCTCCCCCACGCTGCCTAAACAAGCAGGAGGTAATTTAAAAATCAGCCCTGTTTAGCACTCCAATCTCTCTGTCCAGCTGGCCACTGCAGGGCAGGGCTGAAACTCCCAGCTTCACCAGGGCTAGCATGGGTCAAATGTCCCACTCTCCCGTGCCATCGAACCAAGCAGTGCAGGCCTAAATTTTCAGCCAGTGCTGTGCCCCTTTGCCTCAGAACACAGCAGGATGAGAGCAAACTGAGTAGCTCAGCAGATGGGGCGAGAGGCACCACCCATGTGCTTGAGGCGGGCAAGACTGACCCTCTCTCCCAAACCACACGGTCTAGTCTCCAACCAGCTCTCTGCCCAAGTCCTGGAGAATAGAGGCCCCTTCCAAGTCACTGCTGGGTGTACCAAGAAGACCCCTCTGCCAGCCCCAAGCATGGCCCCATGGCCCTTCTAGCAGTCACAGACCAGAGCGAACTTCCCTGGCTGGTGTTGAAACAATAGGATCACTTATTCCTTGAGATGGTGCAGTCCAGGCCTTCCAAGTGGACTGAATGAATCTCCACTGATTCCCACCACCCAGGCTACGCAGGCTCCCCTTCCCATTTCTGTTTCTCTGGGTTGGGAATTCCTGTGTGGGGCTGAGACCCCTCACTCCCAGCGGGATGGGGCTCCGCTGCCTCAACATCCCTCTGGCTTCCCAGACTGTGTGGGGGCTCACCCTCTCTGCGTCTCCTCCTGTCTTCCTCCACGCTCCTATTTATGAAATTTCAGATTAGCTACACTTCAGCTGGTGTTTCAAGTTGGTTGCTCTGCAGTTTAGCTGCAAGTCTGGTCCAGGGCTGGGAGCAGGGGCACGGAGCTTCCAGCTTCTCTGTTCAGCGCATATCTTAATCAAAGCAGATCCTGAGAAAAAATTTAGATACACGGGTTTCTTTGTCTTTGTTTTTAATGTACTTTTATTGATTTCAGAGAGAGAAGAAAGGAGAGGGAGAGCGAGAAGCATTGATGTGAGAGAGAAACAGCAATAGGTTGCCTAGCACACATGCCCCGGCCGGCGATTGAACCCGAAATCCAGGTATGTGCCCTGACCGGGAATCCAACTGGCAACATTTCAGTACACAGGACGATGCTCAACTAATAGCCACTCTGGCTGGGCACAAGCAGTTTATTTGGAAAGTGATCCCAGGAAGCCGAGTGGAGCTCTGGAGAAGCCAGATAAAGAAGGGAAGAAAGCAAATGAAGGGTGATTTAATGAGCAGGCTACCTCTGTGTGCAACTGTACCTCAATCCAGCTGGGGACCATCTGAAATGCTGCATTTTATAGCCCAGAATTGTCCCCAGGAACATGTGCTCACCAAGCGTATCCCTCATTGTTTGCCACTTGCTTCCAGGACTGTCCTTGGTTCCCCAGAGCCTGTCCTGCGCAGCGCCCAGGCGAGGTACAGCCTTGTGGCCAGAGGGCACCCTCTGGCAGAAAGACCCAGATGCTTGAGGGAGAGAGTCCTCAGTGTGGTTGGGAACTGTCCCCACAAAGCTGCAGGTGACCTCTGTGGAGGGCTGAGAGGTATATCCAGGGCTCCAGCAAGGCTGCCTGTTGACGCCCATGCCCGAATTCCCCAAGTGCTCAGCTCTGGTCACAGAAGGCAGTTGTGTTTACAGAATGAGTATTCAGATATTCTTTCCCTCTTGTGCTCTAACTGAACCATGATCCCTCTTGGTATCTTTTCTTGGATACAACCTTTAACCCAGTTAGTCATTTACACATCTTTTAATTTGCACAAAAAGCGTCCAGTCTCCACTCTGCAAACACTTGTTTTGAACCCAATTATCTCCGTGCTTTCCTCTGTCGTATGCACTGTCAAGGCGATTTGCTTCAAATGAGGGAAGAGGTCCCGCTCGTGGCCTTTGCCTTGGAGCCTCAGAAAAAGAACCCGAAATATCTTCTCAACCACAGAGCTGTGTCAAGAGGCTTGGTTTGTTTGTTTGTTTTTGTTGTTTGAAGTTTAATACATGTTTAATTATTTCCTATTTACATCATCTGCTGCATTTTCTACTTACATAAGTAAAAATAAAATGTGTTCCTTTATAGATTAGCCTGTTATTCATCAGCAAATATGAGGGCAAGACATTTTATCACAGCAAATCCCAGTGGTTTTATATTTAAATTACAATTGCCACTTTGTGAATGGATTTGTCATAAAGTCCATTCAGACTAGAAAAATAAAATCAAACATGTATCCATAAATGTGAGCTATCATCTAGCAACTTATTTATTTCATCTTTCATATTAAATATGTCCTATTGACTCCCCCCTCCCCCCCACCACCACCACCACTCATCTCCTTATAACCCAGGGTGGTTTATAAACCATAGTTTTTGGAGACTGTACCACTGTATAGAATCTCAAAAGATTTTCCCACCTGACAGTGACTTTTTCAATGGAACCATTATATCTAACAGTTTTGGGGTAAAAACATGTGTGTTAGGGATTTTCAGACATAATTGTTGAACTTCTGATGTAGCCAAAGTGCTACATTTTCTTAAAGGTTGGGGAGATCGCTTGAAGGCCGTGGGCAGGAGCACACTATAGGATCTCCTGTGTCACTCATATTTATAATGAGCCTGCCCTTAGCTCACTGGCAATAAAAGTAACACAATCCCTAAGTCGGTCTCAGAGAGATGCCTCTGGTTTCTGGGGCAGGACTCGATCTCCTATGAAGGGGTAAGGAGAAACTCACACCCTGTGCAGTGAGCCCAGCGTCTGTTGCAGAAGAGCGCCGGGGAAGACCAGAGGAATACCTCATGCAGAGAACATACATCTATTTTATTATTAATTTACTTTTGTTACAGATGATTCTCCTTTTTTCCCCCATTGACACCCCCCTCCCCCTCCCTCCCTGCCCCGTCCCCGTTTTGTTGTCCATGTCCATTGGTTATGAGTACATGCGTACAAGTTCTGTGTTCATCGCTCCCCTCCCCCACCCCCTCTTCTGGAAGATGTCAGTCTGTACCCCACTTCCACGTCCCCGGGACTACCCTGCTCCTCACACTGTTATGTTCATTATATTCCAGAAATAAGTGAGATCATATGATATTTGTCTTTCTCTGCTTGGCTTGTTTCACTTAGGATAATAGTTTCCAGGTCCTCCCATGTCGACGCAAAGGATAAGAGATCGTTCTTTCTTACAGCTGCATAGTACTCCATTGTGTATATGTACCACAGCTTTTTTATCCATTCATCTACTGATGGACACTTGGGCTGTTTCCAGATCTTAGCAATTGTAAATAGCGCTGCTATGAACATGGGGGTACATGTATTCTTTCTGATTGGTGTTTCAGGCTTCTTAGGGTATATTCCTAGGAGTAGGATCACTGGGTCAAATGGTAATTCAATTTTTAATTTTTTGAGGTAACACCATAGTGTTTTCCATAGTGGCTGCACCAGTCTGCACTCCCACCAGCAGTGTACTAGAGTCCCCTTTTCTCCACACCCTCGCCAACACTTGTTGTTTGATGCTTTGTTGATGGCGGCTATTCTGACAGGTGTGAGGTGATACCTCATTGTTGTTTTAATTTGCATCTCTCTGATGATTAGTGAAGTTGAGCATTTCTTCATATGTCTCTTGGCCGTTTGTATGTCCTGTTTGGAGAGGTGTCTATTTCGTTCCTCTGCCCATTTTTTAATTGGGTTCTTTGTCTTCCTTTTGTTGAGATGTATGAGCACTCTATATATTTTGGAAATTAGTCCCTTATCTGATATATCATAGGCAATTATGCTCTCCCATACAGTGGGTTGCCTTTCCACTTTGATGGTTAGAACATACATCTAGACTTTTTGGACAGACAAGGGTGACCTTGCAGAGAAGGAGGGAAGAGATGAATAACAACAGAAAGACTCGTGCAGCAAGTTCGGATCCATTACACACTTCCTGGTTATTGTACTGCACTCACGTGCTCCCTCAAAGAGAGCGCCACAGGGGTAATTTATGTGACTGTTGAAAGTAATCTTCCAAGCATGAGTGGCTAAAGAATTATAATTTCTTTCCCCTCCATCATCACAGGTCTCCCAAAGGTCATACAAATAATCAGCGTCTTTTTATCCTAAACATAAGTCAAGGTTGAGATACGAGCCTATTAAAATCCCGTTTAAAAAAGAATTATATTTTACCAATGATCTCATTTGTTAATTGATGACTGCCTTTTAAAACCTTCAGGGGAAGACAAAAAGACCTTCAAATCTTTTCTCTGAGAGTTAAAGCTTTCATTTAAGGATTCCAGATGGGCTGTATTTTAAGTATTAAAGTTCAAATGCTTTAATCACCAATGGATGAAAGGAATGTTACCCTGTTTTGTTCCACAATTGCCACCCAATAGTTCTTCATTCCTGGCCAAATTGGGCATCAATTTAAATTAGATTTACTCGTGGGACCCTTGACAATCACAGTCAACACAGGGTATTAGGGAGGTTAGGAAATCGGTCTATTAAATGCCAATTAAAGCTGTGAGCCTTCCAGAGCTTATTTGCAGGCACTTTGACACCGCAGACGGTTGCATTGGACTGCCCTAAACAAAGCAGTCTGCTGGGACATGCATGCTGACCTCTGAGCTGCTGAAGCCCTGAGGTCAGCCTGCTGAGGGCTGTTTCACCTCCACGGTGAGGGGTCTCAGCTGCTCCTCTGAATGAACGACTTCAGACTCACTTCCTAGGCCACTGTTGAAGTGCTCCTGGAAGTTCTAACATGTGCCAGAGAAGAACCTAGCTGGACCGTTCCAGAAAAGTCACAGAGGTCCCGGGTAGTAACTGGCTCTTCCTTTTCGTATGAAGTCTCACAGAAAGTCTTTAGGACTAGGTGCTCTCGTTCTGGTGCAGAGAAAACAAGGCTTTTCACCTAAAATGTGCCTGAAATTGGCAATCAGAAGTCTTGGGTTACCCATAAGCTTTGATATAGTAGTTTTACTTCCGGGTGTCTATCCTGAAGAAACAATCAGATTTTTGCACAAAGATTTATGAACAGGTGTGTTTGCTACAGCCATAGGGTGTGGGAAAACAGAAAGCAAGTTCCTGTTGGCCATTCCTCCTGCCTCATTCTCTTAATCCCCACCCCACCCCACCCCAGGCCCAACGACCTTTCTTTGCCTTGAAAACCTCGCAGGTCACTGGCTCCCAGCATGGGCAGGTGGCCCCTTTCCAGCCACATGTATGTCCCCATATCCTTAGGTCCATGGCCTTCAGTCTGCAAAGCTAAAAGCAGACACATTTTTGTGCTTGGGTGTCAATAATGAGTAACGTAACCCTCTACTGTGTAATGTTTTCTATTTAACATGAGACCTTCCTTAAGACTGCTTTCAACCAAAATAGTGATTATAATGGGAATTTTGGGTCCCACATAACCCAGGAGTTGCTTTCATTTTTTAAAATATTTTTCAGTGTGTGTGCATGTGTGAGTATATCTTTGTTTATTCATTATATTTTATTATGAAATGATATGATTATTATAGAAAATGTGGGATATAAAAAAGTGAAAGGAAGACAAAATGTATCCATATTGCCACCATGCAGAAATGACATTTTAAAAATTCTATTGTGTTTCTCTCCAGTCATAGTAATGTTATCAGGGAAATTGAGGTATCAGTTTCCCCATGAGAACTGAGGCTGGAGTCCTTACGCTATATCGAGAAAAATAATTTTTACCCTGGCCAGTTTGCCCAGTGGTTATAGTAGCAGCCCGTGGACCAAAGGGTCGTGGATTTGATTCCTGGTCAAGGACACATACCAGGGTTGCAGGTTCAATGCCCAGCCCCAGTCAGGACATGTGCAGGAGGCAACAAATCTCTCTCACATCAATGTTTCTTCCTCTCTCTCTCCCCCTCCCTACCTCACTTCCACTCTATCTAAAAAGCAATGGAGAAAATATCCTCCAGTGAAGATGAACAAAAGCCAAACAAACAAAAGAAAAATAATTTTCGGACTTGCATGGGCGTATGAATGATTTTTATTTGCATGGAATTACATCCCCAGGTTTCCAAAGTCCCATTTCCCTTCATCTGGTCCTAGAAGAATTGCAGTTGGGGATTCCGTAGAGCTAAAAGCAAATCCAGTGTCCAGAGTTAACAGTCCTTGTCGCAGCCTGGTCCAGTGCAGCATCAGGCCAGTTGCAGGCCATTTGTCTATTGTTTGGGGGGTCCACAGGGCCATGGGCCATGTGGGCGCATGCAGGGGAGCCAAGGGAGTGTACCCCAAGCAACAAGAGTCTCAAGGGCAGCCAAGAGGAACCAAGAGCGTGTATTCCTTTGTTCAGGGGATTAAATATCCCAAATTTTGCGGCTTTGCAGTTGGGTCACGCTAATTGTGGTCGATGACCTGTTCCCAGGTGTGACTGATGGGCAGATACCTTCCTGACATCCTTCCGGTTTTGCTGGGCGTGCATCTATCTCCCCTCTGTTGCACCCCTGGGGACTGTAAAGCTGTAGCTCCCGGGTGAAGCCACCCAAATGGCATGCCTATAATAAATGGCCTTCCTTCTGCTACTTTCCTGTTATTAATAACTAGGTTAATTACAGCAGTCGCATTCCCACCTGAGGAAAAAAAGGAACGTCTCTGTACACTTACAAAGGAGAAATGGACAAAGGTCTCCATCCTCTTGAAACTGCTTTGTGCCGTCAGAGGGGCATAGTCCTGCCTATCCCAAGGCTCAGAGGTTCTCCCTGTCTGACAGAGGAAAGAGGGGGCAAGTGGAAGGGGAGTCTTCACGTAGGGAAGAGGGACCTTCAGAGTCCGGGTCAGCCTGGTGTCCCTGGGAGATGATGCAGGCAACGTCCAGGGGGATGAAGCTTCGGACGGGCTGGCATCCTTGTTGCAGTCTAGAAGTGACACTCTTGACAATAAGATTAAAAGACATAATTCAAAAGTGAGGAGACCTAGCAATTAAAGGTCTGGTGAGAGGTAAAAACCCATGTGATGAGGAAAGGCTAACTTACAATGTTCAAGATTAGGTTGGAGGAGTGGCTTCCCTGGGGGCAGGTGGGTCACACCTGTCTGCAGCCCATCTGTTCATCATGCTTCACTCAGATTAAGCTAAGGGAAATATTCTAAGATTTCCCCCTTGAAAAAATGTGGGCCTTTTCTGTCTGAGCCATTTGGGCAGAAAAAGAAAGGCAGTTTCAAGTGAAGCCAACAGACCATCTGTACCTCATTGCCTCAACCATAGTCCAATGCATCGAGTGTCGTATTTCAGGAGACAGGGATGTAGATGTCTTCTGCAGTGAGGCTTATGTTGTGCGAGCAATCACGTAAACAAGAACATAGGCTTAGAGCCTATAAAAATAGAAAGATACAGAACAAAAGGTTAATGCACACAGCAAATCATAAACCAGTTGAGAGACTTTCAGCTGCAAGGCTTCTGCTGGAATGAAATCACACAGCGACAATCTGACAGACTGTCTGCAGTTAGAACCTCTCTGGTGATGTCATCGGGTGCTGAAACCTGTATGACACCCCGACGACAGCCTTAAAACCAAGACTCTGAAGACAGTTCACTGTACTGGAGTCCAATATCCACAACTGGACATGGTGAGTTTCACTGAAACACAATTTTTCTCCCTAGGATCACCCTTATTTTCAAAGAAACTGTATCAAGTTATGTTTTAGTTTGTCTTGATTATTAGCATAAGCACAACAGGAATAGTAATTGACCAAATTGATCACACAAGCTTTTGCAGATCTGCTTTGCCAGAATCCTTCACGAGGAATCTTTAGATTGTGCTTTAGTGAGAGTTAGCCCCTCAAGGTGGAGAAGCCAAGCCACAGTTGCCACCCAGCTTTTCCTGGAATGCCTGTAGTTTTGTGTCCATTCCTGAAGTCCTTCAGGTCCCCAAAGGTGTCTTGAGGTTCCTTTTCTGCCATCTTTCAGGAGAGCTTCCCTGGAAAGACTGCCATGAACCTCGTGACCAAGAAAGGTATTAGGCCATGTCTGCAAATGTCTTCGATTGACTCTGATCAGGTTTGAGAGTCAAACTCAATTCCTTAAGCCTTTCTGGTAACATCCAGAATCCAAGAAAGTCTCTCTTAGACATGGCTTTCCAGTCCAAGTCTTGATTAATAAAACCACATGGTTTGGAAATGACCTTACTAGATTTATGTAAATAAATGTATTGCCATAATTCTGGAGGGATCATGTAGGGGGAAAAGGCCAAAAGTAAGTAATTAGCATTCCTTAGACTGGAAAACATATTTCATAACTTTTGGAAACATAGACTCCTTTACTGGCAAACACACTGACATTTTAAGAGACTTCCATGGAGGCAGGTATACAGCAAAACTCACTGATTTAGAAACTTACAGGTGAACTCATTTAACTTGATTGTCTCAGATAGACTCAGATAAGATTTATTTCTCAGTATCTGCATTCCAAAAGACAGCTCAGATAAGAGTTCTTGGAGAACTGGTATTAGAATTTGAGGCAGACAGTCCTTTATTGACAAACCCAGAGTCAAGTTTAGGTACTGCACTCTCAAGCAATGTTACTGTTTATTTGGGGAAGAATAAACCAAAGAATTTTTTTTTTTTCTGTCCTCCTGAGAGGGAGCTCTGATAGCTGAGAAAAAATATGAGCACCCTCAATTTTTCCTAGCTTTCCTTTCTGTTGCTAGGGTTTGCACACAACTCCCACTGCCAGGCTTGTGTCTCACCCCTCCTGTACTAGGAGGGGCTGAGACCTTCCCAAAATAGTAATACAATTTTTCCCAGGTGTGGTGGGTTTCCAAGGTCAGTGTTGATCGGGCACTATTTAGTTGGGTTTATTAATTCCACACCAGTGATTCTGATAGCCTCTGACCTTACTGGAGGCTTTCACCCTTTACTGTCTTGGGTAGAAAAAGTCTGGCCTTTTAATTTACCTCTAACAGTTGGGCTGGCAACCTGTTGCTATCTCATACTTCTAATAGCCTCGGTCCCTTAAGAGGCTTGGCAGTGTGAGACAGCTTCCCTTAAGAGGGGAATGAGCACTCCCTGTTAATCTGGCTAAACAGAATATAATACCCCGGGTTCTGGGTTTAAATTCTGTTTCCAGTTTCCAAGATTAGGTAGCAAAAAAAAAAACTCATTATTCTGAGCCCCTGTATATTTGAGGCTTTTTTCTATCATCTATACCTGTGGAAGAAGATTAATGACAAGCAGTAACATCTGTATGAAGTTAAATAAAACAGTTTTGTTGGCAGAAGAAACATAGTAATAAGCGTTAGGTCAGTAAGATCTGCAGCCGACCCCTCCCGCTGCCTGGTTAGCACTTTCGTCCTGAGCAGGAGGGCAGCCAGGGGCGGGAATTCGGCCCCAAGCAGCATGGCATAGCGAAGTCGCAGTTCCTGCCCCTGGAAATGAGTGGAGAGAGGGTGGGCCCTGGCAGCAGCTTTCTGGGCGTCCAGGTGTTCTGTGCTGCCCGGTACCCCTCCCCAGGAAACAGCTGTGGGTCTGAGGAGTGATTGTCCGGGAACTTGCAGAAGGCAGGGCCAGCGGGCAGAGCTCAGTGCCCAGGCAGCAGCTTCAGCCAGTGTCCGCCCTGCACTTCACACCCCTGAGCCCTGAAGCCATTCGCCCACAAAATTCAAGCCTGCAGACCCCAGTGCACTGTTAGGACAGACAGAAGGGGGACAGGAGATGGAGAGAAACAAGAGTCTGGGGTGCCCTTGGCTTCCCGCAGCTCTGGGCTGTGGGTCACCCCCTAAGTCCCCAGCTAGGGGCACAGAGTTTGGGGGGCCAGAGTAAATTTCAAGGCAGCAGTGAGTGCACCATCCACATAGTGTCCTGGGTGTTCCCTTGCTGCAGTCTGAGTCCCATGGGATGGGCACAGAGTGGAGAGAAACTGCAGAAAAGCAGGCAGAGTGCAGAGAGGTTGGGAGAGAGTCCTGCAGGCTGGGAGGAGAAGGTGGGTGCCGGGCACAAGCTCTGGGGCAGCGTGGTCGCTGGCCTCTTGGGGCTTAAGGAAGCTGGAGCTTCTCGTTTTTTATTTTTACTGTGAGCCCTTGAGCTAGCTCCCTTCCCCAGGAGCTCAGAACCTCTGGTTTGTGGGCCACAGGTCCAGACATTGCAACAAGGTTTCAGACTGGAGGCGAGGTGCTGCAAATGAGGTGACCCTGGGTGCCTGGGGCACTCCCCCTCCACCAGGCACAGAGCCCGTGACCTTGGCGCTGGGTGTGCACACCCCTCCTTCATGGGGGCCCACAGGCTGTCCGCTGCGGGTGGCACTGAGGTGTGCAGCCCTTTGCTGGGTGTGGGCAGCGGCAGCTCAGGTGACAGCTGGGTCCCCTACCCCTGTGATGCCGAGTCTGGATCTGGGTGTGAAACAGCAGCGTACACGCGACCACAGGCAGGAAAAACGAAGTGAATTGCCTGTGCAGGGATTAGAGTGGGGGAGAGAGACGGAGATGAATCCTAGAATTCCCAGAACAGGAAGGTAAGTTCCACTTCTCACCAGGGTCCCGTTAGCTTCTGTTTCGTTGGCTGTTTTGTCCTCGGAGTGCTGGTTTGGAGGCTGCGAGTGGGAGGCAGCAGAGGGGAGATGCCTTCAGGCGTTAATCCTCTGGCGAGGTCCCCTCTGCTTTGCCACTCTGTTAGGGGAAATTGAGGTATCCCTCTCCCCTCTGAGTGCTGGGGGTGGAGTCCTTACAATATCTCAAGAAAAAGAGTTTTCTGAGACTCACACAGAGGGATGACTGATTTTTATTTGCATGGAATTACACTTCTGGGTTTCCAAAGTCCCATTTCCCCTACATCAGTGCCGGAAGGAGCGCAACTGGGGATTCAGCAGACATGAAGGCAAAGCCGTGTACCGTTTCCACTCGGTGTTGCAGCTGGTCCTGGTCCAGTCCCGCATCAGGCTAGCTGCAGTCCATCAGTCCCTTGTGGGGTGAACACAGCGGAGCCCCAGGGGCAGCCAAGAGCAACGAGAGTGTACCCCTTTGTTCAGGGGATTAAATTCCCCCAACGTTGCACCGTTGCTGTGGCCATGCCTATTCTGGCCAGTGACCCGTTCCAAGGTGTGACTGATTGGCAAGTATCTTTATGCTGCCCTCCCAACTTTCCTGGGCATCCAGCCATCTCCCCTCCAATGGACCCCGGGGGAGTGTAAAGTTGTAGCTTCCCGGCAAAGCTGCCCAGATGACGTGCCTATAGTATTTGGCCTTCCCTTTGCTCCTTTCCTGTTATTAATAACTGGTTAATTACAACACTATCAGAAATACGCACAATTTTCTTATTTTCTGGGTCATGGTTACAGTGTGTTTACAATTTTGCATTCTTTTTCCAGTTTGCATGTTTGTTGAAGAATTCGGACTAAATGTACCCCTCGAGGCTTTCAGTGGAACCAGAAATTATAGTAATTCACACTTTTCTTCACTCATCATTTTTTCCACCAAGGATACTTTAAAATCTTGCCTGTTTTTCTGAGTTTCTTACTCATGACAATCTCTGGATTTAATTGGAAGCCCTCACCATATCTGTCTGGTAAGTTTCCCAGGACAAAAGCATTCAAATCCAGGTCTAGAACAGGGAAAGGACTGGTGTGTTAGGCACTGTTAAGAGGTCAAGGTTGGGGCTGCAGCGCTCTCCCTGTGACTGTTTTGGAAAACTGGGCTGCTGCCCTCACAAGAACCAGCCTCGGCTACCCAGTTGCCATATACGCTTTTGAGGCACCTGTGATAAGACCCATGGGGCAGAGAAGCTGTTTTCTCATCTAGCCCTAAAGAAATCTTATTCCTACCACCAAAAAGTACCTTCCCGCCCACTCGGTGTGGCTCAGTGGACTGAGCGTCACGCCACGCACCAAGAGGTCACCCGTTTGATTCCCAGTCGGGGCACATGCCCGGGCTGCAGACATGATCCCCAGTTGGGGGTGAGCAGGAGGCAGCTGATGGATGTTTCTCTCTCAGTGATGTTTGTATCTTTCCATCTCCCTTCCTCTCTCTCTAAAAATCAATAAAAACATATTTTTTAAAACGCATTCCCTTTACTCCCTCGTCCCTCTCTCCGCTCAGGAGTATCAGCTCTGCTTGGCCACACTCCTCTCTGTTTACAGACAAGGGGCCGGGTGAGTGCGTGGGCCTGCTGTGCTGGCCTGCCTCCCGAGCACACATTTCCACGGGCGACTTTTCCAATGTTGCCACTGACCGTACGGCAAATAGTAGCGTTTGCTGTGTATAATGTTACTTGGTAACTGATCATCATTTTTATTACAACCTCAGATTACATAGACTACAGTCAAATGTTTCTCAGGGAAACAAGGTAGGCGATCTACCATTGCGTACATTTTTTAATAATGTTGAAAGAGGACATGAAAGGGAGAACGTGTTGGGAAGGAATGGGGAGAGTTACGAGACCACAGTTAATCTGAGTATTTCGTTTGTGAACAGTGCACCAGTCTACTAATGGGGTTGGTAGACTTTCTGTAAATGTAGGTTTCCATCAAATTTAAACGCTGTGAAGAGCTCTTTGCTCTTCCTAAGCAAGCAAGACGGCCCTGACTATTAACAAACACTCATGCGGAGTATCAGAGTCTCAATACCTGCCAGTAGGATCGTCCACCTGGAGACTGACGGCGCTCAACCCACAGTGTCTGATGACTGGCGTCTCTGCTGTCTTTGCATGGGGTACTGAGCACACAGCGCGGTGGAATTCCAGGGAAAGGACCTCCTTTCCCCTAGTGACTGCTCGCCTACGTAGCAGCTAGGAGGGTGCCGTACCTGCTGCTCAAAGGGGTGCAGAGCGATGGGGACGGGACTCACAGGCAATCAGAGCTTCTCTCTGAAGCAGTTACAGCTGTGTGAGTCATTCAGCTGAGCACCACTATGCTCATTAATCTCCAATCCAGGTCTGTTCAGACTGTCAATAAAAACAGATGACGGGCCCTGGCTGGTTTGGCTCCGCGGTTAGAGCGTCGGCCTGCAGAACAGGGAGACCCGGTTCGGTTCCCGCTAAGGGCACGTACCTCGGTTGCGGTTTGTCCCCGGCCCTGGTTGGGGTCATGTGTCTCTCTCACATCGATGTTTCTCTCCCATCGATGTTTCTCTCCCTCTCTTCCTCCTTTCTTCCTCCTGCTCTATCTGAAGATAAATGCAAAAATGTCCTCGGGTGAGAAAAAAAAACAAACAGACGACATGGTGACCAAATCAGTATAAAGGTCAGAGGGAGCTGAAATGGTCGGAAGGCACGTCATCCTCCTCATACGAGACCTCACCGGCATGGAGCTCAGCATGGTCAAGTAAATGGTAGCTTTCTTCTTCCAGTATCTTATGTAGTGAGAAAAAAAATCCAGGAAATGTTATAGAATCTTTATATTTAAAACAAATAATTATTATCCCATTTCAGTTTTCACAGATGTGGTAAATTATGCATCCCTGTTTCTGAAAGTATTTTCCCCATGAAGAACTCCCCATTAGAAATGAGACTGCAGCCCGGCCGGTGTGGCCCAGGGGTTGAGCGTCAACCCTGCACCAAGAGGTCGCTGGTTCGATTCCTGGTCAGGGCACATGCCCAGGTTGTGGGCCTGATCCCCAGTGGGGGGCATGCAGGAGGCAGTCAATCGATGTTCTCTCTCATTGATGTTTCTCTCTCTCTTCCTCTCCCTTCCTCTCTCTCTAAAATCAATAAAGAAAAAAAAGGTTAAAAAAAAAAAAAGAAATGTGACTGCAGGGGTGGGAGTGGGGAGGAGGGTGTCAATGGGGGAAAAAGGGAGGGACATCTGTAATACTTTCAACAATAAAGATAATTTTTTAAAAAAAGAAGCCACAAGACTACACATATGACTGGAAATTTCTGGAATTTCACAGTATGCTAACTTACTATGAAAATACTCCTGGAAAAGGACACAGTAATTAATAAAAATAATAAAAATATAGACAAAGGATGCTGGGAAAACAAAGAAATATAGATCGAACAAAGAGAGATCACCATCTTAATGTCAAAAGGTTAATTACAGCTATTACGTTTTTTCAAAACTAGAAAGTTGTGTGATAATGAGGCTCTCTGGCGAGATTTTAATTAACAAAGCCCCTTTTGAAGCATAATCGAAAAGTACTTATTGCAATTAATATTCATATGCTGGGTCGTCTTGCAATTCTGAATCCAAGAAACACGTTTGATCGAATGTACAGGCAGATATGTTAGAAGGTATTTAGACTAAAGTTGTTTGCTCTAATCTAGCAAAACTGCAGGTGATGTAGGCAGCCATCGCAAGGATAATGCATAAGATTCAAGCTAAATCTATATATTGCAACATGGCTAGAGCAATGAAACATAATGTTTTGATGAATAAGGGCCCACTTTATAAGTGGAGAGATGCTTAAATTCCATTCAAAATGCATTGTGGCCCCAAAGTTAGGGAGGATTGAGGCATATGTCGGCCCAATCACACTAACACCCACTACAAATGTTACGGCTTTTTATGGTTTGGTTCTGTAGTCTGAAGCATGATTTCTCTTTATAATTATTAACGCTGTCTTCTTTGCTCTCTCAACTTCAGACATATTAGACTTCTTTATTTTATTCAAAGGCGCCAGGTAAGTTCCTTAGTCTGGAGCCTTAGCATGTGGTGTTTCCCCTGCCTAAAATGCTTCCTTCTGGAACACAAATAGAGCTCCTCATCCTCGATTGTTCTTCTTCATACCTTTCCTTACACATCACCCTTTCAGTGAGGCCTTCCTAGGCTCCCGTTTAACATTGAAGTCTACCAGAACCTTGGGATGTCCTGTCTCCCTCCTTCCCTGACTTGGGTTTTCCCCTGACACTCACTGTCATTTATCACACTCTATATTTAAATCATGTATTTGTCTCTCTTTTTGGTCCGTTTTGTACAACAGTCTGCCACCATAAGGTTTTAATAAATGTTTGCTAATTTAATTGATTATTTAATAATTTTCGTAAAATCGTTTTGATCTAACATTAATATTGCTGCATCAGATTTATGTTAATTTTGGAATTGGTCCTTTGTCTTGCATATACATTTCCACTTGCTAGTTTTCAAACTTTCTCTATTATTAATTCAAATATGGATTTTCTAAATCAGATTTTTGTTTTTTGTTTTTAATGGTGCTGGTAAATGAATACAATTTTTCCAAACTATAAAATGAAATAACAACTTGCAATGAAGACAGTATAAGCTGTAGGTGCAAAATATCACAAGCTGAACCTTTTCACAGCTAAACAAAATATTAATTTTAAGCTTTCTCCATTTTTATGTATGCACATAAATATTTATAATTATAAAATGTACATTATGTGTATATATAGTCACACAGTTGGAAGGAAAACAAAATAAACAGTAAGTCATTTTTGTATTTTCAGGAAATACTGAGGAAATGTATAATTATATATACTTATTAATGTGATATTCTTCTGGCTATGAAGAATTAATTTATAGACATATTGAGGTTATAAAGATGAAACTCAACTTAAAAAAAAAGAAATGTGACTGCACAGCTCCCTGATGAAAGTGGTACTCGGCGCCTGGCCAGAGCAGCGCAGTGGACTGAGCATCCCCCAGGCGCGGAGGGGTCCCGGTCAATTCCAGCGCAGAGCACGTGACCCTTTGCAGGCTTGATCCCCAGTGGGGCGTGCAGGAGGCAGCCAATCAATGTTTCTCTCCCACTGATGTTTCTATTATAAAACATATATTCTTTATATTTATTTATTTTATCCTCACCCGAGGACATTTTTGCATTTTATCTTGAGATGTAGAGAGGGAGGGAGAGAGGAAGGAAGATCGATGTGAGAGAGACACATCGAGGGGTTGCCACCCTCGCGACCCCAACCGGGGCGGGGACAAACTGCAACTGAGGTACGAGCCCTTAGCGGGAACTGAACCCGGGCCTCTCTGGTCCGCAGGCTGGTGCTCTAACCGCTGAGCCAAACCAGCCAGGACTGAAACATATATTCTTTAAAGTATTATTTAGCACTTTCATTACCCATCATTTCGTAAGATGAATTTACCTCTTCGGTTGTTGTGAAAAGGATGCACTTATATAGTTTACCACAATAAAAATGTTTTTTAAATGATGGGCTAAAAATACAGGAAGAGATGTCTGAAGTCCTTTTTAGAAAATCTGGGAAATGAGAAATTGAACAGAATTAATGAATCACAAATGGTGAAAGGACCCACGATTTACTCGGTAAAAGTTGGCACACTTTAATAATGTGACGGAGTTTACAGGTTATAGGGCACGTGCACTGACCTCGCTAAGGTCTGAGGCAAGCTCAGAGATGCCCTTTGCCCTGTGATTGAGGATTAAGTAGACAAGAGCCTCAGATCATGGTCGGAGGACTTCACCAGGGGTCATCTCTGGCATCTTTCCCTCTGCGCTGGCTCCCGGCCAGCAGCCGTGCTGTGAACTTTGCAGTGCCAAGGACACCCACTCAATCACACTCTCCTGAGGCACATTTGATTTTTCTTTCCTTTGTAGAAACAAGAAACGATTAGCCCTTAGTCTGAGCCACACCGCAGCAAAAGCCAGAAAGGAAAAATAGATGAATTGGAACCTTCTTCATTAACAATTACTTCTGTCCGATCTCAAGCTGCTTTCTGCTGTCCTTCACCTCAAGCCTTTCCAACACAGCACTGATTCGCACTCTGTGGTTTCAGCCAAGTAACACTCCCGGCACTCAGGCAGGGGAAACACCACATGCTAAGACTCCAGACTAAGGAACTTACCTGGCGCCTTTGAATCCTGAGCTCAAGCTGCTTCCTTCCTTGTTTTATACCTCTGCCTGCCATACAGCAGGTCTCACTGCGTGTTCTGAAGGAAGGGAGGGAAAAGGCTGGATCTCCACATGCAGAATGAGTAAACGTGTACTGCATTCTTGCTCATGTTTCAGATATTGGAGTCATTTTTCACCACCCAAAGAGTCTAAAAACATGCCCCAAACCACAGCCTACAATTGATATTAGTAGAACAAAGACCGATAGCGCCAATGACAAAATGCAATTTAGACCTCAAACCTCTTTATTCTTAATTTTTTTCCTATCTATAAAATAATATTACATGGTCCCACTAACACTTTTTTTTTAATTGAGACTTTATTTTTTAGATAAGTTTTAGGTTCATGGCAAAATTGAAGGGAAGGTACAGAGATTGCCCATACACAGGCACAGCCTCCCGTCATTGACCTTCCCCACCAGATGGTACATTTGTTATAGTTGCTGAACCCCCATTAACACATCATCATCACTCAAAGTTCATAGTTTACACGATGGTTCATTCTTGTACATATATGTACATATAATGACATATATCTATTATTCTGGTATCATACAGATTATTTTACGGCCCTAAGTATTCTCTGTGTTCTGTCTATAAACCCCATCCCACTGCTCCCTGCATCCAGCCACTGGTCGTTTTATTGTTTCCATCGTTTTTCTTTTCTAGAATGTCGTATAGTTAGAATCGTAGAGCAAGCAGTCTTTTCAGATTGCTTTCTGTCACTTGCTGTGGCTATTTGGGGTCTTTTATGGTTCCATATAAACTTTTGGAGTATTTGTTCTAGATCTATGAAATATTCCGTTGGTACTTTAATAGGGATTGCATTGCATCTTTAGATTGCTTTGGGTAGTATGGACATTTTAATGATGCTGATTTTTCCACTTAGAAAGATTATATGATTTTTCACTTAGAAAGAAAGCAATCTTTTTGTGACTTGGTAACTCATTTATTTTAACACTGAATAATGTTTTATTGTCTGGATGTACCAAGGTTTATTTATTCTTTCAATTACTGAAGGACACGTTTGTTGCTTCCTTATGTGGGCAATTACGAATAAAGCTGCTATAAACATTCATTTGCAGGTTTTTGTGTGGACATAACTTTTCAGCTCCTTTGGGTAAATACCAAGGAGAACTGAGTGCTCGACTATATAAGATTATGTTTGTTTTATAAGAAACTACCAGACTGGTTTCCAATGTGGCTGTACCATTTTGCATTCTCGCCATCAATGAATGTGAGTCCCTGTTGATCCACATCCTTGTCAGCAGTTGGTGTTGTCAGTGTTCGAGATTTCGGCCATTCTAATAAGTGTGTAGTAGTGTCTTATGGTTGTTTAATCTGCATTTCCCAGATGACATAGGGTATGCAGCAACCTTTCACATTCTTATTTGTTACCCGGGTATCTTCTTTGATGAGGTGTCTATTAAGGTCTTTGATCAGTTTTTAATTGGGTTGTTTGTTTTTTTTATTATTGAGTATTAAAATTTGTTTATTATGTTGAACACCATTTCTTTATCAAATGTTCTTTTATAAATAGTTTTCCCTGGTCTGTGGCTTGTGTTCTCATTCACTTCTTCTTTTTTTTTTCTTTTAGCAGATCAGAAGTTTTTAATTTTAATAAAGTCCAGCTTATGTATTATTTATTTCATGAAGTTTGCCTCTGGTGTTGTAAGTAAAAAAATTCACCACACTCAAGGTTATCTAGGGTTTCTCCTGTTATCCTCTAGGAGCTGCAGTTTTGTGTTTAACATGTAGGTCTGTGATCCATTTCGAGTCCATTTTTGGAAGGGGTTAATGTCTATGCCTAGATTTATGTTTATAAATGCAGATGTGCTTCCAGAAGTATTTGTTGAAAATACAAGTGCTCCATTTTATTACCTTTGTTCCTTTATCATAGACCACTTGACTCCAGTCATGTGGGTCTACGTCTGGGCTTTCTATTCTGCTCCATTGATCTGGCTGTCAATTCTTTGCCAATACCACACTGTCTCGATTACTGTGGCTTTAAAGTAAATCTTGAAGTCAGGCAGTGTCAGTCCTCCAACTTTGCTTTTCTCCTTCAATATTGTATCAGCTATTCTGTGTCTTTTGCCTTTCCACGTAAAATTTAAAATTCGTTTCTCAATATTTACAAAACAACTTTCTGAGATTTTGACTAGAATTGACCCTACAGATAAATTCAGAAGAATTGATATCTTGACCATGTTGAGTCTTCCTATCCATGAACATGGAATATATCTTTATTTATTTAGTCCTTTGATTTCATTCGTCCACAACACTTTTTTAGTTGTAAAAGTCCAAAGATAAAAGCAAATGTGATGTTTGTATAACCTTGAAGCATCTCTCCATAACACACTTTTTTCATTTCAAAGGGGAAAATAGTACCTTCACAGTGGCAGACATCACCTTAATCAAGGGATCAGAGTTAGCATCACCGCTGGTGAGACACAACAATGTCATGTACCCCCTGATATAATGTACTGAGATGGACACAAAATCTCTATTGTATAATCTGAATTTGATGATGAGGAAATGCAGACAACCTCAAATTCTGGTACATTTTATAATATAACTGACTGGTATTCTTCAAAAGTATCAAGGTGGTGAAAGATAAAGAAAAACTGAGAAATTTTCCCAGGTTGAAGGAGACTAAGAAGTCAGGAAAATTAACAATGTGTAATCCTGGATTGGATCCTGGATCAGAAAAACAATATTAGTGAGGCAATTAGAAAACTTTTAATAAGGTCTGTAGATTAGTTAATAGTATCCTATGTTAATTTCCTGGCTTTAATCATTATACTAAGATTATATAAAATATTAACATTTGGGGAAGTTGGGTGAAAGGTACATTGAAATTCTTCATACTATTTCAAAAATTTTTTGTGAAACTCTTCATACTATTTTTTTTTTTTTTTTTGGTGAATCTGGAATTATTTCAGATAAACAGTAAAAATATTTCAAATAAAAAAATCTAAAGATCTAGATATTGCATTTCAGTGTATCTATGTGAACATTTGATGCATTTCTGAGAGAAAGGAAATAAAGATGGCCAAGTTGCTTGAATTTACATTAGATTAGTGGGTAACTTGAGCATTTTGACATTTTAATTAAAGAAAGAACAAGACGCAGAGAGATACAGAGACAGATAATAAAGGACATCTTACATGTGTGTGTCTGCATTGACGAAGCACTTCAAAGGGAACGAGGGCTTCATCCTCGAGCAACACCATGCTCTGTCACAGGCGTGTCTGCGCTACCAGAATCAAAGGCAGGCTTCTCTCTGATTGGTTGGGTCAGGCTGCTAATGAGACAAAGGTCACGGACTGGATCCATTCGCAGGGCCTGTGAGTGTCACTCTGTCTCTTGTCATTTCACTCATCACAAGGTAGCCAGGTGTGAAAACTGTAGGCCAGTTTCTGACGCAGGGAAATAATTAAAACACACACCCTTCCTAAGGTCACCTTTAATAATAATGGACACACTCGAATAGAATCCCTGTCACCCAAATAGACTTCTGAGAAATAACTGCACCAGGAAAAGTGTTCCTTATTGGATTGCCTTTCCCTTGTTGAACCTAGAATTAAGAGAGCTGGTAGGGTAACACTGATTGACCTCCGATGCAATCCACAGACACACAGCGATTCTTGAGAGCCACGATACCTCGTCAGCAGAAGGACGTGTTAGCTTTGAAGGCAGGTGTCCTGATTTCACATCACATAGGCAAACACCAAAGTGCTTGAAGAACGAGGCTGCTCACCCTGGCCGATTTGGCTCAGCGGTTAGAGTGTCTGCCCAAGGACCAGAGAGTCCCAGGTTCAGCTCCCGCTAAGGGCATGTACCTCGGTTGCAGTTTGTCCCCGGCCCTAATCGTTGGGGTCATGTGGATGGTGACTAGTTGATGTGTCTCTCTCACATCGATGTTTCTCTCTCTCTCTTCCTCCCTCTCTCCCTCCTGCTCTATCTGAAAATGAATTAAAAAATGTCCTCGAGTGAGGATTAAAAAAAAAAGAAGAATGGAACGAGGCTACGTGAGTTGCTCTTGACAGTTAGACATCCTTTGGCTTTCATGTTCCAAAAATCAGTGAGAAGGGCTTCTTTCAACGTGGTGTTTCCCCTGAGTCACTTGTGTTCACCAGGAGAGCTTACCTGGCGTACTGAGGCGACCAACCACAAGACAGAAACGTCTTATTTCGAAGTATCAGTATGTTTTAAAGCCCAAAGCAGCTGAATAATTAGAATAAGTTTAAACAGACGATTAGTTTTGCGATCACAAGCAAACACAACAATCTGAAAGTCAACTTACGGGGCAATGTAAAAATCAAAGTTAATGGGCTTCAGTTGTTTCCATCTACAGTTAGAAGAATTAAATCTATACTATGAAAAGTTATCCCCTTGAGATTCTTTAATATGAGAATTTGTAGACATCAAGCGGCAGGGTGACAGGGACGTACCTCTTAGTAATAACTCAAACCTGTCCCTCTGCTTTCTCCACTGAGCAGTGGACTTCTAGGTCCTCCCAGAACTTACTAGACAAGATTAGATTTGGAAACAGGCAAATAAACAAATAAAAATTCATCTTACTTCTCCTGAGATCAATGTACATAGTAGATCTCAGAAAAATGAGCTATTTCACTAGATTGAGACTTGTCAGAAGCTCCTCATAGTAACAGAAAATAGAAACGAAAAACATATTCCCTGTCTAAAATGTGTGAAACAGCTGTCCAGCTGTGCTGCGTAAAGCCGAGGGCAGAAATCAATGTTAGAAAAACCGCCACTTAGAAGAGAAGGGAAGTAAACTCCCTCAAGATTCCAGAACGGCAGAGTTGTAAATATTGTGAGACAAAGATGCGAGCCCATGTTATCCTAAATGGTTGTGTCATTTTTAGACGAAGCAATTCACATTCGACCACTCCATCTTGGTCTGTTTCCCCACAGACAGACTTAAATAGACATCTCTGTGTTCCTTCTTATAGATCTTTACTGTCCAAAGAACAGACTAATTTTGCATTTCTATGACCCAGTTCCTTTACCAATTATACCAGATATAAGGAACAAGTACTTCCAATTATATTCCTCTCTGGGATAGTTATAAAAGTTTACCTTACCACATTTTGCAAGAAAGGGTGGGGGGAAAATTAGCTATAACAAATTGGTCCTTGAAATAAGATAAAACACTGCTGTCTCTAAGAAAAGCATAGAGTATGTTAAAGAAAAAAGTATAAATGACACTTGTTACAGAACGGCAAGGCAGATTGTTCCAGAAGAGAAAGATGGTGGCGGGCAGGACAGAAGCGAGGGTGAGTGTGTGTGTGTCAGCGAGTGTGAGAGAGAGTGTGAATGAATGTGAATGTGGACGAGCAACCTCGAGCAGTGCAGAAACGTGGGGCAGAAGGTCCCTGTGCTATGGACGGAAAGCAGCCGGCTACCGCTGTGCGTGGCTCGTCAGAGCACTTCTCCCTGCAGCCCAGAGGTCCCGCCACCTTGGAAGATCCCTGGTCTTCCCTGGGAGGAGGCAGCAGGAGCCGCTAGGGCCAATCCACCTGAGTCCACCAGTGCGCCTTGCACCATCAGAGCAGTGGACCCCACTGTGTCAACGTGGACCAGTGCACAGTAGCAGCACTGTCAAGGTGCCTGTTCCCGCAAGTAACAACCTCAGGGAACCCAGCACCATCCCCTACAATAACAGCAGTAGTGCCAGTTTGGAAGCAGAACAACACCCTTAACAGCAGCAGCCTGATCAGAGCTGAGCACCACCCCCAGTTGCAGTAGCACCAGCTTGGGAGCCCAGCACCTTCCCCCACAGCACCAGTGACTGGGTGGAAGTGGAGCCCCACCCCCAACAGCAGCTGAGTCTTGGGAGCCAAGACACACCCCCAGTAGCAGAGGCTCTGGAGTGGACATCTATCCCCAGGCAGCAGCAGCACAGATCTGCAGCTGAGACCCATCCCCAGCAGCATCAGCAGAGGTTGATCAGAAGCAGTGCCCAACCCAAGCAGCAGCAAGGCTTGGGCAGCCGAGACCTGCCCCTGACAACTGCAGCAGTGGATTTGGAGTGGAGCCCCTCCCCCAGTAGGTCAAAATCTCAGGAGCTGAGCATCCTCAGCCTCCAACAGCAGCAGAGGACTGGGAGCTGAAAGAACCCCCTGGCAACAGCAGGAGCAGGAGCAGCACAAACTGGGAGCTGACATTCATCCCCAGCAGCAGCATCAGTGACTGATCAGGAGCTGAGCCCCACCAGGCAGCAGCACACCCCAGCAGTGCACCAGCTGGACCCACACACCCCAGCAGCACCTACCATAACAGACCAATACCAGCCACCAGTTGTCAATCCTCCAGGACCTACAGCAGGCAAGAGGTGCCATGCACCAAAACAGTCTGAGAGGCACAGCAACCTTGCTTGATAACACCGACCTGCCTACACATTCCAACATCCCTCACCAGGCCTGGAACTACCAGACTACTAAAATAGTGAGACAAAGAAACAACACCCAAATGAAAGAAGAGAAGGAATCACCAGAAAAGGAACTACAGGAAATGGAAGCAAGCAACTTGTCAGATAGAGAATTCAAAGCAATGATTTTAAGGGTGCTCAAATAATTTAGTGAGAACTACAATCAACTTAATGAGAATTATAAAGAGCTCAGTGGGAACTACATCAGCTTAAAAAAAAGAGGTAGAAGCTATGAATAAAAATCAAAAGGAAATAAAGAATGAAATAGCTTATATGGAAAATACCTTAGAAGGATTCAATAGTAGATTAGAAGAAGCTGAAGACCGAATCAGCAAGTTAGAAGACAAGGTAGAATAAAACACCCAAATAGAGCAGCAAATGGGGGAAAAAATGTTTAAAAAGCAGGAGAGTTTAAGGAAGCTTTGGGACAATACCAAACATAGCAACATTCACATCATAGGGATACCAGAAGGAGAAGAATCAGAGAAAGTAATAGAGAACCTGTTTGAAGAAATAAGGACAGAAAACTTCCCTAATGCGGTGAAGGAAAAATTCACACAAGTCCAGGAAACACAGAGAGTCCCAAGCAACATGAACCTAAAAAGACCCACAGCTAGACACATCATAATTAAAATGGCAACATTAAAGACAAAGAAAGAATCTTAAAGGAAGCAAGAGAAAGACAGAAAGTTACCTACAAGGGAGCTTCCATTAGATTGTCAGCTGATTTCTCAATAGAAACACTGTAAGCCAGAAGAGAGTGGCATGAAGTATATAAAGTAATGAAAGGCAAGGGTCTGAATCTAAGACTACTCTATCCAGCAAGGTTATCATTCAAAATTGAAGGTGAAATAAAGAGCTTCACACACACAAAAAAAAAGCTAAAGAAATTTACCACCACCAAACCAGCACTGCAAGAAATGCTAAAGGAACTGTTTGTTGTAAGAAGAAGAAATAGAGAGAGAAAGAGGAACACAGGCATAAAATAAAAATGGCAACTAATAAGTATCTATCAACAATCAACATAAAAGTAAATGGCTTCAATGCTCCAATCAAAAGACATAGGGTAGCTGATTGGATAAGAAAACATGATCCATATATATGCTGTCTACAAGAGACCTACCCTTACAACAAAAGACTCACACAGGATGATGGTGAAGGGATGGGAAAAAATTATCCAGGAAAATGGAAAAGAAAAAAATCCTAGTGTAGCAATACTCATATCTGATAAGATAGACTTCAAAATGAGGGCGATAATAAAAGACAAAGAAGGTCACTACTTAATATTAGAAGGGTCAATCCAACAAGAGGATATAACCCTGGTAAACATATTTGCACTGAATATAAGAGCACCAAAATATATTCAAAAACTTCTGTAGGACTTAGGGAGAGATCAATAGCAATACAAAAATGGTGGGTGACTTTAACACCCCACTGACACTGATGCATTGATCTTCTAGACAAAAAATTAACAAAGGAAACAGAGTCCTTAATGATGAACTAGATCAGTTGGACTTAATTGATATTTACAGAACATTTCACTCCAAAGCTGCAGAATATACATTCTTCTCAAGTGCACACAGGACATTCCCAAAGATAGACCATATGTTAGGACATAAAGTAAGTCTCTACAAATGCAAGAAGATTGAAATCATATCAAGCATTTTCTCAGATCACAATGGCATGAAACTAGAAATCAATTACACTAAAAACAGTCAAAAACATTCAAACACATGGAGGCTAAATAGCATGTTATTAAACAATGAATGGGTTACCAATGAAATCAAGAAAGAAATCAAAAACTTCCTGGAAACTAATGAAAATGAACACACAACAATACAAAATCTATGGTACACAGGAAAAGCAGTCCTGAGAGAGTTCATAACATTACAGGCCTACCTCAAGAAACAAGAAACATTTCTAATAAACTATCTAACCCTACAACTTAAAGAATTAAAAGATGGAAAAGAAAAACCCAGAGTTAGTAGAAGGAAGAAAATACTAAAAGTCAGAGTAGAAATAAATGACATAGAGACTAAAAAAAAAAAAAAAAAAATACAAAAGATCAATGAAACCAAGAGTTGGTTCTTTGAAAAGATAAACAAGATAGATCAACCTTTAGCCAGACTCACCAAGAAACAAAGGGAGAAAACCCAAATTAATAAAATCAGAAATGAAAGAGGTGAAGTAACACTAGACACCACAAAACTACACAGGATTGTAAGAAAATACTATGAACAACTATATGAAAACAAATTCGACAACCTAGGAGAAATGGACAAATTCTTAGAATCATATACTATTCCAAAACTCAACTGGGAAGAGTCAGAAAACCTAAACACCAACAACATTTAAGGAAATAGAAGAAGTAATCAATAAAATTACAATCAACAATTGCCCTGGTCCAGAAGGCTACACAGGGGAGTTTCACCAAACACAAAGAAGAACTATCACCTGTTCTCCTCAAACTATTCTAAAAAATTCAAGAGGAAGGAAGACTTCCAAGTACTTTTTATGAGGCCAGCATAACCTTATCCCAAAACCAGATAAAGACACTACAAAGAAAGAAAATTATAGGCCAATATCCCTGATGAACATAGATGCCAAAATGCTCAACAAAATCTTAGCAAATCGAATCCAGCAACATATTAAGAAAATTATACACCATGACCAAGTGGGATTTATCCCAGGGATGCAAGACTGGTACAATATTAGTAAAAAAAATAAATGTGAAACACCACATAAACAAAATGAAAGATAAAAATCATGTGATCATATCAACAGACTCTTAAAAGCATTTGACAAAATCCAGCATCTATTTTTGATAAAAAAAAAAAAAAATCTCAGCAAAGTGGGAATAGAAGGATCATATTTCAACATAATAAAGGCCATTTATGACAAACCTACAGCCAACCTCATACTCAATGGGCAAAAACAAAAAGCATTTCCCTTAAGATCAAGAACAAGACAGGGCTGTCCACTTTCAACACTCTTATTTAACATAGTACTGGAAGTCTTAGCCACAGCAATCAGACAAGAAGAAAAAGTAAAAGGAATCCAAATTGGAAAAGAAGAAGTGAAACTGTCATTATTCGCAGATGACATGATATTTTACATAGATTACCCTAAAGACTCCATCAAAAAACTACTAGATTTAATAAATGAATTTGGCAAAGTAACAGGATACAAAATCAACATCTAGAAATTATTGGCATTTTTATAGACCAATAATGAACACACAGAAAGAGAAACTAAAAAACCAATTCCATTTACCATTGCACCAAAAAAACTAAGATACCTAGGAAGAAACTTAACCAAAGAAGTAAAGGACCTCTTCTCAGAAAACTACAGGTCATTGAAAAAAAAAATAGAGGAAGATATGAAAGAGTGGAAGCATATACCTTCATGGATTGGAAGAATTAAGATCATTAAAATGTCCATACTACCCAAAGCAATCTATAGATTCAATGCAATCCCCATTAAAATACCAATGGCATAATTCACAGAACTAGAAGAAACACTCCAAAAGTTTATATGGAACCACAAAGACCCTGAATAGCAACAGTAATCTTGAAAAAGAAGAGCAGAGTAGGAGGGATCACAATACCAGATATCAGGTTATACTACAAAGCCATTGTAGTCAAAACAGCCTGGTACTGGCACAAGAACAGGCATATAGATCAATAGAACAGATCAGAGAATCCAGAAATTGACCCAAGACATTATGCTCAATTAATACTTGACAAAGGAGGCAAGAGCATACAATGGAGTCAAGACAGCCTCTTTAATAAATGGTGTTGGGAAAATTGGACAGCTACATGCAAAAAAATGAAACTAGACCACCAACTTACACAAAAATAAACTCAAAATGGAAAAAAGACTTAAATATGATTCATGAATCCATAAAAATCCCAGAAGAAAATGTAGGCAACAAAATTTAAGACATCACATGCAGCAGAATTTTCACTGATACAATGTCTAAGGCAAGAGAAAAAAGAAAAAAAATGAACACACGGGACAACATCAAACTAAAAAGCTTCTGCACAGCAAAAGAAACAACCATCAAAATGGAAAGGGAACCCACTGTATGGGAGAGCATAATTGCCAACAATACATCAGATAAGGGGTTAATTTCCAAAATATATACAATACTTATACAACTCAACAAAAGGAAGACAAAGAATCCAATTTAAAAATGGGCAGAGGACCTAAATAGATACCTCTCCGAATAAGACATACAAATGGCCAGGAGACATTGAAAAAATGCTCAACATCACTAATCATCAGAGAGATGCAAATTAAAATAACTATGAAGTATCACCTCACACCTGTCAGAATGGCTGCCATCAACAAATCATCAAACAAAAAGTGCTGGCGAGGGTGTGGAGAAAAGGGGACTCTAGTACACTGCTGGTGGGAATGCAGACTGGTGCAGCCACTATGGGAAACAATATGGTGTTTCGTCAAAAAATTAAAAATGTAATTGCCACTTGACCCAGTAATCCCACTTCTGGGAATATATCCTAAGAAGCCTGAAACACCAATCAGAAAGAATATATGTACCCCTATGTTCATAGCAGCACTATTTACAATTGCTAAGATCTGCAAACAGCCCAAGTGTCCATCAGTAGATGAGTGGATAAAAAAGCTGTGGTACATGTACACAATGGAATACTATGCAGCTGTAAGAAAGATCTCTTATCCTTTGAGATGACATGGAGGGACCTGGAGAATATAATGCTAAGCAAAATAAGCCAGTCAGAGAAAACACACATTATCTCCACTTATTTGTGGAATATAATGAACAAAATAAGCTGATGAACAAAATAGACCCAGAGAGATATAAAGGAGTATAGTTCAGACTGACAAACCTCAGAGGAAGGGGCTGGGGGTGGGGGGGGAGATAAACCAAAGAACTTATGCATATAAACATAACCAATAGACAACAATGCTATGGGTTGGGGGGCGGGAATGGGAGGATGGTGTCAATGGGTGGAAAACGAGAAACATCTGTAACAAAATTAATTAATTAGAATAAGGAAAACAATTTTTTAAAATAAAATAGCTGTGGAGAAAACATAAAATAAAAATGAAGAAAGAACGGCAAGGCAGACTTTATTCAGTGTCTGCAGCGGGTACGATCGCTGCCGTGGGTACAGTAGGAGAACGTTATCTGGCTCAAGTCAGAGCACAAGGAAAGTAGGCATCTTATAGCCGAAGGGAGGGGCGGTGGGGTTGAGGAAGTCAGTAGACGGAAAATTACTAAGAGAACAGGATGCTTGCTAAACTGACCTAAGAGGGTTCTTACTGAAGGCAGGCCTGGTGCTCAGATACTACCTGGGGGATTGGTGAGGGTGAGGAACCCAATCAGATATCAAGGGTGATCAGATACTGAGGATGATAGATTCTGCCTAAACCAACTTAGCAGGGTTCTTGCTAAAACTGGGCACTGCAAAGACAAACACAGAAATGCAAAAGTTGAGGCCTAGTTGGGAAGAGGATTCTGAGGAGCCGGACGACAGTCTGGTAGGGGAGAGACTCTGTAAAATACAACAGGAAGTTACTTCCTAGCGAGGACCCGTCTCCCTGCACTGCAGGCTGACCCGTGAGGGCAGCTGGACAGTCATGTCAGCTGTTTTAATGACAGACAAGCAGTGAGGATCCCCATCCAGGGACTAAAGGAGCCTCCCGGAATAATTAACTTGACCTCTTTTTTGCACATCCTTGCATTTGGAAATCGGGAAGAATTTCTTTTCACAGTTTATTCATCACATTTGCACACATTATCTCATTTAAAGTAAAGAGTATGATTATTATTTCGTAAACTATAAAGTTGAGACTCAGAAACCAAGGTGTCCATGAGACACAGCTAGGGCCCGCAAAGCTGTGCACTCAGAGTGTGTTTCTGGCCAGCGTACACACAGGCAGGTGTGGGCACCTTAGGTCACCTCTCCTTCTCCCTCAGCACCCACAAAGTGGGCTTTTGTTCAAAGAGCCGCTATCAGTCAGTAAAACAGCACCTCAAACTGAATGCCAAGTATTCTTTGTTTTCTTGGTTATCATCTTAATAATATAATGGCCGATGGGAGATAGGACTGATTTTACAACCTTATTTTGAACGAAGGGGACCAGCCAGCTAAGAGCACACCGAGACACAGTACATACATACATAACAGAGCTTTCTGAGAACCTAGCCTCCAGTGGGGGAGAGCTGACCCTTGGCCCCTAGAGGACGTAAGAACTCTGCTGTCATAAATGTCCTTCCAGGGGAGCTTCCAGCAAGAAAGGAGAATGACCAGTAGCACCAGCCCCTGCGTGAGAAAGCTATGAATGCGAACAAGCCTTATCAGGACTCCCACACGTCCCCACGGGAGCCCTAACTAGCCCCCCATTATTATGCTGTTTGGGAAACTACTTATGGAATGCTCCTGTACGAATGTATAACAACATTTTCTTTTGTTAATCCGAAGAAACCTTCAGACTGCCAATTAATTTGCTGTTCCTGACCACTCCCACTCAGACTGCAGTTGGTAGACGGAAGTTTTCTTGCCACACCTCCAACAACCCCAAGCCACCAAACCAACCCTGCTATCCCAAGTTTCCTGTTGTGACAGAAAAGTAACCCAGATTAGTTTAAACCACCATTGGTTGTTATTTAGGGGTATTAAAGCAGAAAGGAGACCTACTAATTGACCACGCTCATTCTTGTGAGCCACCACACAGATAACTGCACCCCTCCCCGTCATGCCCAATATAACAAAAACAACATAGTTCTACTCAGACCCCAAAAGAAAGAGCAGCAACATTTGATCAGATCTAAGTTTCTACTCCTATATATCCTGCTCCATAAACTAATGCAAATCAGCCTCTCACAGTTCTTTTTAATTGATTTACTTTTATTGATTTGTTTTATAACTTGCAAGTACAAAAAAAAATACTTTTCCATTTCTCTTTTTTTAAATCTTTATTGTTGTATTACAGATTTCCTCCTTTTGTCCCCCCATCAACACCTTCCTCCCACTCCCATCCCTCCCTGACCTCACCACACTGTTGTCTGTGACCATTAGTTATATACATATACATGTAAGTTCTTTGGTTTATCTCTTCCCTCCATCCCACCCACCTTCCCTCGGAGGTTCAGGTTCCGGTTTGTCAGTCTGTTCCCTACTTCCATGTCTCTGGATCTATTTTGTTTGTTTGCTTATTTTGTTCATTATATGCCACAAATAAGTGAAATCATATGATAATTGTCTTTCTCTGGTTGGCTTATTTCTCTTCGCATATAATTTCCAGGTCCCTCCATGCCATCTCAAAGAATAAGAGATCTTTCTTCCTTACAGCTGCATAGTATTCCATTGTGTATTGTTACTAGAGGTTTTTTATCCATTCGTCTACTGATGGATCCTTGAGCTGTTTCCAGATCTTAACTATTGTAAATAGTGCTGCTATGAACATAGGGGTGCATATATTCTTTCTGATTGGTGTTTCAGGATTCTTAGGATATATTCCTACAAGTGAGATCACTGGGTCAAACGGTAGTTCCGTTTTTAATTTTTTGAGTAAATTTCACACATTTTTTCATAGTGGATGCACCAGTCTGCATTCCCACCAGCAGTGTAGTAGAGTACCCTTTTCTCCACACCCTGGCCAGCACTTGTTGTTTGATGATTTGTTGATGGCAGCCATTCTGACAGGTGTGAGGTGATACCTCATAGCTGTTTTAATTTCTATCTCTCTGATGATTAATGACATTGAGCATTTTTTTATGTCTCTTGGCTATTTGCATGTCCTCTTCGGAGAAGTATCTATTCAGTTCCTCTGCCCATTTTTCAGTTGGGCTGTTTGTCTTTCTTTTGTTGAGTTTTATGAGTACTTTATATGTTTTTGAAATTAACAACTTATCAGACGTATCATTGGCAAATATGTTCTCCTATACAGTGGGTTCCTGTTTTATTTTGATGGTTGTTTCTTTTGCTGTGCAGAAGCTTTTTAGTTTGATATAGTCCCATTAATTACTTTTTTCCTTTGTTTCTCTTGCCCTAGGCAATGTATTGGTAAAAATTCTGCTTTGTGTGATGTCTGCAATTTTGCTGCCTACATTTTCTTCTAGAATTTTTATGGTTTCATGAGTTACATTTAAGTCTTTTATCCATTTTGAGTTTATTACTGTGCATGGTATAAGTTGGTGGTCTAGTTTCATTTTTTTGCATGTAGCTGTCCAATTTTCCCAACACCATTTATTAAAGAGGCTGTCTTTACTCCTTTGTATGCTCTTGCCTCCTTTGTCAAGTATTAATTGAGCATAATGTCTTGGGTCTATTTCTGGATTCTCTGTTCTGTTTCATTGATCTATATGCCTGTTCTTGTGCCATTACCAGGCTGTTTTGATTACAGTGGCTTTGTATTATAACCTGGTATTGTGATCCCTCCTACTTTATTCTTCTTTTTCAAGATTGCTGTGGCTATTTGGGGTCGTTTTGGTTTCATATAAACTTTTGGAGTTTTTGTTCTAGCTCTGTGAAATATGCTATTAGTATTTTAATAGGGATTTCATTGAATCTATATATTGCTTTGGGTAGTATAGGCATTTTAATGATGCGGATTCTTCCAATCCATGAACATTGTATATGCTTCCATATTTTTTATATCTTCCTCTATTTCTTTGTTCAATATCCTGTGGTTTTCTGAGAACAGGTCTTTTACCTCCTGGGTTAAGTTTATTCCTAGGTATCTTAATTTTTTTTGTTGCAAGGGTTAATGGGATTTTTTTTTTTTTTTTTTAGTTTATCTTTCTGAGTGTTCATTATTGGTGTATAAAAATGCCATTGATTTCTGAATGTTAATTTTGTATCCTGTTACTTTGTTGAGTCCATGTATTAAATATTAAATTCATTTATAAAAATTTTGGTGGTGTCTTTAGAGTTTTCTATGTACAATATCACGTCATCTGTGAATAATGACAGTTTCACTTTCTCCTTTCTAATTTTGATGCCTTTTATTTTTTCTTCTTCTCTGACTGCTGTGGATAAGACTTCCAGTACTATGTTGAATAATAGTGGTAAGTGTGGATATCTCTGTGGTGTTCTTGTTCCTAAGGGAGATGTTTTTAGTTTTTGTGCATTGAGTGTGATGTTGGCTGTAGGTTTGTTAAATATGGCCCTTGTTATGTTGAGGCATGATCCCTCTGTTCCCATTTGCTGAGAGTTTTTATCAAAAATAGGTGCTGGACTTTGTCAAATTATTTTTAAGCATCTATTGATATGATCGTATGATTTTTATCTTTCATTTTGTTTATGTGGTGTACCACATTTATTGATTTTCATATACTGTACCAGTATTGCATCCCTGGGATGAATCTCATTTGGTCGTGGTGAATAATTTTTAAGTCTATTGCTGGATTCGACTTACTAATATTTTTTTGAGTATTTCGTTGTCTATGTTCATTGGGGATATTTGCCTGTAACTTTCTTTCTTTGTAGTGTCTTTATCTGGTTTTGGAATTAGGATTATACTGACCTCATAAAAAGTACTTGGAAGTCTTCCTTCCTCTGGAATTTTTTTTTGGAGTGTGAGGAGAATAGGTGTTAATTCTTCTTTAAATATTTGGTATACCTCTCTTGTGAAGCTATCTGGACCAGGGCTTTTGTTTGCTGGGAGTTTATTGATTACTACTTCTAATTCCTTCATTGTTATTAGTCTGTTCAGGTTTTCTGACTCTTCCCTGTTAAGTTTTAGAAGCTTGTATGATTCTAGGAAATTGTCCATTTCACCTAGGTTGTCCAATTTGTTGGTATATTATTGTTCATAGTATTTTCCTACAATCCTTTGTATTTCTGCAGTGTCAGTTGTTACTTCACCTCTTTTGTTTCTGACTTTATTTATTTGGCTCCTCTCGCTTTGTTTCTTAGTGAGTCTGGATAAAGATTGATCAATCTTGTTTATCTTTTCAACGAACCAGCTTTTGGTTTCATTGATCTTTTGTATTGTTTTTTCAGTCTCTATGTCATTTACTTCTGCTCTGATCTTTATTATTTCCTTTATTCTATTAACTCTGGGTTTCCTCTTTGTTCTCTTTGTAATTTTTTAAGTTGTAGGGTTAGATAGTTTATTAGAAATGTTTCCGGAGGTAGGCCTGTAATGTTATGAACTTCCCTCTCAGGACTTCTTTCACTGTGTCCCATAGATTTTGTGTTGTTGTGTGTTCATCTAGACCAATAATAGAGCCTCATAAATTAACAGAATCAGTAACTTATTCTAAGCACCCACAGTGCATCAGACACTGTGGTTACATTCTGGATACTGTAGGAGAGCAAAATTTGCCACCCCAAAATGTGTTTCTTTGCCATGAGAATTATTTTAGACTTTTTGCTTTAAAAAGTAAAGAAAAACTTTCCTCAATATTTTATCAGGAGCAGACCAATACTCTAAGAAAATTATCATTTTAGCAGGTAGAAGAAAATTACATAAGTAAATCATTGATAATAAAGCTTATTTTTAGAACCCTTATAATATAATTCAGTTTTAGCCAACCTAATCCAAGGTAAAATTCTCTTCTTTTTGGCTTTCTCACTTTCTTTCTATATATATTTAGTTTGTCCTTCATTTTCATCCTTTCCATTCTGAATAACCAGAAGTTCTAGTTTAGACAAAGTACTCTCATCTCCCTTAATAAAAATACATCATCATACCTTATATCTTCTCTTAGCCAAAAACATATCTTACTTTTTTTTGCACATAGAGTTGTTTCCCCTGTTAATTCTAGTAGTTTTAATTACATATATTAATTAGAATTCTTAACCTAAGAAACCTTTTAATTTCTAGAGTTAACAATTGTGAACCATTTTTTACATTAATATTCTGTGGATTGGCAGACTTATAAATACCTTTTATAATTTCTAGAAATGTGTTTTCTCATATAAAATTTCTCATCATGGCAAAAAGCAAGTTTACTAATAGACCACCCCCCTTTTTTTTAATCCTTACCTGAGAATATGTGGGTTTTGGTGGGGGGGTTGTTTGTTTGTTGGTGTATTTTTTTAACTGGCTTTTATTATTATTTTTTTTTAATCCTCACCCGAGGACATTTTTTCATTTTTTGTTCAGATAGAGTGGGAGGAAGAGAGGGGAAGAGAGAGAGAGAGAGAGAGAGAGAGAGAGAAACATCGACGTGAAAGGGACACATCGAGTGGCTGCCACCCGCACAACCAACCAGGGCCAGGGACAAACTGCAACCGAGGTACCTGCCCTTAGCGGGAACCGAACCCGGGTCTCTCTGGACCGCAGTCCGACACTCGAACCGCTGAGCAAAACCGGCCAGGGCTTAACTGGTTTTTAAAGAAATAAGAAGGGAGAGAGAGCTAGAAAGAAAGAGAAATATTGATTGGTTACCTCCCATATAGGCCCCAACTTCGGACATTAAACCCACAACCTAGGTATGTGCCCTGGACCCTTCAGTGCTTGGGACAACACTCCAAATAACTAAGTCACATCAGCCAGGGCAGACCCAAATATTTTTAATTTTTCTGTAAAAGGAAGTCAAAGTGGATAAACTTGTGTTCAATAATTAAGGTTTGCTATTTTATCTTCTTTGGAAAATCTTGATACTCAATAAATTTCCATCTTTTAACTTAACGAAGCAAAATATGAAGGTTCCCAGTAACCAAAAAGATCTGGGGAAAACTATTTAACTAGACATATAATAAATCATAATTATTGTTTAAAAGTTTTTCTAAACTTTTATCTTACTCAGTCTCTCTAAATTATTTACTCCCAACAATTATGTTTAGATTACTCACAAAAACTTTAAGAGACGTTAGACAAAGCCAGCCATCCTCTTAAGCTACCTTTCTTGCTGACAAGTTTTACACAGATAACATGAACTTATGACAAGGAAACCCAGGCAGAATAAAAGTTGTATGTCTCCATTACACTCAAGTTGATAATCGACATTTCCATTTTAATTAAATCAATAAACTTCAAATAGCTTTTCTTTCCCAAAGATTATTCTTGACCAGGTGAACTTTAAAAAAAAAGATTATCTTAGATTGTGTGAACTAAAAAAAAGAAGTGGGGGTTTGTTTTATATTTGTGAGAGTATACATAATTTAAATAGCACTTGTTTATCTTTAAGCCAACTAAACAGAGCTATTTATTTATAAATTAATTTTGGCAATACCATCAGGAGGCAGACGATACCACTCCTATGTAACACATGTATATAGACACATATAAACATACAGACAGATGCAAACATAAAATTTGTAGCCTTAAGATTTTAGCCATGAGACGGGGATTATAAGGCAAAACTCACTAGTTTATAAAAGAGCAGTTGGATCCAAATTTTGTTTTGGCGGTTGAAATAAGTTAAGTTTGAGATTTGTCATTAACCCAATTCCCAATCTCCTCGTTTTTCTCTCCTTCTGGTGAGAAGCATTTGCGTTTCAAAGACTGGCTCCTAAGTCCTAGAGAAGACAGAGGTAGAAAATGTATGCCACAGAGACCCAGAGGAAGTACCCACGCTGTCCCCAAGATAAAACTTTGGGGGCATGTTTTCATATTATCAGAGGACTAGGGTAATTCCTATTTACATGTTTTCGTCTTCTCCTTAAGTATAGGACAATTCTGTTTCAACACTGCAACATCTACAAGCATTCTGAGATGAACAGGGGAGGGCTGGGGATTGGTGAAGACAGAGGGGTTGAGTTCATTCTGGAGGCGTACTTCTGCTCCTGTGAAGATCAGATTTGTCCAGCAAGGTCTGCTGTCTTTAATTCCTCAAAGAATTGAGTTAGTGCCGAAATAATATCAAGCGGCTGACCTACCCATCCTACATCATCTTCACTTTGCTTCTTTCCCTCTAGGCACTTAGTTTTATTTTAACTTAGAGAGAAAGCCTTAAAAACCTCTCTCCAGCTCTGAATATCATCTACAGTCAGAAGTGCAGTCAGAACTGTGACATCCCATATTATTTTCTGTCATTTTATCTAATCACTAATCTCAGGAGGTCATCCATTTAAAGAAGCTTTTGAGGGTACTCGCTGGGTTTAAGAAATTCTTTAACTCTGGCCCTTGGTTTGGCCTTGACCAAGGAGAAAAAGATACCTGAAAAGGATGGTCTGTAGCTTCATATGGTCTTATTTTTAAAGGTCACTGTTTAATCATCTCTTTAGAGTGAAAAGTTAAAGGATTATTGAAAGCATACTCAAATAAAGGAGACTAGAGGAGAGCAGTCAGAGTTACATCAATGTTACAGTCTTTTTGTTTTAGGTACCTCTTATATCTTTAATTTTCATTAGCATCTTGTAATAAAATTTTTAATGAAGTTATTTTGGAATTTTGAAGTCTTTGGAGGTTTCTGCACACGTATGAAAATGAGTATCCCGTTCTGTTTTTGTATTTAGAAGTCCTTGTTCTTAAGTACACTTTTTAAATGATCTGATCTAACTGGAATGTTCCTCGTAGTGGCTGTTGTAATTCTAGGGTGTAATTTGCTTGAGTGCTAGCAGCAGCGTGGTGGGACCTTCGGCACAAACAGAGTTTAACCCACACTTTCTGTTCAGCCACATGCAGCTGCAAATGGGATCAATCTACACTTCTGTCCAGCCACGTTTGAGGCCCTCAATGTTTGGTTACCAAGCCAAGTTAACAAATAAGCTTAGTAAGAGTTTGCCATTTCTGCAGATATTTATAGCTTCTGGGACCACAATTTTTGTTTGTTTGTTTTTTTAATTTTTTTTCTTTATTTATTCTAGAGAGAGAGGAAGGAAGAGGGATATCCCATAAGCTTCTGACAAATAATTAAGTCCTAATACTCTGGTAAATTTCTTTTTCTTGCAAATTTCCCATTCTCGGGTGCTCACTGAATCTTTCTTCCAAACAGAAATGCTTTCTTCCAAACAGAAGCTCTGCTGGTGCACAAAGCACAGAGAGGGTTCGGGTTTGCTCGCTCCACTCCAAGGGCAGAATGAGCTCACGACCCTTGGATTTCGGTAGGCAGTGAAGGGAGAGAAATGCTAGACTTCTTTCTCTGAGTTGTAACAGCTTTTATCCTAAAGTCCAACTATAACAGCAATAATAGGCCCCCAAAAAGAAATAAAAGTGGTTCCCCTGGCAGTGTGTATTTTCCCTAGACACATTACTGTAAGAGTCAGTGTGTATGTTCAACCACCATAGTGTGAGAATAAAGAGATGTACAAACACTGATCAACAGCCAGAGAAAAGAGTGACTCATTTGGTGAGATCGACAACTATTTCATAAACAATGGATATTTAACTTGACAGCTGAAGGAAGTTCACCAGGAAGAGAGGTGGTATGAAGGGTGGAAAAGCTTTTGGCCATATTTTAGGCAAGGGGACAACGTGAGCAAATCACAGAGGCATGGATATGCCTGATGTGTTAAAGACGCTATTAAAAGTCAGCCATTCTAAGTACTTTAGTAATCTTTGATTGGCAGCTACCTCCCCAGGAGCTGTTCTATGAGGACTTCTGAATGCTCATACTACTTTTGAGAAATAACAATGGAAGACTCTAAGATGGTCCCCAACTAACTTTACAAACATCCTCTTAATGTTACTAAAGTTCAATGATGCTGTCTGGAAGATAAGAGATGCAGCGTCAGAAAAGGAAGAACAAAGTCATGTGCGATGCTATTTGTACATTCTCTGTCCCCAGTGAAAGTGTAAAATGCAATCTATCTGTCATTCCATGGCTTCTTTTTTTTTTTTTACTTTTTTTTCTTTATTGATTTTTTAGAGAGAGAGAGAGGGGAAGGGCGAGGGAGAGAGAGAGAAACATTGATGAGAGAGAACATCGATTGGCCACTTCCTGCATGCCCCCCACTGGGGATCGGGCCCACAACCTGGGCATGTGCCCTGACTGGGAATCGAACCAGCGACCTCTTGGTGCATGGGTCAATGCTCAACCACTGAGCCACAATGGCCGGGCCATTCCATGGCTTCTTAAAGTAATTCAATCTGATACTTATTGTCCCCAAACCATATTTAAGTTAAAAAAAAATATATATATATATATATATATGGTTATTAAGGAGCTATTCTTAGGAAACACAAGATCCTGCAAGGTTAAAGTAAGTATTAAGGTCAAGGAGTCTGTAACACAACGGGATGGACAAAATCATGGAACTGAAAAAGAAACTATGGTAAGTGACACAAGAAAGGTATAATCTATGACATGAGAGATGATGGCTAAGTAGCGGAAGCAGAGAGGCTTCCTGAAGAAAGTACTAAGCGAAGTCATGAAGGTCAGATGGGAGTGAGGCAGGTGAAAATGTGGGAGGACAAGTCAAGCAGTGGAGTAACATGCAGTGGGCACACCCTAGGCATGTGTAGAGGTGTCCAATAAAGCTCTCTGAGATGATGGACATGTTTCATAGCTACACTGTTCAGGGCGGTACCACTAACTACTGGGGCTGCTGAGCACTTGACATTTGGCTAATGCAACTGAAGGACTGAACTTTTAATTTCATATCAATTTAATTAATTTAAATCTAATTTACCGTCCGGCCAGTGTGGCTCAGTGGTTGAGCATCAACCCATGCACCAAGGTCGCTGGTTTGATTCTCAGTCAGGGCACACACCCAGGTTGTGGGCTCCATCTCCAGAGGGGGGCATGCAGAAGGCAGCCAGTTGATGTTCTCTCTCATTGATGTTTCTCTCTGTCTCTCCCTCTCACTTCATCTCTCTGTAAAATCAATAAAGGAAAAAAAAGACATAAAAAAATAAAATAAATCTAATTTACCACTGTGAAAACACATGAAGATCAGTCAATGAAAACAGGTTAAGGCTATTCGTAGTTTGCTGTAGCAGGAGAGTTAGCTATTGTCACCTGTGTTTTGGTGGAGACTCAAAGGCAGAAGGAGGAGTGGAAAAGCTTTATAGTGGAAAAAGGGAAGGCTCCAGGTGTTCCCTGACTAGAGGCTGTGGCTTGGGGACTCTGTGGGCACACGGATTATAAGTGGGGCATCCTATGAGTCATTAGGGGTACACATTTGGCTTTCTCTGACTGGTCCTAAGTTGGAAGTGGGAAGAAAAAGTAAACGAGCTATCACTTATGAATAAAGTCCTGGCCATTTGGAGATGACTGTTACAGAGGCTATTGCTCAGCTTCCTGGAGTGTTGTAGAGATAGCAGGCTGGCTTCCTGGGCTGGTTGCTGCAGGTCCTGGGCTGGCTTCCTGGGCTGGTCGCTGCACACTGTAGATCAGAGTTCTATTTCTATGCATGGTCTATTAATTGTATGTTCCTTCTCTCACCACTGATGGCCCTGTCCAGTTTGGTGGTCATAGGGTGTGTTTTAGGAAGTAGTAAGAAATAAGGCTGAGAGCAGAGATAAGGCCAGAACGTGGAAAACAGGTGCTACCCTAAGAAACCTGTATTTGTTTTGATATGGATGAAGTATCAAGGAAAATTCGAGCACAGGAAGCTGTGTGATCACAGCTTTGCCTGATGATTCATCTAATTTTAATATGCAGAAGGGAACTGAGACGGGAGCTGGAAGCAGAGAGACCAGGTCAGCATATAGTAATAGTTTAAGCGAGAGGAAATGAGGCCACAGGATGCTGGAATATCGATGGGAAAAGTCAGCAGGGACAAAAACAACTTAGATGTACATTATACAGTTCTTGAAATCTGGTTGGATAATAAGACTTTTTTTTTAGAAAAAAAGAGGCCTCCAAATGACTGTTAAGCCCAGAGTAGATGCAACATAATACATCTTTTAAGGACTAGAGAAGTAAGGACACATTCTGGTTGGAGGATGAGGCAAAGGGAGGGAAAATGATGGGTGTGGGCTTCAGACCAGCAATCCTCTGCAGACTGAAAACAAAGCAAAAGTAGAAAAACCAGTCAGAGGAGACAACAACAATAACAAAACATGCTTTCAAACAAGAGAGAGGACCCAAAAAGATTAATAAAAGAAAATGCCAATCATAAATGACATGAATTCATTTAGTAAACAATTATGCATTCTACTCCGCATCCACGGGTTATGCTTGAGAAAGTTTTAAGGTAGCCCCAGTTAAATTATAGTCCTGTTCAACACAAGCAGTAATACCAGATGTCTTTTTATTTCATTTTAGAAACAGACCTGATTCTGCTCTCCGCTCCCCTGGAGCTTTATTAGTTAATTAAAGTAAATATAAACAAGGGGTCTTAGTAGCATGCCCTGCTATTAGTTATGAAATCTTTGTAAGAAGAGGACGTATGTTCTGACTTCACAGAAAGAGAGGTTACGAGAGTGCTCACCAAGGATTTGGGGTCAACTAACATCTCTTCGTGATGAATTAGTCTAATTTGGTTCACAATAACTTTCTTTTTTCATTGCACTGATTTCTTTTTTCTTGGTACTTGTGTTTGTAAAGATACTCAAATCCACACGCATTAGCTCTCTGATTAAGTGACACCCAAGACACCCAGACTCCCCACTCCCCCCCCAATACTATCATAGTCCCAACATGTCAGATGGAAACCAATCAATAAGGGACCAGACTGTTCAAAGACAATTGATAAGATGGACAAAGGTGTCCCCTCCTATGTGATCACTGCAGTGTGAGATCCAAGAAGGCGGGGACTCTTGCTTTGTTCAAGTCCATCTGTGAGGTCTTGGGTACAAAGTGGCCCCCTCAAACCACTGTTACTGAAAAGAGACAGAAGGAGAGCTAGGTTGCAGCACAAGGTGAAAGCCTGACACGCTGCAAACCCTTAAGGATCATTAGATTATTCATTTCTTCATGGATGTGCTGAGTGCCAGCTACAGGTCAGATAGTACGCTGGCCAGGTGCCTGAAATACAGAGATAAGTACTAGAGAGACCCTAACCTCCAAAAATGCATTAAATTACAATCTTTGTTATTGACAGTTTCTTGTAAAGTTGACGAAATAAGCTTCATGTCTGTGCTGTTCCGTGCACAGCACCCTCTGAGAAAGGACTCGGAAGTCTGCACCGGAAAACAGCAGAGCGGAAGGACACCACTGTCGTCTCCCAGCAAGGCCGGGACACTGCTGCTGTCCAGCGCTCCCCCTGAGCGGTTCCATCGAGATGGGATCGGACAGGTAAAAACACACTCCGGTATTTTATACTCCGAAAGTAAGGTGTCCGTTTAGGGAACATGTCTTCTCATTGTCTCATAACAAAATTCACACAAGCTCAAAATCAAACAGAAGTTCTTTATCTCGCTAATTCTCCTTTAAAAGTGAATCTTTGGAGACTAGACAATATGATTTCACTAACATTAAATTTTTCAATTTGATTTTCTCCCACTTTATCTTGTTTTAAATCAAGATCCTTTCCAAAAGCAAACAAAGAGAAACGAATATTTCATCAATTGGTATCAAGAACACCTATTCCAAGAAAAGTAATTAAAGATAGACATAACAAAATGCAGAATAATAAAAACGGGATCGATCACCTCGGGTTGCCTCTTCTTTCCACATCCTGAACATTTCACAGCCAGCAGAGGAGCCGTAAACACCTTTTGGGTGGACTCCGTCTCCACACATTTCTGGGGAAAAGTTATCACTGGGAGTACTATATGGTAATCTGGAGCTGAGTGCGGCCTCCGATGTTTTAACATTCAGGATCTCTGCCTGAAGGAAAGTCATCCATTAACTCCAGTCTGGTCCCCGAAGCCGGAGTAGACCCTCCGCTGCTGCAGCGACCCAGGGACCACTTGTTCCATCTGAGCATTTTCAAAAGTCCAAAGGAGTCTGTAAAACTGCATCGTTTTGAAGACAATGAGCCATGGTCATTCTCCGTGGTAAATTCTCTCGCTAGGATTCTTGCCAGCGTGGCAAAAAGATCAATACAATATTCAGATAGATTTTTTTTCCAATAGACAAATAACTTGGTATGGGAAAGTCACTGGATGCAACACGGAGCTTTCAGACGCCACACCCTCGGCCTCCTGGGAGAGCAAGTCTTGGCAGCAGGACAGGCCTTCGGGGAAGTCTCGGAAGCCCCGCTGTCCCTCTGAGCCCTGCTGTGCCCTCCACAGGCTCTGCACTCACCCTCCTTGAAGTCCCACCCTGTGAATACACGCTGTTCTGTCCTTGTAAAGAATGAGGTCAGCACTTCCCCGAAGCATCATGCCTGGTGAGGCCAAGAGACACAGACCTTGGATCCTTTTCTCATTTCCAACAAACTATGTATCTGGGGGTTTGGACAAGGGTAACAAACCAACTCAGGGTCATGGAGGCAGGCAGAAAGGAGATTCAATCAAAACACACTGTGTGGCTCACAAAATCAAGAAGATCAGAAAAGCAGGCCTGGAGGATATACAGATGGAAAAGATGTCCCCTTCTTTGGATAGAACAACAGAGGGATTGCAGGAACAGCCCACGGCACTCACCCCCAGGCTGAGGCTGGCCAGCTCTGTGGGCCCTGCGTGCTCTTGGCTGCATTCGCTGTTGTGATCGAGTCAAAGACGGGCTGTGACCGCGTGTACACGCCCCAGGGGACGCACAGGAGGGTCGTGCCACAGTCCGGCCATGAAACAGCCACAATGACAGGACCGGACTTGCAGTTGTCAAAGGCACAAAAAAATGAACAATTCTGTCTTTTTATTCATAAACGTGTGGCCAGAAAACCCAGCTGTGCCCTCAGCTCTGACTCCGCAGGGGTCCAAGGGCGTGAGGACAGTGAGGTCCACGGTATGACAAGACCAAGCACCGGCACGTCTGATTGGCAGAGCTCGGTTAAGGCGGGACTTTTGAACGTGGGGAGATGTTCTGATTAGTCCTCGGGAGACGCCTTTGGCTGGCTACAGGCGGCGAGCATTCATTTTAGAAACATTTCAGAAGAGGAGGGATTGTTAATGTCAGGAGCAGAGGGTCCGCTGTGCTGGCCATGCTGTGGGACCAGAGGGGTTCGGGGACCCGAGGGCTGCTTGGTACAGCAATGGTCCCCCTGACAAGCTGAGCACCAGGACATGCAGCTTCTGGAAGCCCAGAGGCTACGCGGGGTCAGGGTCTCGTCGCGGGGCGCAGGCAGACTGGAGAAGCAGGTGCATGTGACCGAAGGTTGCCCTCCAGCAGCGTCCGCCGTCTGGGCTGCCTTGGCGAGTCCAGCGAAGCAGCCGCTGTCGCCAGGGCAGCACCTCGGCCTCCACCCCGCCCGTGTCCAGGGCCCCTTCCTGCCCTGTTCCCATCCTGGAGTTCCGGCTGCGGTCGGGCGGAGATCCCTTCCACCGTGATCCTCTGTGCCAGCAGGTGGGAGAACTCGGACACGAACATACGGATGGTACAAAATCACGGGTTACAGACTGAATGCTAGGTACCCCTGAAATCCATATGTTGAAGTCCAGACCCCCAATGCGATGGTATTGGGAGGTAGGGCTTTGGGGGAAGTACTTAGGTTAGAGGTCATGAGGGTGGAGCCCTTGTGAATGGGACGAGTGACGCTGACAGTCCTGAGAGTGCTTCCACGTGATGACCCCGCGAGAGGCCAGCAGTCCAGCGTAGAAAAGGGTTCCCACCAGAACGTCACAGTGCTGCCACCGTGAGCTCGGACTGTGGCCTCCAGAACTGTGGGAAATAAAAGTCTGTCGTTTATAAGCCCCCAGACGATGAACAAATGAACAAGGCATGTTTGGACTAACACATCATACGACTAAAACGGAAAGTATTAAAGATATTGAGCCTCCCTGGCCGGTTCGGCTCAGCGGTTAGAGCCTCGGCCCGCGGACCAGAGAGTCCCGGGTTCGGTTCCCGCTAAGGGCATGTACCTCGGTTGCAGTTTGTCCCCGGCCCTGGTTGGGGTCGTATGGGTGGCAGCCAGTCGATGTGTCTCTCTCACATCGATGTTTCTCTCTCTCTCTCTTCCCTCCTCTCTCCCTCCTGCTCTATCTGAAGACAAATGCAAAAACATAAAAATAAAATAATAAAGACATTGAGCCATCCTGACACTGATCCAAGAACACAAAATCACAGGATTGTTCTCTGAACTGGCCTAGCAGCATTAAAAGGCTTTCAAGTTAAAGTTACCCTGTCACTTCTTCCTATATTGTTGTGTGTGTGTGGTGTGTGTGGTGTGTGTGGTGTGTGTGGTGTGTGGTGTGTGGTGTGTGTGGTGTGTGGTGTGTGTGTGTGGTGTGTGTGTGTGTGTGTGTGTGTGTGGTGTATGTGTGTATGTGGTGTATGTGTGTATGTGGTGTATGTGTGTGGGGGGTGGGGGTGTGTGTATATGTGTGTATGTGGTGTGTGTGTGTATGTGGTGTACATGTGTGTATGTGGGGTGTGTATGTGGGGTGTGTATGTGGGGTGTATGTGTGTGTATGTGGTGTATGTGGGGTGTGTGTGTGTATGCGTGGGGGGGTCTGTGGGGGTGTGTGTATATGTGTGTATGTGGGGTGTGTGTGTGTGCATGTGTTGTGTGTTGTGTGTATGTGGGTTGTGTGTATGTTGGATATGTGTGTGTGTGTGTGTGTGTGTGTGTGTGTGTGTGTGTACATGCACTGGAATGGAGGATTGAAGTAGGGTTGGATAGAAGAAGAAACAAAGAAAACCTAAGAGCATTAGCAAGCAGCTGGGAAAGGCCGGAGCTTGCTGCAGAGCGGATGTGGATGTTGCACAGAGACACACGCCTGGCTCCCTTCCGGTGCATCCCGGAGCTGGCCGCCGCTCTTCACCTCTCACAGCGCAGAGCGTGCAGGCTGCTGCCTTGGCTGCGCTTCCCTCGACTGCACGGGGTGCGGCATCCTCTGCAAGCTGAAGGCGAGACCGCCACCAGCAAAACGCTCCTGACTCGCCTCACTGCGATACCCCTTCCGGCAGGGGTCAGACCTGCAGTATGACTGGACGGCTGTCCCCCTTCCCCGTGGGAACACGCTGCAAGACCCCCAGCGGATGCCTAAAACTGGCTAGTCAGAAACCCTGTATATACTATGTTTTATTCCTATATATACATACATTAAAAAGTTTAATTTATAAACTAGACACAGTAAGAGAGGAACAACAATAGCTAATAATAAAACAGAACAATTATAATAGTAACACAAGCGTTCCTCGACCACGAACCCTGCGGTACTGCAACACTTGATCCAATAACCAGGGCGGGACTAAGTGACTGACGGGTGGGGAGCACCTACAGCGTGGAGACGCTGGGCGAGGGGTGATCCACATCCTGGGCGGGACAGAGCGGGATCACACTACTCAGAACAGCATGCAATTTAAAATATATAAATTGTTTATTTCTGGAATTTTCCATTTAATATTTTCTAATTGTGGTTGACCACAGGTAGCTGAAACTGCAGAACACAAAACCTGGATAAGAGAGGAACTACTGTATTCCCTACGAAATTACCCAGTCGACGATTTCATGCAAAATTTCTCTTAAATGGTTAGTACCGAGTACCAACCTCTTTGATTAAGTGCCTCCTACAAATACCAAAAAAGAAAAAGAAAAAGAAATGACAATTGTTCATTCTATTCACTTGCTTAAATTAAAATTTAAACTTCTGGAGGAAAGAAGTATCTTAGTAAAATACTCATCATGCAGACACTTTTAAATAAATAGTAAATATCACTGTATATGAAACATCTTTTGGAAAGAAAAGACCGACAAACCCCTCTGTGAATTTCAGCAGGATTTAATACATGGTTTGAATTGTATATTTTCTCTGCTCCTTTCTGTGAATGTAGAAGAGAATGTTAACTTTTCAAATAGACTTTCTTTTGCTTGCAAGGAAAGTTAGCTTAAATAAAGCAACTTTTCATCTTTCTCTTTATTAAATTTACATCTGTACAAATTGTCCTTCTTGTTTGGAGTTTGGGTGTTCTGATTACTGTTGCTTTTTCCTTGTTTTTCAATTCCATAATGTAATGATTGCCTTGGTAATAGAAGAGCAGGTCAAACCTTTTAAATGATAGCCATCTGTATTCCATGTTATTTACCTGATTTCATTCAAGTATATTCTCCTATTTTTTCCCCTTTATAAATTTAAAATTACTCCTTCCTTTGTTGTCCTTATTTGCATTTTCTAAATACTTCTCAAACTGCCAGTATTTCTTTTCTATTTCCTAGAAATGGAAAATCAAGTCCATGACCTTATTTGCAGCTGAAAAACATATTTGTTGGGAATGCAGACTAATACAGCCACTATGGAAAACAGTATGGAATTTCACCTCCAAATTAAAAATGGAACTGCCATTTTACCCAGCGATCCCACTCCTAGGAATATATCCTATGAATCCAGAAACACCAATCAGAAAGAATATATGTACCCCTATGTTCATAGCAGTGCTATTTACAGTAGCTAAGATCTGGAAACAGCCCAAGTGTCCATCAGTGGATGAATGGATAAAAAAGCTGTGGTACATATACACAATGGAATACTATGCAGCTGTAAAAAAGAGAGATCTCTTATCCTTTGAGATGGCATGGAGGGACCTGGAGAGTATTACGCTGAGTGAAATAAGCCAACCAGAGACAGACAACTATCACATGATGTCATTTACATGTGGAATCTAATGAACAAAATAAACTACTGCCCTGGCCACTTTGACTCAGCAGCTAAAGTGTCATTCTGTGGACAATTGTCGCAGGTTCAATTCCCAGTCAAGGGTTCATACCTCAGTTGCAGGTTCAGTCCCCAGCCCCTGTCGGGGTAGTTCGGGAGGCAACCAATCGATGTGTCTCTTTCACTTTGATGTCTCTCTCCCTGCTTTCCTCCCATTCTATCTGAAAAGTCAATGGAAAACTATCCTTGGGTGAGGATAATAAATAAATAAATAAATAAATAAATAAATAAATAAATAAAACTGATGAATGAAATGGAAACAGAGGCATGGAAACATGGAACAGACTGACAAACCTCAGAGGGATGGGGGGGATTAACCAAGAACTTACATGCATATATGTATTACCATGGACACAGACTACAAGGTGGTGAAGGCCTGGGGTGGGGCAGGAACTGCGTGGAGGGGGGCAATTGGGGAAAAAGGGGGGAAACATCTGAAATACTCTCAACAATAAAGATTTTTTAAAAAGTCATATCTGAAATTATCTTGTACACATCTTGTTATGTGCTATAGCTCAGCATATATAATACATAGCAGATGTCCCACAGATATTTGTGGAGTAAATAAAAATAAATAAATGACAAAAACAGCTAAAAAAAATAGGTATTTGCATTGCATTTCACCCAACATTGTTGCCGAGCATCATATTCTACCTGAACTCACAACTGTTCCCAGGTACTGTGCTGTGAGCTCCCCTGGCCTGGTGATTCCAGAAGGGCTATGGTCTGGCGTGCAGGGCAATCAGGAGCCGTGGAGTCGGAGAGCACCTTCAAGGGGACCCCATGGAGGCCTCGGCCAGCTCCATTCCTCAGGAATGCTGAGAGCAGTTGGCCTTTGCTTCCAGCAGCTGTGTGACCGGAAGCAAGGCTACTGTGGTGGACTGTCCAACCTCTCCCTTACTCATGGGTGGCCATGGAAGGCGCTGTAACATAAGTGCACAGCATAAAGCTCTCTAAGCGTGAAGAGACTCCAGGTGATGACTTGTGGCACAGGGTTGAGCAATTACAGTGAGAATTGTCCTAAATCCTGTGTCCATATCTCCCAGTCATCAGCAGACGAGACTGATGAAGGTATAGAATCTTAATAAACAAGGAACTGGGGGTCATTTTGCCCAGGTGTTCTTTCCTCGTGTAGGAAAGTAGATCCCTGCAGTTCTATAGATAAACTGGTGGGTTCATGGACCACTCAAACTGCATGTGAAATTTAGGGCACACATGCATGTTTCTGTAAGGAGGGACCCTATGCTGGGTTCACCTTCTCAGAGAGCCTATGGCAAGGAGACCATACGTCCCAGTTTGCATGGGACAGTCAACTGTATGCCCATGTCCTGCCCTAATTATCAATAATGCCCCCATTTCACTCACCAAAGTTCCGTTTAGTTGATAAATTATGTGGTCTCCCTACTTTTGACCTACGCAAGATAAGAACTGTTGATTTGATTCGACCCTCCACTTCACACACAAACTCTACTATTCTCTTATAGAAGAGGCTGTCAAGGAATAAAAATTTATGAGGCACACTTATTTGCGTAAGGTGTAGTTACATAACAGAGATGTGAAAAACAAGCAACGTTCTTTAGACTTCCCTAAGATGAATATTTTAATTATCAACATCAGCATTGTTGCAAAATTAAAGGACATTTATAATCATAAGCAACAACTTGCTTGTGGCGGTATTCTGGGATTAATTCAAGATGAAGTGAGTTCAATTACATGGCAGTTCAAAGATTTTATTCTTTCACATTTCTTTCTTTTCCCCTTGCTCATACGGTACAAAGAAGTAGCAAGTCCTATGATCAGCAACAAATAGTTTTAATCAGGTTAATACCAAGAGCATTGTGTGCCAGATATTGTGCTAGGTAATTGTGGGAAAATAAAGATAAATAAGACCACAGATGAGCTTTCAAGGACCTAAGGTCTAGGAAGGAATGAAAAAGATATAAACAATGAACAAAATGCATTCACAAAACATTAGGTTCAATTGAAACAGGGAAGAAATCTAGAACAATAGTGACTCAACAAGATTAAAGTTTGGCCCAGGCTGGCGTGGCTCAGTGGTGAGAGTGTCCACGTGTGCACTGAAGAGTCACGGGGTTCGATTCCCAGTCAAGGGCACCTAGCTGGGTTGCAGGTTGCTACCCACCCCTCATCCCCATCAGGTGTGTGGGAGGCTATCAATCAGTGTGTCTCTCTCACATTGATGTTTCTCTCTCTCTCCCTCCCTCCCTTCCACTCTCTAAAACTCAATGGAAAAAATATCCTTGGGTGAGGATTTAAAAAAAAATATTAATGTTTGTCCATTAACCATATAAAAATATGAGGTTAACTGACCGGTGTGGCTCAGTGGTTGAGCGTCAATCCATGCACCAAGAGGCCGCCGGTTCAATTCCCAGTCAGGGCACATGTCCAGGTTTTGGGCCCGATCCCCAGTGGGGGGCATGCAGGAGGTGGCCAATCGATGTTCTTTCTCATCAATGTTTCTCTCTCTCTCTCCCTCTCACTTCCTCTCTCTCTAAAATCAATATAGGAAAAAAAAAATTTTTTTTTAATATAGAAGGTTAGACAGTCCAGAGCTGGGGTGACACTCTACAGAGCCAAGGGTTCCGGCTTCTTTCACATCATTTCTTAGCACGTATGGCCTACATTCCCAAGTTATCACAGACTTGGACAACTGCTCCAGCTCCAGTCATCACATCTACACTCATGGCAGCAGAAAGAAAGGAAGGAGAAGCACACACCTTCTCCCCTTAAGAAGTATTCTCAGAGGTTACACATATCCCCTTCCCTGATTCCTGTTGGCTAGAACTAGGTCACATGGCCGCATGTAGATACAAGGAGCCTGGAAATGTAACCTTTATTCCTGATATGCATGTGCCCAGCTAAGCTTCGTGGATTCTATTATTATAGAAAAAATAAGTTATTGGAGGACAATGGGCAGTTTCTGAGACAACTACAATGGAGCAACTGGAAAGAAGGAGGCCAGTCCCTGTGTACGGACAAGAAAGATGCCCAATACGTATTTCCAGTGGAAGGCAATTGTGGGGTCGTATGTCTATTATCACTCAGTGGGTGTTTTCTTTTGTTGTTGTTGTTGTTGAAAGTATTACAGATGTCCTCCTTTTTTCCCCATTGATCCCCTCCTTCCCGCTCCCACGCCCCTCCTGCCTTCCCCAGCCTAGTGTCCCTGTCAATTGATTGTGCATATATGCATATAAGTTCTTTGGTTTATCTCTTCCCACCCCTCCCACCCAAAATCCCTCTGAGGTTTGTCAGTCTGTTCCCTACTTCCATGACTCTGGATCTCTTTTGGTCGACAGCTTATTTTGTTCATGATGTTCCACAAATAAGTGAGATGATGTGTTATTTGTCTTTCTCTGACTGGCTTATTTCATTCAGCATAATACTCTCCAGGTCCCTCCATGCTATCTCAAAAGATAAGAGATCTTTCTTTCTTACAGCTGCATAGTATTCCACTGTGTAAAAGTACCACCGCTTTTTATATATATTTATCAATGCCTGGAGAAAGTTTTGGAATCAATACTTGCCAGTGGTGTTTTCTCTAGAGAATAAATGTGATTGAGGAAAGGAAGAGAAACTGTGTCTACTTATTTAATATACTCTGAATTCTTTAATTGTTAGAATGCCTTAAAAACTTGTATTTTCTGTCATTTTAAAAAAGCAAGGGGTTAAAAAAAACAGGGTACAAGGAAGAGTATGATAAGAACTTTAATAGTGAAATAGCAAACAATAGCGGAAAACCAAGTAGGCATGGCTTTGGGGTGTATGGTGTTAGACCTGGGCTTTTAAAATAGTAAGGTTTCTAGCCCTGGCTGGTTTGGCTCAGCGGCTAGACTGTTGGCCCGCGGACCAGAGAGTCCTGGGTTCAGTTCCCGCTAAGGGCACATACCTCGGTTGCAGTTTGTCCCCGGCCCCGGTTGGGGTCGTGTGGGTAGCAACTAGTTGATGTGTCTCTCTCATGTCGATGTTTCTCTCTCTCTCTTCTCCCCTCTCTCCCTCCCGCCCTCTCTCCCTCCCACTCTATCTGAAGATAAATGCAAAAATGTCCTCGGGTGAGGATAAAAAAAAAAAATAGTAAGGTTTCTATCTGGTAGGAATTTGAGAAGATAATCCTCTCATAGAGTAAAGCATAAGTTAATTAAAATAGTAAGGAATCTCAAAGTGAGTCCACTGCAGCTGATTCGGTTGCAATAGGTTATCATGGACAAGGAGATGGAAAGATGGGTTGGGACCAGATTAAAGGGAGTCTTGACAGATTTGCTAAGGAGTTTGGTTTATATTCTGAAGTTAGGGGAGAGATTTAAAGATTTCCAAACAGGGGAATATCAATATCTATATAAAAAGATGATCTAGGGAGAAATTGGAAGAAAAGATAAATCAGGGGAAATACTGGGTTTGGAAAGGCCTGTTAGAAGGCCTGACATCTAAGGCCTTGGATAACGAGGTTCTGAATTTTGGCAAAGTCACGAGAATGAAAAGGATGGGACAAATTCAAAATACATTTGGGTGATGGAGCAGCAGGCTTGCTAACCAGTTTGTTCGGGGAGGTGAAAGGGGAGAATTGAGAATGTCACCCTGAGTGTTCCAGTAAAATGTTGATGTTATTAACATAAAGAAACAGATTTATTTGAAGGAAAGGTTTAATTCTATGTTGCGTATGTGGGAGCTTAGGTTTGTGCTCAGGATGGAAGCTGGGACCACATGTATAAATTATGGATGTGTGATAATAAGTAGTCTTGAGAGAGCATAAGTTAGAGGGAAAGAGAGCCAGATGGAAGAAAGAAGGAGAGGAGAAGGCAGAAAAAAATCTGAGAGCACAGATTTAGTCAGGAAAAGAAAATATCTTACAATGTTAATTAAAATATTGATTCGACAAATCCTCACCTTCCTATGAGCTGGGAAAAGCTATGCTACTTACTTTACAGGGAAGAAAATAAGGTCCAGACAGTCACTGATTTAACAAATATTTATTAAACCCCTATGGATGTGAGCACTAAGCTAGGCTCTGAGGATTCTGTGATGAGCAATTCAGTCTAAGACCCTGCTCTCAGGGTACCTGCCCTCTTTCTGGGTGAACGGTCAGAAATAAGAAGTAGTCAGATAATTACAGTTCGAGTGATGAAACAGAGTACCTGGGGAAGCCACTTTAGATAGAGGGCCTTTCTGCAGAGGTGACCTATGAAAAATAAGAGTGAAATGACAAAAATAATTTCAGCCCAAAGTTGAAAACAAAATCCCAAATCGGAAAAGAACCTGGTATGCTTCAAGAACATGAAGACATCAACGCGATGTTGTTTAGTGAGTAAATAATAGAATGAGATGAGGTTGGAAGGATGAGCGGAACGTTGTAAACCACAGTAAATAATCGTGGGAAGGGAAAAGAAGCCAAGTGAAGGACCTGAAGTGGAGAAATGACATAATCCAATTAGCATCTGCTGTGTGGGCGAAAGACTAGAGAAGGTCAAGAGTGGACGATCAAGAAGTAACATACGATGGCATCCTGATTCAAGGCAGTGGCCTGGAGATGGAGAGAAAAACAGACATATACTGAAGATGAAAACAACAGAACTTGCTGTTTAAAAAGGAAAGAGAGGGATGTAAAGGAATCAAGGGTAATTCTTACTTTTGAGGCTTTAGCAACCAAGTGGATAGCGGTATCATATACTGAGAAGGGGAAGACTAGGGAGGGAGCTACTTTGAGCACAGGGATAGGATGGGGTAGGGATGGGTTGAAGAGGTAGCTACCAAGGTCTCCATTTTGAAAATACTAAGATTGCAAAGAATATGAAGCATCCCAGTAAAATTGTAACATTGGCATTCGACTACACCTACAACTACAATTTTACTGGACTGTGGAAGGTAAGTAAAGTCTTAATACTGGATAGGTTTATAGAGCAGGAAGAGAGAATGGATAGAAAAGAAACTCTGACCAAAAACTGAGTCCCGAGGCCAGAAGATTCACTTGCTCTGGCCCCTTCCGAGGACCAGGGTTGACCGTAGCAATGTTTTCTCACATAGTCAAGTAGTATTGGGGTATCCGGGGCGTTTCTGGAACTCGGCTCATAGGAGGCAGAGTTATGAATATAGTTAGAGGGTCTAGAAAGCCATGTTTCTGAGGCTCACGGTCTCTCCCGTGCATAGTCAGACTGCTGGCCATCTCGGTACAGAGTGCATTGCAGGAACACTGACCATAGTCTACACAGATCCCACAATGGATGTGACAAACACAGGCCAGCTGGCAATCACTGTGCCCTACTTTTATAAGGAAAGGCTCCATGGCGATTATTAACTTTTCATCCTCTGGAGACATCTGGAACATCTCTTCATCCAAGTGGAACAAGTACTGAGCAACTGTTAACCTGCCGTGAACTTCAGTCAGGACATCCGTATGACAGTGCGACTCTACAGACAGTAAGGACAGAGGGCTGTGAGCGTAAACCAAAATTGTAACAGTGTTTCGAATGTGTCCCTTGCACAGCTCATTGTCCTCACCTCACTAGAGGAACAGCTGCTGCCAGACTGGTTCACTGCTGGCTACATCAGTAGGTCAGACGGTTGTGAACATGTCACCTTGATTGTTGTTTGGAATTTCAGTGTAACGAGATGGTGTCCCCGTAACAAAGTAGCTCAAGCCTTACGCCAGGCACAGCGGCATTCTGAGGACACGGGAGAGTCAGGAGGGAAACGAACATAAACCCAAGGCAAAAATGTTTATTCAGAAAGTTAATGAATATTGTTCCAACACACCATTTGATTGTTATTTTGAAAGACAATTGTAATATTTTAATAAAATAAGTGAAGAACCACAGAGTTTATTAGACTTACATGAAGATTTCTATCTTTTGTTCTTTAAATTTATTTATTAAAGAATCAAAAGCGATCTCCAGATAAACATGTTGGTGAAATATGTAACAAAAAAATAATAATGATAAGGAGGAAATCAATAGAAATTATTCTAACATCATAAAGCAAGTGGTAATAAAAATTATTTCATATCACCAAAATCAGTTATTCATTAAGAAGAAAAGATAAATTTTTTAAATTTATTTTTTATTGACTTTATTGGGGTGACCTTGGTTAATAAGATTATACAGGTATCAGGGGTACAATTCTATAGTACATCATCTGTGTATTGCATTGTGTGTTCACCACCCCAAGTCAAGTCTCCTTCCATCACTATTTACCCCCCTTTACCTCTTCTACCTCCTCCCACCCCTTTCCTTCTGGTAATCACCACACTGTTGTCTATGAGGTTGTTTGTTTGTTTGTTTGTTTGTTTTTAATTTGCTTAATCCCTTCACCTTTTTCACCCAGTCCCACAAACCCCCTCCCCTCTGACAGCTGTCAGTCTGTTCTCTGTATTTATGAGTTTGTTTCCATTTTGTTTGTTAGTATATTTTGTTCTTTAGATTCAACATATTACTGAAATCATATGATATTTGTCTTTCTCTGACTGGCTTATTTCACTTAGCATAATAATCTCCAGGTCCGTCCATGCTGGTGCAAAGGGTAAGATTTCCTTCTTTATTGTGGCCAAGTAGTATTCCATTGTGTAGCTGTACCACAGCTTTCTCATCCACTCTACTGATGAGCACTTGGGCAGCTTCCAAACCTTAGCTATTGCAAATAATGCTGCAATGAACATGGGTACATATATTCTTTTGAATTAGTGTCTGGGTTTCTTGGGATATATTCCCAGAATTGGAATTGCTGGGTAATAAGGTAGTTTCATTTTAACTTTTTGAGGTAACTCCATACTGCTTTCCACGGTAGCTGCACCAGTCTGCATTCCCACCAACAGTGCATGATGGTTCCCTTTTCTCCACACCCTCGCCAACACTTGTTGTTTGCTGATTTACTGATGAGAGCCATTCCGACAAGTGTGAGGTGATATCTCATTGTGGTTTTAATTTGCGTTTCTCTGATGATTAGTGACACTGAGCATCTTTCTATAGGTCTATTGGCTATCTGTACGATCTGCATATGCTCTTTGGAGAAGTGTTTATTCAGATCCTTTCACCATTTTTAATTGGATTTTGGTCATGAGTTGTATGACTTCTTTATAAATTTTGGATATTGACCCCTTATCAGATGTATCATTGGGGAATATCTTCTCCATTCAATGGGTTGGCTTTTCATTTTGTTGATGGTTCCCTTTGCTGTGCAAAAATGCCAGTATGCTACAGTCCCGTTTGTTTTTGTCTGTTTGTCTTCTTCCCCAAGGAGACATATCAGAAAAAACATGACTAAGAGAAATGTCAGAGATTTTACTGTTTTTGTTTTCTTTTAGGATTTTTATGGTTTTGAGTCTCACATTTAAGCTTTTAGTCCATTTGCATTTTATTCATGTGGATGGTGTAAGAAGGTGATCTAGAACACAGCTAAAAATCGATTTTCTATTTCTTAATAATCTCAATGTGGAGAAGTGAAAATTAGGAGCACACTGGAAAGGAATTAAAGCTCCTGCTGATTCGGAGCATAATACTAAGGGTGTCCACGATAACATAAGTCTTTTACTACTGTTGCAGTGGGGACATCAATAGCAAGTGGTTAACGCGCACTGTCATTTCAGTGTGATTATAATTAATCACTGCACACGAAAACCTGGATGTCTTAAAATCTTACAGCTTAAACATGAAAGAAAGTTGATACAAGTTGCACAAATCAACCATTATATAAAATAGTCTAAAATTTTATAAAATGCCACTTCATTTTTATATGGCAGTATCAAAAATAAGTTACAAAGCTTAAGGAGAAGTTGCTAAGCAAACATAATGTAAAATAACTTTTGATGAACCAGAAGAGACACTGAATTCTTTTTCCAGTGTTTCTATAGAAAAAAATTACAAAATCATTGTTGTATAAAGATGTGACCAAAATGCAAAAGGTATGCAGAAAAAACTGCAGGAGGAAAGCAAATCCTTTTGAGTCATTTCCTTAAATACTGTGCAGTCATTTAGTAAAATATATATATATATTATTTCATGCTTGTGGTATTTATAAACATTTTCAAACTTTTCTGTAATTTCTCTTTCTGAATAAATATTTACTTTATACTTACTTTTATATTTATAATTTTGTGCCATTTTAGTTCAGACTTTCCCCTGCACTGCAGAAGCGCCACCCCCCAGCTGACCTGCCTCTGCCTGCGGCCTCCAAGCATCCCAGGGCTGGCAGGAAGAGAGGAGCTGTGAGAACCTGCCGTCTCCAGGAGGACCACGACGGTGCTGAGTGCTCCTGGACGCTCAAGACAAAGGAAGAGGTTTGTTCCTTGAATTCAGCTACATGAGTTTGTGGGTGACCTTGACGAGAGTTAAATCACAGGCTAGGGGTAAATGAAGCTGTATTGGAGCAAGCTGAAAAGAAAATCGGTCGTATGTAATATTCAGTTATCTGTACTGGCTGTTCCCTGATTTCCTGTCTAGACCAATTTTCCATCTTGCCCTACTCTGCCTGGCCTTGTGAGGCTGACTTCAATTAACGGCTTCACCAGCCCTCCCCACTGGCTTCCACTCGGGTCAGCTAACTGAAGGCCCTGGCAGGAGACTGGGCTGTGGTTTGGGGCTGGACTCCTCTCCTCAGCCTGTGATCACACATCCTGTGGGTGGCTCCTCCTTTGCTACAGCTGTCACCTACGTTCAAAAATACTAGCTCCGTTATCCCTCCAGGCCTAGAGCAAGGAATAGCTTTCTGTTCTTCCTAGCACCCGAGTGTGTCACCATTCCATACTGGTTACCTTACCCTTACCCAACCCTCTGCAAATAACCACTCATTAAATGGTCTTTGATTAAACCTTTGATCAGGATTAATTCAGTCAACTCAGTCTGGCAGGACCTGAGTGATACACACAGTGACATTTCTACTAATAATCACAGTCTGTATAGTCTAAGTTGTGGGCAGTTATTGAAGATCTTTATATACTCAGCTCCTGAGACAAGTTTAGTAGCATAAGGACTCCACTGGGGACAAGAATAGGGATTTAGTCCTGCAAGTCCAAGGCGGTACCTAATATTTCTAGGTCCTGCCATGATTCCTGAGATTTTCCTCTCCCCCTTAACCCAAAATATTGATTGGACCTCATGTCCAAGGTCTATGTTGCTAGGCTCCTACCCCAAACTAAGCACCTGTGCTCCTTGGCACCCATACACATGAGGCTGCATTGTGCTCTGCAAACCCCAGGAGAATGGCGAGGGTCTGCCATGCAGCTATGAGAATAACTCAGCTCACACACTCTTGTTCAGCTCCCCACACACAAGTTGGATTCTCCTGGGGACTCAACTAAACTGGATCAATTCAATTAGTTCCAATAAATTGTGATTTGGGTTTCTGTGAAAAGTCAGACCCACAGTCAAGTTAATCCCTCATACCTAGCTGTCCATGTTCCCAGGTGATTCACTTTTCCCATCAGCCCTCATCTCCCCGTCAGACCTGCTGGCCCTTACATGTGCCTGATAAAGGCGATAAATTCTTATTCACATGCAAAAGAATGAAACTGGAGTCCTCTCTTAACACCCCTCGTAAAAAATAACTTGGAGAAAATTAAAGACTTAAATGTAAGTCCTGAAACCATAAAACTACTAGAAGAAAACAGGAAAAGCTTCTTGACATTGGTTTTGGCAATGATTTTTTGGATGTGATACCAAAAAAAGCAACAAGAGCAAAAATAAGTGGGAGTACATCAAACTAAAAAGCTTCTGTTCAGCAAAAGAAATAATCAGCAAAAAGGAAGGCAACCTATGGAATGGGAGAAAATATCTGCAAATCATGTATCTGATAAAGGGTTAATATCCAAAATATATAAGGAACTCATACAACTCAATCACAAAATAATAATGGTAATAATAATAATAATAATAATAATAATAAAATTATGCCTGGCAGGTGTGGCTCTGGTTGAGCGTCGACCTCTGCACCAAGAGATGGCCAGTTCAATTCCCAGTCAGGGCACATGCCCAGGTTGTGGGCCAAATCCCCAGTGGGGGGCATGTAGGAGGTGGCCAATCGATGTTCTCTCTCATCAATGTTTCTATCTCTCTCTACCTCTTCCTTTCTTTCTCTCTAAAATCAATAAAGAAAAAAAATTTTTTGTAATAAATAAATAAAATGAAAAATGAGCAAAGGACCTGAATAAACATTTCCCAAAGACATACAGATGGCCAACATATGCATGAAAAGGCACTCAACATCACTAAGCATCAGGCAAGTACAAATCAAAACCACAATGAGATATCACTTCAAACATGATAGAATGGCTATCATCAAAAAGACAAGAGATAAATGTTGGTGAGAAAGTGAAGAAAACAAAAACCTTGAGCTGTTGGCGGGAATGTAAATTGGTACAGCCACTATGGAAATAGTATACAAGTTACTCAAAAGAGTGAAATATAACTATTTCACGATCCAACAATCCCACTTCTGGGTATTTATCTAAAGCAAATGAAATCACTACCCTGAAGAGATACCTGCACCCCATGTTCTTTGAAGTGTTATTTGCAATAGTCAAGACATGGAAACAACCTAAATATATGTCAACACATGAATGGATAAAGAAAATGTGGTACATATATTCAATGAAATATTATTCAGGCATAAAAAATAAGGAAATCATGCCATTTTTCATGACATGGAAGAAACTGGAAAGCATTACAGTAAATGAAACAAGTCAGGCTGAGAAAGACAAATACTGTATTTCACTTACGTGTAGAATCTTAAAAAACAACAACTCATAGATACAGAGAATAGATTGGTGGTTGCCAGGGGCAGAAGGATGGGCAAAATGGTTAAATGTGGTCAAAGGATGCAAACTTCCAGTTACAAGATAAATACTTTCTGGGGATCCAATGTACAGCATGGTGACTATAGTTACCAATACCATATTGCACACTTGAACGTTGCTGAGAGAGTAAATCTTAAAATTTCCCACCACAAAATTGAGGTAATTATATAAGATGATAGATGATGGATTAACCTGTTGTGGTAATCATTTCACAATGCATACATATATAAAATCATCATATTGTACACCTTAAACCCACACAATGGTGAATGTTAAACAGATGTATATCAGTGAAACTGGGCAGAAAGTGCTTGGTTCTGAGAAACCATTATTTCCACTCAGACAGTATACTCTGCATGAAAATCTCATTTGTACACCATCTTTGGCAGTTCCTAGCACTTTCTTCTTCAGGAAGATTGTTGGAAAATGGCCATCTGATCATATCACTTCCATGCTTTAAATCTTTCATTTGTTTTCCAAAATGTTGGGAGTCCAGTTTAAATCCCCGGGTTAAATCACAGGTCTTTCATTACCTGGACACAGCCCACCTCACTCCTGATCCGAGGTCTCCCGGCAGCCAGTCCCAAAGACCTGTCTACCTCCGACCTCCTTCACCCTCTTGTGCTCACGCATGATGTCGCTGATATTCTGAATGCCCTTTCTCCTCCTCTCCCTTCCACATTCACCTCAAGCACCCTCTGCTCCAGGAACTTTATTTTGATATTGGTATAAACCTTCTCACCTAAAATCATCGTGCTTATTGTTATAGCAATCAGTGACTTGTCTGTCTTGATGACTAGCCTATAAATTCTGGAGAAATTGTTCCTTTTCATATCCCCAGCATCTAAGAGAGTGCCTGACACGTAATTGCACTTACATGTGTGTTGAATAAATAAATGTATATATTTTGACCAGACAGATTGAGAGAAATGAGAAGAAAGTGTAGGGAGGAGGAGGGAATGCAACCAAGCTATCGGAAAAGACAGAACGGTGAAGATACGAGGGGGAATGTTGACAATGTGTCTCCTAGGAAAGACAGGATATAAGGTAACCTATTGTCACATGTGTAACACATTATCACAATTTTAAATAGGAATATCTGAAGAGGTATGCTGGAATTCTATCAAAAGAGTATACTTAATAGCAACAACAACAAATACTTTGACCATAACTGTGACTAGACAGAAAGACGTCCTTAACAAACTGTTAAAAAGATGTTATCCCTACAACCATTACAAAATAAGATGGAAAAACATCTTGCTTAATAGTTTGGGTAGACATTTGCTTAGAGAGAAAAAAGTGAGAATATGGTCTCACATTATTTTAGAGTTACAAATATCAGCCAGTCTACCTACCTGAGTCATGATAGCACAGTGGCAATGAGCACAGACTTGGGGTCTAACAGAGCTGTTCTTATCCTGGTTTCATCACCTACTACATGCTCTTATTCCTTTACTGCTTACCAGCTTTTATTATTATCAGCACTGTTGTTTCCCATATAAAGAAGCTGTGGTCCAGGGAGATGCAGTAACATGCCCAGGGTATATGACCAGCTACTGATCAAGCTGGGGCTGAAAGTGCCTACTCAGACAAGCATCCCACCGAGGGGCCAGGACGGAATGAACAAAATGTTGCTTGATTATTATTCAATACTGCACACAGAGTGAAAAACTGCATTGGAACTCGAAACTAGAATTATGGAACCTGTAACCTTTTTTAACGAAAGGTTTAAAGCTTCATTTTTGTTAGCCTTGACTTTTTCATTACAAAAAGCAAACACTTTCCTAGTGGCAGGCTATCTGAAGCCAAGCTTTCAAGGCCAAAGCTTTAATTAACATTGTTTCCTAATTTAAAGCTGCAACTTTTTAAGGCAATTGAAAGTTAAGTTGACATGATGACCTCCAAAAGAGAACTGAGATTTTTTTGGCTTGCCAAAGTTTATGACCTTCAAGAAGCTTCATATCTACTGTTTAGAAAAAGCTGAGAGATGGAGTGTTCCTGCTTCTACATATATGTTTCATGTCAAGTAGATCGAAGAAAAGCCATGTGACACCATGTTTAGGAGATATGTGTACTTTGCTACACAGCTGGAGGCCCAGAGCTAAGAGGTTTTAATGTTTAATATTTTTCTTTTGCTGAACACATTTAGAAATTGGTCCTTAGTCATCTTTCTAAATATCATTTTTACTTTATTTTTTTTTTCTTTGGGAACAAAATGTAGCTAAAATTTGGCTATAAGATAAAAGCTCAACAATATAAATAAAAATCATAGATATTCACGAAATCATCAATTCATTTGCATTGATGGAGCTTCTGTGCCTCTAGTATTAAGATGATTATCTCACAGCAAGGGTGGTAGTTTTGTCTTTATAATGGCTGCCTTCTAAAAATCAATTCATAGGACTCATTTTCTTCTTACATTGCATGGATTAAGTTTTCTTCTCCAGTGTGATGGATTTTTAAAATCCTAATTACTAGGTGATTGCAAATCTTCTTGCTGCTATTATAACAATGCCACATTTTGAGCTGATTGAGAATTTCACTGTCCTTGCTGCTTAAAAATCTTTTAAATGTCCACAATTGAATTAAAGCCGTATGTTCAATCATGAGCCATATTAGTGGGTATAACAATGTTCTGCAACTCCAGCCCTCAGAAACAATAACATAAAAATATTGCAATTCAAAATCACTGGCAGATCCAAGATGGCAGCAGAGTAAATGATGGTATATTCACCTTTTCCAAGGACCAAACCAGAATTACAACTAAAACATAGAATAATCAACCTGAAAATCCAACTGAAGGCATGCTGAACAGAAGTCTTATAACCAAGGATTTAAAGAAGATGCCACAATGAGACTAGAAGGAAAAGCGAGACAAAAAAAAAACTACTGAGATTTGAGAAGGGTATCTCAGCTGCAAAGGACCCCCCTGAGGAATGTGAATCTCAGTCCCATGCCAAGCTCCCCAGCCCAGAGCACCAGAGCTGGGAACAGGTGCCCACATAACATCTGGCTGTGAAAATCAGTGGGGACTTTGTCCACAAGAGAGAGAGGTAGCAGTCTGATAGAGGCACAAGGCACCCTCTTAAAGGGCCAGTGCACAAAATCTTGTTTTCAGCCCCTCACCCTGGGCTGTAGCAGAGGAACAGTGGAGCACACTAGAGTCCTGTGAGGAGAGGCTGGGTTTGTGGCTCTGGGGGGAGAGTTGAAGGGATAGCCACCGGGATCCCTGTGATGAGTCCCTCTCCCACACCACAGATGGGTGGAGCATGCCCCTCCTACTGCATCAGCCTGGGAGAATGCAATAGACACAACCACTGGACTCCCCGTTGCCCAGCCCTGCAGAGCACATGCCCTACTTAGGAGTCAGCTGCCTGGGCTAGAATGCAGCGGTCAGGGTAGACTCAGGGTATGCCAGTGACTGAGTTTTGTGGCTTTGAGGCAGGGGTCATTCCCTCCACTTTCCCCATGAAGCTGCCCATACCTGTCCCTCACCAGAGATGTGCTAGCCCCACTCTTCAGGCTCCTGGCAGCTCTAACCTGCTGAATGTGGCTCCCCAAGAGGTCTGGGAAGAATCTGAGGCAGACTGAGTTGTGTGACTCTGAGGTAAGTTTCTTAGGTTCTTCCCACACATACCCAGGCCCAGCAGAGGTAGCCACAAACTGTGGATCACTTTGTAGCTGCAAAAAGGTTGCCCAGGGCCAGTCACCGGCAGCATCTGACATTGATCTGCATCAGAGTCCCTCAGTGGCCAGCTTCAAATATCATCAGAGCAGAATCCAATTAGTTTCCAAAGTGGCATATCTAAAGGGAGATTTTGGCAGCCACCACACCTTGCTAAGGCAAATTCCACTTCATGTGGTCAACATCTACACAGAAGCTTATACACTGTGGTTGAAGTTGATCCTCACAGCCAGGCTAAGGGTTTACCCCATGCACAAATGAGACAACAGCAATCAAGACTGAACTACAATAGGAGGAATCATATAACCCACACAAGGGACATTCTTTGATCAGCTTAGATGATCAAGGAGACTGAGCCACTAGGTCCTGCAGGACACCTACTACATAAAGCCACCCTACTGAGACTGGAAGACATACCAGATCTATCTAATATAAAGAAACAGGAGAAAATGAAATGGAGGAAATATAGAGCTAAAAAAAAAATGGTTATAAGAATGCTCACAGAACTTAGTGAGAACTTCAAGGAACTTAGGGAGAACCTCAATAGCATGAAAAAGGACATAGAAACCATGAAATAGAACCAGTCAGAAATGAGGACTACAATATCTGAAACGAACACACTAGAAAAAATAAATAGCAGGTTGGATGAAGCAGAGAATCAAATCAGTGAATTGGAAAACAAGGTGACTGAAAATATCCAATCAGAACAGAAAAAAAAAAAAGACTTTTAAAAATGAGGATATTTAAGGAAACTTTGGGAAAACATGAGCATAACAACATCTACATCATAGGGGTACCAGAAAGATAAGAGAGAGAAAAAAGGATTAAGAATCCATTTGAAGAAATAATGATTGAAAACTCCCCTGATTAGATAAAGAAAAAACACACAAGTCCAGCTAACACAGAGAGTCCAAAACAAGATGAACTCAAAGAGGCCCTCACCAAGACACATAATAATTAAAATGGCAAAGGTTAAAGACAAAGAGAGAATTTTAAAAGCAGCAAGAGAAAACCAGTTATCCACAAGGGTGCTCCCATAAGATTGTCAGCTGATTTCTCAACAGAAACATTTCAGGCTAGAAGGAATTGGCATGGAATATTCAAAGTGATGAAAAGCAAGGACCTAAAACCAATAATACTTTATCCAGAAAAGCTACCATTTAAAATTGAAGGAGAAATAATAAAGAGCTTCCCAGACAATAAAAAGATAAAGGAGTTTATTATCACCAAACCAGACTTACAAGAAATGTTAAAGGGTCTTCTTTAAGAAGAAGAAAAAACAAAACAAAACAAAAACCAGAGGAACATAGTCATATAGCATAAAGTGGCAATAAATACATGCCTATCAATAATCACTTCAAGTGTAAGTGGCTTAAATGCTCCAATCAAAAGATACATGGTAGCTGAACGAACAAGAAAACAAGACCAACATATAGGCTGTCTACAAGAGACCCTCCTCAGAATGAAAGATACACACAGACTAAAAGTAAAGGGATGGGAAATGATATCTCATGAAAATGGAAAGGGGGGAAAAAAGGTGGGGTAGCAATACTTATATCTGACCAAATAGACTTTAAAATAAAGGTTACAGCAAGAGGCAAAGAAGGACACTACGTAATGATAAAAGGAGCAATCCAACAAGATGATGAAACCCTTGTAAACATTTATGCACCCAATATAGAAGCACCTAAATATATAAAGTTAATCTTGATGGATATAAATGGAGAGATCAACAGTAATACAGTCACAGTAGGGGATTTTAACACCCCATTGACATCAATAGATAAATCTTCCAGACAGAAAATCAACAAGAAAACAGCATCCTTAAGTGACACACTAGATCAGATTTAATTTATATCTTCAGAGTATTTCACCCCAAAGTAGCAGAATTTATACTTGTCAAGTACATATAGGCCATATGTTAAGATACAAAACAAGTCTCAATAAATTTAAGAAGACTGCAATTATATCAAGTATCTTTTTTTTACCATAATGGTATGAAACTAGAAATATTCACACACACACACACACACACACACACACACACCCTGAAAAAACACAAAGATGTGGAGGTTATATAGAAAGTTAATAAACAATGAATGGGTTAACAATGAAATCAAGGAAAAAAACAAAAGATACCTTGAAACACTGAAAATGAGAACACAACAACTAAAATCTATGGGACATAGTGAAAGCAGTCCTGAAGGGGAACTTGATAGCATTACAGACCTACTGCAAGAAAGAAGAAAAAAATCTCAAATAAATAATTTTACTTCACACTTAAGAGAACTAGAAAAAGAACAACAAACAAAGCCCAAAGTGAGTAGATGGGATGACATAATAAAGATCAGAGCAGAAATCAACAAAATAGTGTCTAAAAATAAACTATATAAAAGTATCAGTGAAACCAAGAGCTGGTTCTTTGAAAAGATAAATAAGATTGACAAACCTTTAACCAGACTCATCAAGAAAAAAAGAGTGAGGACTGAAGTAAATAAAATTAGAGATGAAAAAGAAGTGACAACTGACACCACAAAAATATAAGGGATTGTAAGAAAATATTAGGAACAAATATATACCAACAAATCTGGAAATCTGTACAAAGAGGTTAAACTCCTAGAAACATACAATCTTCCAAATATGAATCAGGAAGAATCTGAAAATCTGAATAGGCCAATTAAAACTAATAAAATCAAGCCAATAAAAAAAATAAATAAATAAAAACTCCCAGCAAACAAAAGTCCTTGTTTTGTAGGACTTTTGACAAAAGTCCTGTTCCCAGTCAGGGCACATGCCAGATGGTTTCACAGGTCAATTTTACCAAACATTCAAAGAAGAACTAACATCCTTCTTAAACTATTCCAAAAACTTCAAGAGGATGGAAGACTTCCAAGCTCAATTTACAAGGCCAGCATTATACTAATTCCAAAACCAGATAAAGACACTACAACAATTATAGGCCAATAACACTGATGAACATAGATGCTGAAATGCTCAACAAAATATTAGCAAAGTTGCCCATGTGTGAGTGACTCAGTGGATTGAGCATTGTCCCATAGACTGAGAGATCCAGTTAGATTCCTGATCAGGGCACATGTCCAGGTTGTGGGCTTGATCTTCAATAGAGGGTGTGCAGGAGGCAGCTGATAGATGTTTCTCTCTCACATTAATGTTTCTATCTCTCCCTTCCTCTCTCTAAAAAAAACTATAGACAAACTTTTTAAAATATAGCAAACTGGATCCAGAAATACATCGAAAAGATCATACACCATGGTCAAGTGGGATTTATTCCTGCGATTCAAGGTTGGTACAACATAAACAAATCAATAAATGTTATATACTATATAAACAAAATGGAAGATAAAAATCACATGGTCTGCCTGGCCAGTGAGGCTCAGTGAATTGAGCATCAACCCATGGACCGAGAGGTCCCAGTTCTATTCCTGGTCAGGGCACATGCCTGGGTTGTGGGCTCGATTTCCAGTAAGGGGCATGCAGGAGGCAGCTGATGGATGTTTCTCTCTCACTTCAATGTTTCTATCTCTCTCTCCTTTCCTCTCTCTCATTAAAAAATCAATAAACCATTTTTTAATCACATGGTCATATCAATAGATGCAGAAAAGGCATTTAATAAAATTCAGCAGCCATTTATGGTAAAAACACTCAGCAAAGTTGAAATAAAGAGGACATACTTAAGATAATAAAGTCCATATATGAAAAACCCACATCCAATACTATACTCAATGGGAAAAAGTTAAAGCATTTCCCTTAAGATTGAGAACAGACAGAGATGTCCATTTTCAACACTCTTACTCAACATAGTACTGAAAATCTTAGCCACAGCAATCAGAGAAGAACAAGAAAAAAAATACATCCAAATTGGATAAGAAGTAAAACTGTTATTATTTGCAGATGACATGATACCGTATATAGAAAACCCTAAAGATTCCACCAAAAAATTACTACAACTGATAAATGAATTTAGTTAAGTAGCAGGATACAAATAAATATCCAGAAATCAGTTGCATATTTATACACCAATAATGTGCTGTTAGATAAGAAAACAATCTCAGAACCACATCAAAATTATAACTAGACTGCAGAACAAACATCCTTCAGAACCACCTGAAATCAAGCTGAATGGAAGTCCTACAGCTATGAAGTTAAAGAAGAAGCCACACTGAAACAGATAAGAAGGGTGGAGGCTGGTCCCACACCCATGTGTGGTGGATAAAAATCAGGAGAGATACCTTGGCTGTGAAGGTCCTCCCTGAGGAGTGAGGGGTCCTATCCCACACCAGGTGTCCAGCTCAGGGTTCCAGTGCCAAGAAGAGAAGTCCCCATAACTTATGGCTGTAAAAACCAGTGGGAACTGAAGCTGAGGGAGGCTGAGGCTTCTAGAGTCCCAGGCAGTTACTCTTAAAAAGCCCGCACACAGACTTACTTGGACTTGCACACTCCAGGCTCAGGCATGGAGGGGAGGCAGCTTAAGGTGCCAGAGGCATGCAAGGAAGAACTGAGTTGTTTGGTATCAGGGCAAGGGCTGGAGAGGAAGCTTTTTCCAGACAGTTATGCTGGCGGAGGCCATTGTTCCTTTGGTGAACCCTTCCCCCATGAGGCCTGCAGACTGACGCCATATCTGGGACTCCAGAAACTGGGCTCACACTGTTTGCCAGACCCTGGTGATTCCCTGAGGCCCTGCCCCACTCAACATTCAGGCCCACTCAAGCTGTTTCAAGTGGCCTTACCATAGGATTGGCCTGTTTGGGCTCCTGCTTTAGATTTTCCTAAATTCTCTCAAACAAGCAGCATCTGGCCAGAGCAAGCCCCATACTTCTTTCTAAGTGGCCTCAGGCCTGGCACTAGAAGCTGCCAGCCTTGGTTCACAGCATGGCTTTGCCTGGGAACCTTCAAGCCCAGCACAAGAAACAGCCATCACCAGCTCACTTTGTAGCTTATGCCAGGTGGCCCTGGATAGAACACAGGAATTGACTGGCCTTGCCCCAGAACCACCAAACCTAGTGGACAGCTTCAGACCATGTCAAAGCACCACAACCCAACCACCTCCACAAGTGACACACTCAAAGAATTGACTCAGTGGGTACCAGAGCCCTGCTGAAGTAAGTCTTGCTCTGTGGTTCTGTGTGGTGGGCCCCTGCACAGCTGATCATCTAAGGTAGTCAGAGGTTGGTGGTTAGTGGACACAGCCAGTCCTTGCAGCTGATCAGCCTGAGTAAAACATTCCCATTAACTTGCCAACAGCAATCAAGATTTAATTACAACAGAAGGGTGTACAGTCCACACTAGGGGTGTGTTGGGAGCGGTGTCACTGGAACAGCAACCACCATGGTTTGACATAGTCCCTGGAGATACGAGGACCACCACGGTTTGACACAGTCCCGGGTGAGCTCCATGGTTTGACATTGTCCCTGGAGAAGTGGATTCACTGCATGGCAGGAATCACAAAGAACAGTGACTGAAGATATAAAGTAAATGGGAAAATAAAAATGCAGTATGGCAACTGAAGGAGACTAATCTTTGCTTTCTCTGTCTATCTGTTAGCTGTCTGTTAGAAATTATTATAGAAGTAACATGTAGATGACTAATGTAGATGGTAGAAAAGATTGCAGGAAGAAAAGCAAGAAAATAATGAAGATTTAGGATAGAAATGTGGAAGCTTAGAAGGATCTTAGATAGGAGGAAAGGTCAGGAGTTTAAGAGGATGTCTGGGTGAAGGGTGAAAATAGTTGGTAATTAACATGCAATATACATAAGAGTTGGGTAAACAACCAAAAGAATGTCTGTACTTATTTATCTAAAAGGTTTGGGGGAAACAATGTAACCTGTGGATCTATATAAATAATAAAAGATTCTGCTAGTCGGAGGCAGAAGCAGAAGCAGAAGCATTAAGACCAAGCAGAAGAAAAAAGATCAAACATTTTCTGTCTCCCACGTTGCTCTCTCTCTCTCTTTCTCTCTCTCTCCGACTCTGTCCACACCTTTGGGAACCCCTGGACCTGCCGAGGCTGGACCCCGGCAGGGGTGCAACTTGAGGGCCCAGCTGGGTGACCAGGGAGGCTGTGCCACTGGACCCTACAGAACACCTACTACAACAGGCCACCCTAGGAAGCCTAGGAGACATAGCAACTCTACCTAATACATAGAAAAAACACAGGGAGGCAGCCAAAATGAGGAGACAAAGAAACATGTCCCAAATGAAAGAACAGAACAAAACTCCAGGAAAAGAACTAAACAAAATGGAGATAAGTAATCTAACAGATGCAGAGTTCAAAGCACTACTTATAAGGACGTTCAATGAACTTAGTAAGAATTTCAAGGAACTTCATGAGAATGTCAAGGAACTTAGTGAAGACCTCAAGAGCATGATAAAGGACCAGTCAGAAATGAAGGATGCACTAACTGAAATAAAGAATAATTTACAGGAAATCAATAGTAGAGTAGGTGAAGGCAAGAAACCATCAATTTGGAATATAAGGAAGAAAAAACACCCAATCAGGACAGCAAAAAGAAAAAGGGATCCAAAAAAATGAGGATAGTGTAAGGAGCCTCTGGGACAACTTCAAGCGTACCAACATTTACATCATGGGAGTGCTGGAAGAAGAGCAAGAGCAAGAAATTGAAAACATATTAGAAAAAATAATGCCAGAAAACTTCCCTAACCTGGTAAATGAAACAGACATATTAGTCCAGGAAGCATTGAGAGTCCCAAACAAGATGAACTCAAAGAGGTCCACACCAAGACACATCATCATGAAAATACAAAAGGTTAAAGACAAAAAGAGAATATTAAAAGCAGCAAGAGAAAAGCAGTTAGTTACCTATAATGGAGCTCCCATAAGGCTGTCAGATAAGAAGGGAGTGGCAAGAAATATTTAAAGTAGCCCTGGCCGGTTTGGCTCAGAGGTTAGAGTGTCAGCCTGCGGTCCAGAGAGACCCGGGTTCGGTTCCCGCTAAGGGCGAGTACCTTGGTTGCAGTTTTTCCCCTGCCCCTGGTTGGGTCGTGCTGGAGGCAGCCACTCGATGTGTCCCTTTCACGTCGATGTTTCTCTCTCTCTCTCTCTCTCTCTCTCTCTCTCTCTCTCTCTCTCTCTCTTCCTCTCTCTCCCTCCCACTCTATCTCAACAAAAAATGGGAAAATGTCCTCGGGTGAGGATAAAAAAAAAAAAAAGAAAAGAAAAAGAAATATTTAAAGTACTGAAAAGCAAGGACCTACAACCAAAATTACTCTATCCTGCAAAGTTATCATTTAGAATCGATGGCCATATAAAGGGTTTCCCAGACAACAAAAAGCTAAAGGAGTTCACCGCCAAACCAGTATTATATGAAATGTTGACAGGTCTTCTTGAAGAAGAAGAAGATAAAAAAAATATGAACAATAAAATGCCAATAAATACATATCTATCAACAATTGAATCTACAAACAAAATGAGCAACCAGAACAGAAACAGACTCATAGATACAAAGAACTTTTTGTTGGTTGCCAAATGGGAGGGGGGTTGGGGAAATGGGTGAAAAGATGAGGGGATTAAGTACAAATTTGTTGTTAGACTGACGAACCTCAAAGTGGGGAGGTGGGGCAGGAAGAGAGGAACCAAAGAACTTATATGCATATATGCATAACCAATAGACACAGACAATAGTGTGGGGAATGCAGGAGGGGGGCAAAAGGGGGGAGGTGGGGATCAAGGGGGGGAAAAGGAGGGACATCTGTAATACATTCAACAATAAAGATAAGTAAAAAAAAAAAAAGAAAAGAATCTTATCTACAATTGCATCAATAAATAAAATAAAATACCTAGGAATAAATTTAACCAAGAATGTAAAAGACCTGTACTTGGGAAATTATAAGGCACTGAAGAAAGAAATTGAGGAAGGTATGAATAAGTAGAAGCATATACCATGTTCATGGATAGAAAGAATTAACAATATTAAAACTTCCATACTACCCAAAGCAATCTATAGATTCAATGCAATTCTTATCATAATACCAATGGCATATGTCACAGAACTAGAATAAATAATCCAAAAATATATGTGGAACCACAAAAGACCCCAAATAGCAATAGCAGTCTTGGGAAAGAAGAACAAAGTTGGAGGAATCCCACTACCTGATATCAACTATATTACAAGTCCATTGTAATCAAAACTGCATAGTACTGGCATAAAAACAGATAGATAGATCAGTGGAACAGAACAGAGGGCCCAGAAATAAACTCATGTCTTTATGGTCAAATAATATTTGGAAAAGGAGGCACGAACATACAATGGAGTAAAGACACTCTGTTCAATAAATGATGTTGGGAAAATTGGACAGATACATGCAATAAGATCACACCACCTTCTTACACCATAGACAAGAATAAACTCAAAATGGATTAAAGACTTACATGTAAGGTTTACAGCCATAAAAATCCTTGAAGAAAACACAGACAGTAAAATTTCTGACATTTCTCTTAGCAGTATTTTTTTCTGATATATCTCCTCGGGCAAGGGAAACAAAACAATACAAATATACAAATGGGACTACATCAAACTAAAAAGTTTTTGCACAGCAGAGAAAACCATCATCAATATGAAAAAAAAAAAAACTGAATGGAAGAACATATTCCCCAGTGATACATTTGATAAGGAGTTATTATCCAAAGTCTGCAAAGGGCTTAAACAACTCAATACCAAAAAAATCCAATTTAAAAATGGTCAAAGGACCTGAATAGACACTTCTCAAAGAGGAGATACAGATAGCCAATCGACATATGAAAAGATGCTCAACATCACTAATCATCAGAGAAATGCAAATTAAACCCTCAATGAGATATCACTCCACACCTGTCAGAATGGCTCTCATCAATAAATCAGCAAACAAGTGTTGGCAAGGCAGTGGGAAAAGGGAACCCTCATGCACTGTCGGTGGGAACGCAGACTGGTGCGGCCACTGTGGAAAACAGTATGGAGTTTTCTCAAAAACTTAAAAATGAAACTGCCTTATGTCCCAGTTATTCCACTTCTGGGAATATATCTTAAGACATCTGAACACTGAATCAAAACAACATGTGCACATCTGTCCATGTTCATTGCAGCACTATTTACAATAGCCAAGATTTGGACCGGCCCAAGTGTTCATCAGTAGACAAATGGATAAAAACCTGTCACACATTTACACAGTGGAATACTACTCACTCCTAAAAAAGAAGGAAATCTTACCTTTTGTGACAGCATGGATGGACCTGGAGAGTATTATGCTAAGTAAAATAAGCCAGTCAGAGAAAGGCAAATACCATATTATTTCACTTACGTGTGACATTTAATGAACAAAATAAACTAACAAACATAAGAGCAATGGACACATAGGTAGTGAACAGACTGACAGCTGCTAGAAGGGAGGGAGGTTCGGGGCACTGGGTGAAAAAGGTGAATGGATTAGGCGAAAACAACCATAAAAACAAGCGAACACTCTTAGACGTAGGCAACAGGATGGTGATGACCAGAGGGAAAGGGAGGCAGGGAAAGGGAGAAGAGGTAAAGGGAATAAATAGTGATGGACGGGGACTTGACTTTAGGTGGTGAACACACAATACAATTTACAGATTGTTAGGGTGGCCGGTGACTCGGGCTGTGAAAGAATTCACAAAGAGGAAGAAACGCAACCAGGACGTTTATTTTACTTTCCAAGGGAGGAAAGGGCCAGACACTGAAAGAGCAATACCAGCCCCAAGGAGAGAGTGGCTTGTGCTCTAAGAGAGTAAGCAGTTGCTGGACTGAAGCGAGGGGAAAGAGAGAGCTGTATTCCTTAGCGGCTCGGCTGTAACCAGAGGCCTGGCGTTGTCGCGCAAAGTGAACAGGTGTTTGCTGTCCGGGAGGCAGGCAGGCACGTGTACAGGTGTGCTGTACACGTGTACACGTGCCTCTTCCCAGGTCTGTACGACAAGCTCAGGTGATGGAGAGTTCGCAGGGCAGGCCCGTTTGAAGGCGAGGGGTAAAGGAGGCAGGAGGAGAGGAGGGGATCCTAATTCAACTTTTCACTGACCGGAGACGACTTAGTGGGAACCATCCTGAAGCTGTTAAAACAGCAGGGAGGAGGGAAGGAGTGCAGCCTTATCTCGGCCACTGTTGGAACGGAGGTGTCAACAAACTGGGGATTTAACTGCCAGGTGTTTCTCATAAATTGTGGACAAGCCACAACAAAGAAAAGACTGTTTCCTGTTCTTTCACAGATGGTGCATGATAGAATTGTACGCTTGAAACCTACAGTTTTATTTATCAATAATTTCAATGAAGATTCAAAAAAAGTTACTGAAAACAGTCTCAACTAAAACTGGGTCTGTGTACTTTCTGAAATGAGCCTGACACAAGTTAGAGATTGCATCACTAACTCCATCAAAGTGTAAGACAAAAAACTAAAGAACTTCACCCACAAACATAGTTCTTTAATTTCCAAAAATAAAAAAAAAATAAAAATAAGACAGATAAAATAGATTTTAGTGACAAAGAACATCAAGAACTCTTCTTTTTGCCCTGACCGGTGTGACTCGGTGGGTTGGATTGTCGTCCCATACACTGACAGGTCGTGGGTTCGATTCCCACTCAGGGAACATAAACAGGTACCAGTCTGGTCCCTTTTGGGGTGTATATGGAAGGCAGCTCATCGATGTTTCTCTCTCACATTGATGATTCTCTCTCTCCCTCTCCCTTCCTCTCTCTCTGGAGTCAATGAAAACATATCCTCCGGTGAGGATAAAAATTTTTTAAAACTTGTCCTTTTATTGTTTAATGAGAGTTATGATTGCTTTGATATTGTGTTTATATTTTGTGTGGCTTTCTGGTCCATTTAAACAAGTAGTCATCTTTCCACCCAAACCAGAGGATATCGCATGATGATCAAGCCGACTACTCCGAGATCTGAGCTGACCTGAAAGCCGGCTTGGTCCTGCAGCTATGGTCATTACCCAAGGACACTCCCAGAGTGACAAAGCAGTCACCAGGATCTGGCTCCTTGCTGCTCAGGGGTGGTCTGCAGAATACAGCGTGCTCATCCTCTGACAGTCTGTTAGAAACACAGACTCTCAGACCCCACCCTGGACCTCCTGAAGCACCATCTAAACTGTAGACTCTACAGTTCAACAAGATCGCAGATAAATCCAATGCATGCTCAGGTTCCCAAAGCACGGATTTATTTTCTTGACCTGAAGTGTACATTTATTCCTCAGTTGCCTAAAATACTACCTAGGAAGAAAACTGAGCCATAGCGCTGGGAGAAAAGAGTTTATGGCACCTACCCTGTGCCACTTTAGACTTTATTTCATTCGATCGTCATTAGAAACCCTGCCAGGCAGGTGTAGTTCTATTTTTACAGGGGAAGAACTAAGGACCTTGTTAAAGATTACACGGCTAATAAATGTTGGAGCCAAGATCCAAACGAGGTCAGTCAGCTCCAGCCCTTCCCATCTCTCCTCCATTAGAGCAACTGCCCCTTTTTCTGCTCATTTTTTTCTTTTTTTTATGCCACACAGAACCATTAAATGTCTTCAGTAAGGGCCTTGGACTAAGCTTTATAATCAAAATCAATTTATTATCCCTGACCGGTGTGGCTCAATGATTAGAGCATCGGCTGCACTCCCAAAGGTCACGGGTTCGATTCCCAATCAAGGGCATGTACCTGGGTTGCAGATTCAATTCACCAGTCCTGGTTGGGTGCATGCAGGAGGCAACCAATCAATGTGCCTCTCTCACACTCATGTTTTTTTTTTCTCTCTCTCTCTCCCCTCCCTCCCTCCCTTCCACTCTCTCTGAAAATAAGTGGGAAAAATACTCTCGGGTGAGGATTAACCAAAAAAAATTAATGTATTAAACTCATTTAGTTTGCCACTTACGTTTTTACATTTTGTGTCTAAAGCTGCCATGTGTTGCTCAGATCCTCGATGTAGCAAGTTGAGCTGTTTGTCATACTGTCTGAGGGGAATTGATGTCATATCCTTTCTCCTTGACCTCAGAATTTATCTTTTGAGTAATTTATAGATGTAAATGTTTTCAAGGATTATTGCAGATACAATCTTCTCAAAGTCATATTGTCAAACATGGTGGTAAAAATTACATAGGGCCCTGGTCTGTTTGGCTCAGCGGTTAGAGCATCTGCCCACGGATGGAAGGGTCACGGGTTCAATTCCAGGTCAAGGGCACATACCTGGGTTGCAAGTTCAATCCCTGCCCCGGTCAGGACTGTGCAGAAGCAACCAATTGATGTGTCTCTTTCACGTAGATGTTTCTCTCTCTCTCTCTCCCTCCCTCCCGCGGCCCTCCCTCCCTTCCATTCTATCTAAAAATCACTGGAAAAATATCCTTGGGTGAGGATTAACAAAAAATAAATTAAATAACATAATAACCATTAAAAAAATTACATAGGAATCCTAAAAATGGCATCTTATTGGCTACATCAGTAAAAATGACCATTTTTTCCTTTGGTGGGAAAATGTAGGACATATAAAAAGGTGAATGCACCCTGGTCACCAGTCACGCTGTTGCCCCTTACCATCTAGAGATACATTGTAATTTAGTCACCCTCCAGGTTCAACCCTGAATCTCGTTTTCAGAAATCTGAGAATTTCTTCCAGGGAAATCATAGAAGATTTCTGATAACTGGTCTGCATCTTGAATTTAAATTTTTCAGATCATTTTCTTTTTGAAAAAGTGTCAAGTACACTAGTGAGTGAACATAAAAGCAACCACTCAAACCTATTATACTCTTTATTTATAATAAAATATTCTCTGGTAGCAAATACGTGGTCATGCAAAAATTACCTTCTTTCTACAGGAGCTTGATTACAATAGGGAACCGGTGATAATTTATTTGTTTTGCTTTGCATGCCATGATCTACCGTTGTCTGTCCCCCCTACTGGTAGAAACAAGGCCATCATTGCCTTTAAATCTAATCAATTGCAGATAGCCCGGAACCATCTCAGAGATGCCCCCCTTTCTAAGGTCTGCCCCCTCTGGATCCACTTCTTGTACTAGTTTCAGTATCAGTTCAAATTTTTTATAAATAATTCTTCTAAACTGGGTTCTTACATTGTTGCCATATATCATATAGTTCTCACTGAGCTAACGCATATGGCTAGATACATGTTTTCTCTGGACAGCTCTTCCTACCTTCTCTAGTGAGACCATATTTTGGTTAAACCTATTTCAAAGTTCCTCTACTCAGTTATATCCATTAATAAAATAAACATATATATCTCAAGGTTTGATTTTGTAGTGATTTATTTTGAGTTGTATTTTGATCAAACATTCCACGTAAAGGCTAATTGTTCATTGATGAAGTGAAACAGGTATGTTTTATCTTCGACTGTGATTAATGCCTGTAGATTAATTTTAGGTAGTAATATTAATAATAATTAAAATTCATATGAAACATTGCTATTTACAAAGCAATTTCACATGCTTTATTATATTAATAGTTTTAGATGACACTTCAGTTGTTTTAAAACTTTAAAAATATAAGCATGTCTATCAAGAAATGTTTTCCACTTCAGTTTCCACATTTTAAAGTCTGAATGAATTTAAAAAGATAAAAATATAGACCCACTCTAGCTGCAAGCTCCCTTGTGCACATGACGATCTCCTTAATAAACATATTATTGCAGAAGAGTGAGGTGCTACAGTTTCTTATTTATTCAAAGCAACACAGAATTCTATTTTTGGTCTCATTCAGAGTGAACTCGGAAGTGCAGATGGAGATTTTACCAATCAGAAATGTTTCCTGCTGCCCACAAGAAAAATTGAGTTCACGATGAAAACTGCTAGGTCAAGTCTCACACCAGGCAGAAAGTTAATGATTCCACAAAATTCTTGTGTGGCTGCAAATACAACAGATCCCTGTAAATTATATAGTTCCATATTTAACTTTGGATTTCTAAGAGCCGTTCCAAAGCATCGTGATTTCAGAATCACTTCCCATCTCAGGGATAAGAGTACATCTTACATATACACATTGATGATAACAGACATCACTGTTCATTTGCCTATGTATTGCATTAAAAAGGCAAATATTAACCTACTAAATGCTCAACGATTTCAACTCTCCTCAGAATCATAAGAAAGTCCTGCCTTAAGACAGGAAAAATGCCACTTAAAAAATAAGCAGGCACAATGGCAGCCCCAAGCCTGCAGACTCACGAATGTTGCTATGACAGAAACATGATGACAGTTCTGTGGAAAGCCCAGGGACAAATCTTTGCTCATGCGGTCCTCAAAAATACTCCTGTCACAGGTGCTATTGGAGCCTGCTCAGCTGTGCTTCCCTGTGAGGGCCACGTGTCTCCCAGCTGTGTGAGTGTTGGCTGGTAATGATTCACACCTCATCCGGCCCCAGGGACTGTCCATGACTGGAGGAAGCCAACTCACCTGGACACTCCTGGGAGGTGACATCCTCCCTGCAGAGGTGGCCTACAGCTCATAACAGCTGGCTTGGTATCTGACAGCCTCGCACCAACATCTCTGAGCAAAACGACTTCTCTGGTACAATTCCTGCTCCAGAGCTGTGGGTTGAGACTGAGCTAACTCCTTCTGAAGCACGTTCTTGCCGAGCTCCCTCTTCTGCCCTGTCTTGTGTCCCTCCGTTTCTTATAGGTTACTCTTGAAAATACGCCCTCAATAAACCATTTACATAGAAATCCCCATCTCAAACTTCCCTTCTAAGTAAGCCGAAGAAACGATTTTATACTCTTAAAATGTATCACTGTTGACAATACAAACTGGCACCTAAATGTAACATGGTGTAAATAGATCAAAGGAACGGAAGAGGGGGGCTATAAATAAATACACACTTATCCAGTTGAATTTCAACAGCAGCATCAAAGCAATTCAATAGGAACAGGGAAATATTTTTTTTACATGTGCTGGAACAACTGAAGAGCCCTATGAGGGAAAAATAGGCTTTAACCTTTATCTCATACCATATACAAAAAATCAATCTAGGATGGAGAATAGACTTATACAATAAAATTAAAAATATAAACACTTAGAAAAATTTGTGGAAAAAAAATTTTTTTTAAACTATCAAAAATAATAGCCAGTGGTGGGAAAAATGAAAGCGCAGACGAATCAGGAATGAGAGACTTGATGGTGTGGAGCCGGTCGGTGGGGAGGTGGGGATTCACAGAACTATTTTCTGTCTATACACACGTGTGTAGGTATCAACCCACATGCAGTGAAGTGGTTTTCAACAAAGGTGCTAAGGGGAATGAATAACCTTTTCAATAAGTAGCAATAAAGCAACTAGATGTCCATATAAAAGTAAACAGCTGCCCTTACTGACATCATACAAAAATTACTTCTAAATGGTTCACAGACCTAAACCTATATCCTCAAACTATAAAACTTCTGGAAGAAAAGAGAGGAGAAAATTTATGCAAATTTTCTTAGGACACAAAAAATACAAACCATGAAAACATTTCATAAGTCGGATCTTATCAAAATTTAAAACTCCTGATAGTCAAAAGACACTCTTAGCAGAATGACAAGGAAACCAATGTATCTTCAGTGTATATTTCAACAGAGGACATGTATTCAGAATATATAACAAAGTTTCTCATATGAAGGCCAAAAATCCAATAAAATTATAGGCAAATGATTTGAACAATTATTTCAACAATAAAAAAGGCAGGTGAATGGCTGATAAGAGCCTAAAAAGATATTCAACATCATTGGTGTCAGAGAAATGCAAATTAAACCATGAGATATCAATACGGCCACTAGAATGGCTAATATTGAAAATGTCTAGCAATTCCAAATGTTGGTGAAGATATTGAGCAACTGGAACTCTCACACATTGCTGATGATAATATAAAATAGTTTAATCATCTTAGGAAAATATTTTATAGTTTCTCATCAACCTAAATACACACTTACCACACAACTCAAAATTCTACGATTAGGTATTTACCCCCCTAAATAAAAAATATTGTAAAAGCAAAAAACACTTTTACATAAATGATTGCAGAGTTTTACCAATAACAGGTAAACAGGTAACTAAATAAACAAATTGAAGTATGCTCATACAATGGGGGATGGGATGAGGCCTCGAGGAAACATAAATCACAAACCTTGATAGTTGTTGAAGCTGGATGACAGAGATATGGAGTTCATTATACTATTCTGCTGCTTTGCATATGTTTCCAATTTTCCATAATAAGTCTTTTTAAAGCAGCATGACAATCATTTTCAAAAATTATAAAAATTATCCATGCATTGATCTAGTACTTTTCTTTCTGAAAAGCTTACATAGAATACAATAAAAAAGAGGAAATAAGCTATATGCATGAAAATATTCATTTAATCTGATTTACAATATTGGAAAAATGAGAAAGAGCCCAACATATAAAAAAACAAAGAAAGGTTCAAGAAATCATACTTTATAGAATATTATACAGATATTCTAATTCACTGATATGATTAATAGCTAACCTTTCTTGTGCACTTTTGATGTGCTAGACCCTATTCGGAGAACTTTAGTTGACTTCAGTCGTTTAACATTAATGACGGGGGGAACATTAGTTCGTTTAACAGCTGTTACCGACTGCACACACCAGGACCGTGCTCGGGGCTGGGGACACGGGAGTCGGAGAACACTCATCTTCACCATCACGGAGCTCTGAAGTGCCTGCTGGAGGACATGGACGAGTAGAGGCAATGGCAACACCACGATGCGAGAAATAAAGTACTCTCCCTGATGTCAGCAGCCAAGCGATGACGACTCTGTAGGGGACGAGGACGGAAGAAAGGGTGGGCTTCTTCAGGTGCTGTAAGTACAAAACCGTTTTTCATGTTGAATTCCGTTAACTTTGCTACAGTAGTTTTAGTGTAACGAAGTCAAATCACGTATAGATCGGTAAATCAATTTAGTAGTGAGTAGCAGTTTTCATATTGTAATTTGTCGATTCTGATTAGTTCAGCAAACCTTCCTCAGGCTCCTACTCCGCTGTGGGACGGACGGGCTGTCGGGCCTGCCTCCTCACCGGGTGTTCCACACACCCACCCGCGGCACGGCACACCACGGGGCCTTCCAGCACCCGAGGACGCTGCACCCGCCGGAACCACTGCAGCCCTCTCTGAGGAAGAGGACCTCTGATCTACTGGAACAGCCAGGGGCCACTTTTTTTTTTTATCCTCATCCAAGGACATGTTTGCATTATCTTCAGATAGAGCAGGAGGGAGAGAGGGAGGAAGAGAGAGAAACATCGATGTGAGAGAGACACATAGAGTGGCTGCCACCCACATGACCCCAACCGGGACTGGGGACAAACTGCAACCGAGGTACGTGCCCTTAGCGGGAACCGAACCCAGATCTCTCTGGTCCACAGGCCGACGCTCTAACAGCTGAGCCAAACCAGGCAGGGCCACTTTTTTTTTATTATTAATTAATTTATTTTTGTTACAGATGGTTCTCCTTTTCCCCCATTGACATCCTCCTCCCAGTCCACCCCCCCCCCAGTATAGTTGTCTATGACCATTGTTTACACATACATGCATATAAGTTCTGTGGTCTATCTCTTCCCTCCCCCCATCCCCCTCTTCTGAGGTATGTCAGTCTGTACCCCACATCCATGTCTCTGGGTCAGGGGTCACTTTTTCCATTTTTAACGAGGTCTTTGTGGAGTTCTTCCCTTTAAGAAGGTTGATATCCATAATGACTGTATCTCTGGCCGGGACGTTAATTAAATTTACTACTGTAGACACTTCAAATGTGATTAAACAAAATATAGGCCTTCTAGTCCTTTCTCCGCCTTCTAAACCTGTGTGCATTTCAGATGACTTACCACGTGCCAGGCGACACAGGGCGCCAAGCACAAGCGAGGAGAGTTCGCGACCGTCTCCAGCCAGCTTTTCATCATTTCTCAGTACACAGAAAAGGTACCATCCACAAAGAGAGCGGAGAATGCACACAACCTAAAATAAACTTCAGAACTCAGAGGACCCCAGAGACAACAGGCTAATCATATGTGGACAGTCTTGCTGCAAGTGAATGACAAGGCAGCTGTCCTGGTCCCCCTTCCCCTTGTCCGTGCCAGGCTCCAGGGTGCCAGCCCGTGCTTCCGCAAGGAGTGCCATCACTCCAAAGGGTGGGTAACGTCATGTCTCCTCGTTCTTCGTGGGCTGCTGCCCCTCACACCTTGGCTGTCCCCCACGGCTGCCTGGAGGTCTGACTGCAGCTGTTCACTCTCGAGGCGGATGCTGGCTGTTGTGAATTTTCGGAGCCTGTGTGGAAGACAGAGATAATAGCTATTTAACTTGCTCGATACAGCACTTAGCACAGTTACACATGCATGTGGGTGCCTAATAAGCCATGGAGTGAAATTAGCCTAATTCTGCTCAGATTCCTTGTTCAATCAGCCTTTGGGGAGACAATGATAATTAGTTGAAATGGCTGGAAAATAACACTTAATCATAGAAAATCAATGCAGAAATTTTTCAAAAAATAAAAAATTGTCTCTGCTGAAGGTACATTTCTACCTGAGAAAAAGAGCAAAATTAAGCAACCTCCAAGCCTTCCAAGCCTCACATGCCGAAGCGTTGGCACTTCCGCCCCCCCCCCCTTTTCAATAATGATCCATCTGGGCAGACATCGACTCAAATTCTCACATGGGTCGAGCTTTCCTCCGACCTTGGCAAATAATTTATGTGAGATTTTTATAGGAACCTTCACATTTTATTTTACTCATTTATATGAAATATAATTAAATGCACAGAAATGACGCAATTAATTGCTCAATTCTTTTAAGTTTGGAGATAATCACTTCCTCCACATGCAGAAAGACCAGCATTGTTTTTTATACACTGACTTGCATAATGCTCAACAAGGTAATTAAAAATTAAAGGAAAGAAACCAAGTTGTATCTAAAATAATGAAAGTGTTTTAGCTGCTTGAGTTCAAATGAAGCACCTTTCTGAAAATGAAAAGTATGATTAAATAACAATGTGGTTGTAAAGCGTGGGTGGTTCGCTCATCAGAATTGCGGAATAGTTACAAGCTGTGCTTTTCCCACCCTGGACAGCCCTTTAAGGCTTGCAGAATACGATTATGGCGTCAATTAACGGAAAATACGCCCTGTAGCAAAAGTTACACTCAAGGTGGGAAAATTTCTGCATGCATTTCAACGACACAGCAATACTAAAACGCAAACCCAAAGGATATTAGCTGCAAGACATTTCCAACGGATTTTTAGCAATGTTTCATGCTGTCATTTTGTAACAATGATAACTTTCAGGGACTGCAGCTCCCAATCCCACAGCGTAGGTGTGACACCTAAAGAGCTGTCCCTGCTGGCAGGCTCCCTCCATCTCCAGAGCGGCTGCTCCCTGTCTGAAGAGGTCTGCATACTGCCTTTTACGTTTGGAAATATTTAAACAAAATGAATATCTGCTTTAGCCCAATGGCTATGCGAAATCATTGCTTTGATTCTGTCTCCCTGTTGCCTATCTATGTGATCTTTGATAAAGTCACAGATTGCACAGACCGAGCCAAGGAAGAAGAACGACAGGCTGTGGCGCGCCTGATACCGCACACCTCTAGGGGCAGAAAAGCAGGAGTAGGAGGCACAGCTCCCGATTGCTAAGGCTAGTGAGCCAGAGATGTAGGAAATGAAACATGTTCCGGGGAACCTTCTGCCTGTGACAGGGGCCTGGCAACTGTGTCCGCAGTGAAAACCATTTCAGAGGCACTGGCTGAGAATCAGCTCCGACCTTTAAGCAGCAAAGATCAGCACCGTTGCTTCTGCTACAGCCAGTTTAACTAACCCCCAGGTAATGTTCTCAGAATTCTATCTTCTTTTTATTTGGTTTCATACATCCTTTTGCCTTTGAGATATGAAATACGCTGACTACCTGAAGCGTGGCTTTTAAAGGATTGGATCTGAAGCTTGCTAACTCTAATGTGTCTTGAAATTTAAAAGCATGCACGCCCAGCTGTTGGGGATGGCTATGGGTGCTGTAGTTGGTTTTTTAGGTATTGACTGTATGAATGGGCAATGCCTTGAACTAGACTAGACAGACGTTTAGCTAAAACCCAAAGACTGAGCTACGGGCATTCGCTCCCCAGAGTCTGCACAGGAGCTGGCAGAGAGGAGCTGTCCAGAAAAGCCTGTTGAGAACAAGTGAATAAATGAGTGACCGGATGAATTAATGAAGGAACCAATGAATCTGTTCAGGCCAACAAGCAAAATGTGGTCGTCACTCACCACTCACCATTGCTATGTGCCTAGGATTTGGATTCCATGTGCCTGTTTCTCTCCAACTTTCCTTTTCCCTCTATGACTTCAGAGCAGACGCCCAGACCCTCTTATTCTTGGTTTCTCTCCAACTTTTCCTGAAATCCTCCCACACGCCCACTGTCTCTGTTTCTCCAGGGTCCTGTGGCTCCTTCCCCAAGCCTGCCCCAGTCCGTCTCCTGTGGAGACCGAAGGAGTTGGAAGAGCCCTGGCCTGTCTGATCCCAATCGAGGTGAAACAATGAAGCCAGATCATCAATCACAGCCCTGTGTCAGTTTGCTCCTAACAGTCCTCTCAGATGACCCCATTTTAAACTATTCTAGGTTGCTCTTATGAAATTATTTATTAGTTGAGGATTTTAAAAATCATGGTAGCATTTACCTTTGTAATCTGTCGTCTGTGTGGTCTCCACCGCTGTGTAGAAGGCTCTCCTGTGGCACGGTCTCAGTCCAGAGCCACAGTGCCAATGGGGGCCCACGAGTGTTCACTAGGCAGGAGCACAAGAGTGTTGTTCAGTGGGGCAGACGGACACATGACAAGACAGTCCACAAACACGCACCTGCGTGGTCTCGCAAGTAACGGAGTGAGCAGCATTCTTTACCTCAGCTAAACAACCGTGCTCTGAGAGACTTCTGTTAATGTCAAGCCTCACATTCTTCAAAGAATTCCACACTTGTCTGCCTCTCGTTCTAATTTTGATCAGAAATCACCCAGAAGTGTCTACTTCACAGCAGTGTCTTTTGCCTCCTACAAATATGATAAAAGATGATATCCAGAAGGGTGTCATTTACGTTTTTTGTGATTACTCAAGGACGAGCCACAGATGAGACGATAAGGAACCAGCTTGAGAAGTTACTTTGCTTATTCGGTCATCTGAGTTGTGCATTCTAAGCCTAGCTTCAACCTGACCTCCAGCTTCTTAGTTGCTTCCAGTGTTGGTAGCAAGAAAGTCCCAGCTCAAGCACACACGTGACCGGTGAGCCTGGGGTCAGGGGGGCCTCTAAGGATTCTGTGCATGACGGTTTCAGGAGACTCGGGCTGGAGGCGAAGAGTAACGACAATTAATGTTTAGGGAAAATGGAGAGAAGGTGGCAGGGGTCAAATTTGATTTAAAACTAAGAGGCCAGTCCTTGGACTGGAGGGAGGCACAGTGTCCATCATTCTGATCCAGAATCTTGATAAAATAAGAGCGACGCGGGAAAATGCAGCCCTGTGAACAGAATCGCTGGCGAGGAGCTGAGAGCCCTGGCATGAGCCGGTGACAGACGGGGGCTCCCTGCCAACAACTCTGCACGTGGCATCAGGTCTTTCAGCCCCAGCCCAGCCTTCAGGCGCCTTTGCTCCCAGGCGAAAACCTCACTTCGGCCTCATTAGTGATCTCAAGCCAGAACCACCCAGCCTGGCTGCTCCAGACTTCTGACCCACAAACCGATGAAATGATGTAACTTAAGATACCAAGGTATGGAGAAAATTGTTGCCCGGGAAGAGATGACTAATACAGATTTTGGTACTTAGAAGTTGGGTACCAGAGTAACACATAACTGTTGGAGTGGCTTTGGATGGTGGGCAGAGGCTGCAGAGATGTCGGGACAGTGCTAGTGGGAATCGGGTGCATGGTGGGCACACTGCTAGCAGGGGCCGGATTGCCTCCAAGGGGGGTACGAGTCGGGGCTTAAAGGAGACCTACAAAATAATGATTGGAAACTACAAGGAAAGGGATGCTGTTATGTGTGTCAGAAAGTTAAGCGACACTCTTTCCTGCGGTCATATGGAAAGGAGACAATGCACCATGTAAGTGGGATGACCTCGCTAAGGAGATTTCACTGTGGTATAAAAGTGCCGATGAGGTATTCGGAGCTAGTATAGTGAGATACTAGCCTCTACTATGCTCTACTATCCAAGTAGAGTGAGATAAACTGAAGAAAAGACTTTAAACAAAAACAAATAAGGACGTTCTGGTTAAGACAGTTTCCAGCTTGTCCAGATGACTAACAATGCTATAATTAAGAAATGGTTTCCAGGCAAAGAGGAAGTCCAAGACACGACTGGAGAAACATGGTTTCATGATCAAGTCAAGGGTGTGTCTGTAAACTCCATTGTTAAAGCCTCATATAGATCAAACATGGCGCCTCACACAATGGTTCAGCCAAACAATAGGCTCCAGGAAGCATAAGGGTGAATTTCCTCAACAATTTCAGCTGAACTCCTAATTAGAGAAGATTCGCAGACATGGCTTTTGACTGAAAGGAACCCACAAGAATGCTAAGACAGTTATATCAGCAGAAACACCACTAGCTTGGACTGTAAAGGACAGAAACAGTAAAAAATGGAGAGGGCTTTGGACTCTCAAAATTCAATTGCAGGGGGCAGGCATGAGAACCACACAGCTACACACCTGGGTTACCTTCTACGGAAAACAATGAGTGACTCTGAACACAGAACCAAGAGCCTAGAGAGTGGACCCAAGAACTTGGAGAAGGAGGACTACATCCTAATTTAGCAACTTCCAAAATACGCCCAGTTAGACTGCAGTCCTGACAGTGTGCTTCTGTTTCCCGCATTTTTAACCAGACGTGACTGTCCCACCAGCGTCTGCTGGGTCCTTAGAGGAAGACAGCTTGTCTCTTTAGGTTCATAGCCGTTCAGATCAGAAGCAACCCGACTCAGGCGCTGTACTTACACAACTATAACGTTCTGCAACTGTTCACTGGGCCTGATTTAGATGATAGGATTTTGGACTTGAAGCTGAAGCTGTGATAATATAAGATTGGGGAGGAGAGGCTTGGAAAGGGCGTGAGAGTATTTTGCATGCGAGAAAGACAAGAGTCAAAAGGGGCCGGGAGGTGGACAGTAGTCGTTAGCCTTCCACATGGCCCCCAGTGTTTCCTGACTCTGGCACATCAGCATATATAGATAGGTAACACAATTTACACTTTCTAAGCTCTAGACTAGCAATAGAAAAATGAATCAAGCTCTGGTCTGCAGTGTCTGCTGGGTATCGGTAGTAGAAACACTGCGTGGCTGAGTTCAGGCTGCCAACACAACGTCACTGAATTTAGAGACAGCGTGAGACAGAGAGGTGCGGCAGGACACGAAAACAGTGGCTCCTCTGCGCAGACACGACAGACGTGATTCACCACAAGAGCATCGATAAAGGGAACATGTAGTAAAGCAATTAGAGAATGAGAGGTTTTGAGCATTTGCTGCCTTATTAATATCACTTATTAATCATTGATTAATATTTCAATATCACTTCATATTTAAAATTTTTTACAATTTAGCTTTTATTAATGGCTGTGTTTAACAGTCAGCTCGCAAAATTATAAAACTTGAACGACTAGCTTGCCAGGCAGGTCTGAGCCAGCTTCCGCACGCGGGTGAGCTGAGCCTCGTGTCACCAGCCCTGCGTGTGACCATCTGGAGGGAGACGCTCAGTCCCACTCAGCCGTCAGGTGGCCGCAGCCTCAGCTAGCATCTGGACCGCAGACTCCTGGAAGCCCCTGCGCCAGAAGCACCCAGCTCAGCAGCCTCTGAATGCCTGGCTCCCAGACTGGTTCAGATAACAAATGTTTACTGATTTTGTTTGTTTGTTTAGAATAGCTTATTGATTTTTTTCTTTTTTTAGAAAGAGAAGAGGAAGGGAGAGGGGGAGAGGGAGAGAGAGAGAGAGAGAGAGAGAGAGAGAGAGAGAGAGAGAGAGAGGAGCATCAATGTAAGAGCCCAACATCAACCAGCTGCCTCCTGCACGCCCCCTGCCAGGATCAAACCCACCTCCCGGGCATGTGCCTCTGACTGCACTCGAACCTCGCACCCTCCTGGTGCATGGGATGATGCCCAACCAGCTGGGCCACACTGGCCAGGGAAAATGTTGACTGTCTAATCCACACAGTGGTGAGGTATTTGTTACTCGGCAACAGGAATAATACACCAGCACCTGCTACACCTATGGGAGCCACAGACACTGAGGCAGGGGTGGGGATGGGAGGTCTGGGTAACTAAAAGCAACATCTCATGGAGTATCCTTGGCATGACTATAAGTACCCCAAAACTATTCGGGAGAAATCGCAGAGGGAATTGCAGTTTTTCCAGGCTTGCTTTTTATTCTCGTTTTACCAATGAAGTGAGTGAGGCCAGAGAGGTTAAACAGCATATCTGAAAGGTCACAGCCCGTAAGTGGTAAAGCTGAGGTTCAAACCCCAGCCAAGCCTGTGCTTCCCCAGGGAGACCGTAACAAGATGCTTAATTTTCAGAACACTTGATTGCCACTTAAACTGATGAGGGAAAATGAATTATTACTTCTACTTTAGAACTTTTTAAATTGAAATTTGTGCAGCTGTCACCCAAGCTCGAAGTAGAAAACCTTCCACCCTCTAGTCTAATATTCAAAAAAGACTAAAACAAGTTCATTTGGATATAAAATATGGTCACATATAACTGTTAAATTTTATAATATAAAAAACTAAAAACAAAAATTCAAAAATCAATAGCCTGCCTATATTTTCTTAGTCTTTCTAATTTATAGTTAGAGGCATGGAAACAGCTAATAAAAGTAAGCTACGATAGTCAATAAATATACATACTATTTTTAAGATTTATTAAAATTCTTATTTATTCAAAATAAAATTCCTTTTGGGCCTTATTCAATTTGACCCTATTCATTTTCATGATTGCCTCATCCTATATTAATATATTTCCAAGCTCTCAAATTACTCACTTTAACACCTTCAGCTTTGGCCTTCTCCAGCTTGTTTTAACACCTTTTCCTAAGTACTGCAAAGGAATAGTAACAAGGTTTTATTTTCCAGATGTCATTTTATGTGTCTGGATATTTCTACCAGACTTTTATGAAGCCATCAAATCAGGATAGCAAAGAACAGTCGCCAGATTTAACTTGGAACCATCTTAACAAGCTCCATTTGGCACAGTAACTTCAGGGTGGAGACTCCAGCAGAAAGCTCTGGAACTTGAAAAACTGGGAATGTGTCTGGGACTAAGTTTGAAAAATATGAGCCAACGGCCGACCCTGAGATAGAAATTGTAAATGAGATGATTAGACAGACGGAGTGTAGCCCATATCCAATCAGGAGTACCAGAGTCTGTCTGCAGCACAATTGAAAGGACCACTGTAGAATCTCGGGAAGGCATGAAAATGACTGTGGGCCAAGGAAACGACATTGTCCTGTCATTGGCGGGAGAAGAATGTGTGAACACAACTGAGATTGCCTTCAGAGAGTCTGGAAAAGGAAAGCAAAGATTCAGGGAAGTAAGTGAGGATTCTCTGTCATTTCTAGCATCAAAACCTCCAGACGTAAGCTAGAGAAGGATCCCATACCATAAATACAATGGTTCTTTCTCTAGGATTAGTGATCCTCAAACAGTTGTCACTTAGGGGAAAAAACTGTTGAGGACAGCAAAGAGCTTCTCTTTCTATGAGTTATATCAATTGCTATTTATCATAATAGAAATTAAAACTGAGAAAATTTTAAAGTCTGCCATACATAATCACACAACTTCACGAGTTACATCACCACTCATCGAGCAGACTTTGGAAAATTCCGCTGTATACTTATGATTGAGAGTAAAGAAACAAATAACCTCTTAATACTGTTACAGAAATCAATTTGACTTCACAGACCCCTGAAAGGGTCTCAGGACTTGGGCCACACCCTGTGGAGCAACTTTGGATGATCACCAGCTAAACCACTAAGGCAGTGATTTTCAACCGGTGAGCCTCAAGTTTTAAAACATGCAATACCTGACTAGTCAGGGGCACTGACCTCCTTTCCCATAGACTGTCAAATTAAAAAATGACAACAGCCAACACAATAGTAGCTGTTCGGTGTGAACGAATCCAAAGTACACCTATTTTTTTTGTCAGATGGGCAAAAACTAATATATTTTTGGTGTGCCTCAGCATTTTGTAACTAGTTCATGTGTGCCATGAGATGAAGAAGGTTGGAACCCACTGGTCTACGGGTACGTTGACTTCCGTGTGATGCCTCCTACAGGAGAGGAAGACACACCTTCTCAGAAGCCTCTTCACCAACCACCTTTTTCACCAGCATTCTGGTGTTCATGGCAGATTGGGGGATTCGGTTTGGGGCAACGGGTCTTTCTCTGAGTCTCCTCGACTCTAGTACAACTTTAGCCTGGTTTCTCAAAGCTGACGTATCAAGACACGTTCCCTTGTAAAGTTCAAATTCAATCTCACTCTCAAACCTCACTGGTCAGGAATTAAGAACTGTATTAAGCCACGTGTTCATAGTTCCGGAGCAACTAACGAAGTCGGAGGAATGGCTTATGTATACTCACTAAGCACTTACACATGCCGAGTTCTAAATTCTGTGTTCAGTACTTTTCATAGCATACCATTCATTCCCATTACAGCCTGAGATGGAAAAAAATGAAGGGTTAATACATTACACAAGATCACACTGGTAGGTGATAAAGCTGGAATTTGAACATGTTAATAAATCACAATTGGTTACATTTCTAAGTGTGTCAAGACTGCTCTGAACACCATATGTACGTTATTTATTTCTCACAGCAATTCTATAACATAAACACTATAATTAATTTTTTACTTATATTGGAAGGTACTCAGATATAAATAAATTAAGTGAAATATGCAAGGTCACATAACACATAATTGGTGGAGCTTGAATTTGATTACACTCAGGCAAGTTGACTCTGGAGTCCATGCTCTTAACCACCACCTTCTACTACTTCCATCAGCCTTGCTTATTCTCTTGCCCTCTTAAAGCGGCCTCTCTGGAAGACTTACGAGGACTGGCCTCACAGAGGCACCGTCTCCTGGCTGCAGAGTGTGTACGAAGTCTAACCAGTTAAGCTAAGATCATCTTCATAACACACATGCATGTAAATAGTGCAGGAGTGAACATTTAAGTATAAATAATCAGGCATAAGTGTTGCAAAGAACAAACTTGATAATAAAACCACTTGTTCATTTTATCAAAGTATTAAAGAATAAAAATTAATTCTAAAATGAAAGAATCCCCAAATCTGAAAGTTATAAAGAATCCTATTATGACGTAAGTAAAAAGGGCAGGTAAATTATGGACAGAGACTATTTGAACCTCTTTTGAGTTTCAGGCCACCCCCACATCACTGAGCATGAGAATGCAAGAACGTGGCCCGACAGGGATCATTGCGGAGCATTCTTCAACTGCTCGCCCAGAAACACAGGTGGGGCCACTGGCCAGGCATAAAACATCCAGTTATTTCCTTGTGTAATCTATAAAATTGCTCAACATCTCGTTTTTTTAAAGAAGCACATCACTGTGAAAGTAGAATTAAGAACTGCTTCTTCAGGAATGAATTTTATGGATGCAGTTTTTTTTTAAGAGTATGATTGAAGTTATGTTTTTAAAGATATACTTAACGTATTACACTGTGTTTTCGTCTATATGGTTAATTATTTACCTAACTGCCAACTTTGATGATGGTTTAACACCCTGAACTCTTTCTGAATGAAACTCCATTTTCACGGATAATGGTTTCACTTAAGTTCTTTTACAGACACTTGGAGAAAAAGATGAACTCAGAAGTAGTCCCTTCGATATTCTTTGATAATTTCAAAAAGGAAGAACTCTGGGATCTCAGTGCTTTTTAACTGGAAAAAAAAAAAGTGCCAGGCAGAACTGGTTAAACCCTTCCAGACCTTCTTTGACATTTAAATACTCTCCTTCCGATCTAACTCACTTTTTCCTAACCAGACAGAGACTTGACTTCAGAGATGGTGAGGGGAGTTCATGTTCCACAGCACTGATGGGTTTTTTCACATACAGTCATAAAAACAGCCTCTCTCTCTCTCTCTCTCTCTCTCTCTCTCTTTCTCTCTCTCTCTCCCTCTCTCTCTCGCTCTCTCTCTTTCTCTCCCCCTCTCTCTCCCTCTCTCCATTCCTCCTTCCATCCCTCCCTCCTTCCCTTGATCTTATAGTTCAGATCTTCTGTTCTAATGATCAGTTTACTTACTCATTATTACAAATATTTTATTCCTATTTAGAGAAACACCCTAGGAATAGAATGCTATCTTGGGTTCAACTAAGGCTAATTGATTCAACAATTTTTTCTTTTTCTTTATTTTTAAACTATTGTTAATTGATTTTTGTTTAGAGAGAGAGAGAGAAGAACATCAATGTAAAAGAGAAAAATCGATCAGCTGCCTCCCACATGTGCCCTGACCTGGGATCTAACCCGTGACCTGGGCATGTGCCATGACGGGGAATTGAACCTGCCACCTTTCAGTGTATGGGATGACACTCCAACTGAGCCACACCAGCCAGGGCTCCACAATTTTCTTCTTATAAGCCATATTATCAATAATTATTCAATAATGATTTTAAGCACCATATACTAATACATTTAAAACAGTGTATAATAATTAAGGCCACATTTTTTATTGATTCTGTTGGCCAGGGGGTGGGGGAATGTTTGAAGAAGAAAAAGACTACACCTAAAGGCAAACTTACATGAAGTTTTAAAAACTAATGAACACGTTGTGTGTGTGTGTGTGTGTGTGTGTGTGTGTGTGTGTGTCTCAGGCAATAAGTGGCATATAAAAAAACACTCGGCAGCATGAATAAGATAATTTAATATGCAGATTATGTAGAGAATGTACATCTCAAAATTTTAAACTAAGTTTGGTTGTGTAATTAATTATCCAATGGCACAGCTGATAGACCCAGAATAGAAAGAGCCGGGGTAAACATGTTAGGCTTTATAAATAATAGCCATCTGTTATTAGTTATGCTGCAAATCAGCATGTGCTCCCATATCAGTTACTCTTTGTCCCAAAGCCTGTCTTGCCAAAGCGCCTGGGTGCACGGTGATTGAAGATAAAGAGCCAGAGAGCACGCTTCCTTTGCTAGTCTGTAACGTTTCTATACGATGGTGCATTAGCTTTTCTTCCCCCTGTGAAACAGGCTTGATCTGTTACCTTTATCTGAAACTATAGCGCCAATGTTAACTGGAGGGTGTAAGGGGTCAGAGTGGAGCATTTCGCAGTCTGCCAGTGAGACTGCTGATGAGTGGCAGAGCCTGGAGCCCGGAATTCCTCGGAGCAGGTTAGTGGCAAAACACCTGAGAAGAACCAGCGAGTTCGGCCCCAGAAGAGGCCATCGCAGGGCTGCCAGGAGCTGGCGGAGTGAAGGGGCCGTGCAAACGCTGACTTCGTGGATTGCCTCCTAGATCAGGGCTTTGCCATCGGCTTCCGCTGGGTTTCAGGCCCACGGTCAAATTATTTTCTTCAATTTGTTCCACTTGTGTGAAATAGAATTAGTTCATTTTTCTGCTACCTTCACACAGAACACTGCTCAGAATAAGTTTAAACAGGTGGATGAAAATATTTTCAATATATACTTCTGTGATTTCAATAGATCTATGCAAGCAGCATGAGGAATTAGGAAGCTAGGACTCTTTCTTTATTCAAGGAACTTACAGACTAGCGGGAGAGATGAAGTGCTGTATCAGCTAGCTAATCCTCCGTGACAGATGACCCCACACTTAGCAGCTTCGCTTTATTATGTCACGGTTGCTATGGGCCGGGGGCTGCGAGCAGTTGGGCTCGGGTGAATCTGGGTCAGACTCTGGGGAGGGTGCAGTGAGGCCCTGCTGGGGCCACAGTCTTCACTAAGGAGGGCTGCTTTTGAGATCACTCACACAGTGGTCGGGCCTCCGTTTCCCCTTGCTGTTGACCAGAGACTTCAGCTCTTTTCTGCGGGGCCCTGTCCACGGGTTATCCGAGTGGTCTCAGGACATGCTGGTTGGCTTTCCTCAGGACGAATGATCCAAAAAAAGTGAGCATGTACCTGAGACAGAAGCCACAGTCTTTTTACAACCTAATATCAGAAATGACATACCATCACTTCTGCCGTATGCTGTGGGTCCCACGGACCAACCCTGACCCACGTGAGAGGCTCTGCAAGTCTGTGAAACCCAGGGGTGGGCAGATGGGGGCCATCCTGGAAGCGGCCTACCACAGACACCGCCTTCCGAAGAGCAAACGTGCAAGCTCAGGGGGTAACTGAGTGGGTGGTTTAGAAATCGCATGCTAGGCAAGGACAGCCGGCCGGGCTGGCTAATGAGCAAGGGGTCTGGGTTCCGACTGGGCTTCCAACAAGTCTGGAGGCGTGGTTACAATTTCAACAGCAGACACCGGGAAAGCGGTCCAGTCAAGGGAAGTAACGGGACCAAGGAGAGACGCTTGTGAGTCAGACACGCTGGAGAAGCTGAGACGGCCTCCCGTCTCTGAGGCCAAACCCACTTTCAAAAGGGGAGAGGAATGAGTTTTCCTGCCTAGACTTCTGATGTATTACTGTGATACCAGGAGCTGTGATGCATTGAATGTCATGAAGAACCATATGACAGACCAAAGTGCAGCAGGGACCCCCAAGACCATGAACACAGGGTGCCTGCAGTCAACAGGACCTGTAACATTCCGTCATGTGTTCCCTGCCCCAGGGCCTTTGAAGCACAGCAGTGAGCTACCAGATGCTGAAAGACATCGTCACTTGTCAAACCAAAAGAGTCTTATAAAAAATGAGATAAGAAAATATTAATAAATGTTGATGAGCTGTGTCCATGTCTATTATCTAGTAATTAAGGCGCTATCAATGAACTAGTTCTCTTCTCCTTTAGCTTCCTAATTTATTTCGATATAAAATAAACAAAGGAAAGTGATATGTCTGTCAGAATTATTCCGCTTTAAGATCGCCATTGAATGGTGAGATGTGTGTGTCCCTCCTGTGGTCACTGAGGGGACACGAGTCATTCCAGCCCTAGGGTAGTCACCATATTTCAAATCTGCTTAGTCGTGCCTTTCACTGCTTGTGGGGGTGGGGGTCTGGGGGAAAAAATCTATGTAACATAAAATTTGCCATTTTAATTATTTTTAAGTGTACAGTTCAGTGGGTTTAAACACATTCACACTATGGGGCAGCCACCCAAACTCCAATTCCAGGACACTTTCATCCGTCCAAAGTGAAACTCCATACCTATGAAACAGAAAGGCCCCATTTCCCTCCGTCCCTAGACCCGGGAACCACTACACTTTCTGTCTGTGAATCTGACTCTCCCAGGCACTTCAGAGAAGAGAACCGTATAACAGTTGTCTTTTTGTGTCTGGCTTATTCCACATGGCAGAATGTCTTCAAGGATCATCCATTGCCCTTTGCTATCTGAATAATACCCTGTCCGCGAAAAGAGCCATGTTTATATATTTATGTGAGAACAACATATGTAGTTTCACCTTTTGTCAATATGTAGCACGCAAGGTTGCCGGTGGAGGGTCGGGACGATGGACTTTCATCCCTGAACTAGGAGTGGAGAATTCCACGTGCAGTGAGCAAAGCCTGAGGTGAGGGGGTATGAGTGTTTCCCCGACATCTGGCTTGTACCCTCTTGATATGCTCCAGAATGAGAAAGGAATCTAGGTTCCTACAGTCTTAGGCATTTTCCTACATTGATATAAAATGAGATGAAAGATTTACAAGTGTTTAACCTTCAATGTTTCACTGCTTGTGAAGATCTATGATATTTTTGTTATTAATTGGAACCAGAAGTTGCTTTAAATGTGGGCCCCAGGCAGCAGTGTTACTGAATCATTTCATGATCTGATTATTAAATATTTCACAATATTACATATAACCACACTAAGATCATTAAACAGTCGTTCATGCCTGAGTGTGTGTGGTGGGTGTGTGTGCACGTACAAACACTGGCCTAAACAAGGAGAATGCTAGATAAATAGAGAAATATGCGGGAACATTGAGAGGAGTAAATGCCTAAATAAATGTCTGATGAGTTACGATGGACAAACTGATCAAGGTGATACTGTTCCCCATCTCTGACACAAATAATGCAGTCAGAGAGTATGATCTTTACGGTGGATGTCACCTCATGGTCCGCTCCTGCGATGTACGCAAGAATTTAGGATGAGAGGAAAAGATTTTGAGAACTGTTTGAAGAGCTAACCTGGATTCCCTTATATGATCTTTAAGAGATTCAGATAAAATATAAAAATTCCTTTTAAAATTGCTTTGGCTGCCCGGCCGGTGTGGCTCAGTGGTTGAGCATCCACCCATGCACCAAGAGGTCACCAGTTCAATTCCCGGTCAGGGTACATGCCCAGGTTGTGGGCCCGATCCCCGGGGGGGGGGGGGGCATGCAGGAGGCGGCCAGTCGATGTTCTCTCTTATCGATGTTTCTCTCTCTCTCTCCCTCTCCCTTCCTCTCTCTCTAAAATTAATAAAGAAAAAAATTAAAATTACTTTGGCTGTTGATTATATTTACATGCTGTCGCATGCAGGGATAAACGATGGACAGCCTATCTTTTATTAGGGTTACAAATTACACTTTCGTTTTTTTCTCTCCATCATTTCTTCTCTCCATCATCATTATCTGAGTAATTGATACAAGCTACAACAGACAACCTTAAACCTTAGTGACAATGTAGTAAGTTTTCTCGGTGGCTCTTCATTCAGTGGCCCAGGGAGCACGATCTCTTCCCGTGGCATGGTCATCTTCACGCCTGTCTTCCAAGGCTGGCACAGTGGGGAAGAGAGAGATGAGGAGACACACTTCCCTTAGCTGCCTTGGCCAGAAAGTGATTTTTATCATTTCTGCTCACAGTCCATTGCTACCCCAAAAAAATTCAAAAGAGGATGGGAAATGCAGAAAAGCACGTGGATTTTAATGAAGCAGAAAGTATCTCTGCCATAACCAAGATATTATCCTCGGGTTACACAAAAGGAAGAGAAACTGTACTTTCCTTTTTGTACTTACGGTCTCTAAATATAATGTTCCTGTATGTGAATACACGCAGGATAACAAAAAAATGAAAAATACCAAATATTGTACATACTCCACTCCTTATCTGCAATTCCAAAAATGCTCTGTAAAACAAAGGTTTTCCCAATAACTAGTTCGGTGGGAAAGACCGACCTTGACTGAAGTGAGGCTACTTATAAGCGTATGTGCAAGAAAAGTGTGTTGTTGTTTTTTTTTATTTAAGAGGTTGTAAACCTGAATAAAATGTGTGTTAATTAAGAATCAGAATAAGAACTAAATTGGATAGTGGTTTGGGTACATTCTATTTGTCCCCAAGCATTTAGTCATCTGCCATGCTCTTAGCCAACATTTTCTGATTATTCCCTGTGTAAGAGGTATTGTTCTAAGTGCTTTATATTTATTAGTTCACTTAAGATTCTCAAACATCGCTTTGGTATAAGTAGTATTACCAACTCCATTTAACAGACACAGAAACAAAGTCCCAGGAAGTTTAGATACAGTCACCCAGCTAAAAAGAAGGGACATTAGGGATGAAATCCAGGCAAACTTACTCCAGAGCCCTTTTCTCATCCACTACACTGTATTCCTTCCACGTAGTATTTAAAACTATATTAGAAAAGTTGCTTCCCAGATTAACATCATCAAAATGGCAGTGTAGGACCTGTCCACAATCTCCTTGCCAAATTGCACTGATTTTGAGAACTGTCCAAAGACAGTGTGCCTCTGTGGAAGTCCCAACACATCATGGGACAGAAGCACAATCTGAGAGGGGGTGACTGCAGAGGACAGAGGAGCACTCTCCTTTGACCTGTCACCCCCCTCCCAAGGCCGCATGACTGCGTTCCCAGAGAGACCTTCTCCGCCTGTGCTTCCTACCCAGGGGGAAAGAGCATGCGCGTGAGCACCCAGCATCTCTCTTGTCCAGCACGCTGCCAGGAAGCGCGTTCCTGTCTCACCCCATCCAGGACGCTGAGACGTGGACTCCACGATTCGGGTCAGCGAGCAGCCAGGGCTCGGGATGGAGCAGAGCAAAGGGACAGGGATGCTGCTGAGAGCTTCACTGACTCCATCAGGAAGCTGCCTGAAAGCAGGGGGCTCTCACCTGTGGGCTCCTCCAACTGGCTCACCAGCACCAACAATGTCCCAAGCACCTCATCCACACACACCCCACTCTGTGGCCAGTTTCCCATGTGTATCCCTCAGGGCGAGAGGGTGGGGAAAGCATCTTTGCAAACAGCGAGTGAGCATGTGCAGAAAGTTGGCCCAAATCTGCAGTATTGGTAGAAAACACACAAACTTGAAAATTTAACCACCACCCTAGGGAAAGCAAATGAGAAGCTGTCAGCACCAGCCTGGCTCTGTGAGACTGAGAGGCATACAACCTGAACAATTTCCTTCCAAGGCAGAACAAGAAGTGTGGAGCAGGTGTATCCACGGAAACGTCTGAGAAAGGCTCAGAAGCCCCAACAGGGCTGAGGAAGGCACTCCTCTCCCGGAGCCAGTCAGTAAGCCTGGAGGAGGTGGCTGTGTCTACAGATGCAGAGACAATAACACAAGGTTTTAAGGAGCATGACAAGTCTAGAAAACATAACAGCACCAAAGGAGCCACAATAATTTTCTACTAATCAGTGCCAAAGAAATGAAGACCTGTAAATTTGCTTGATGGAGAATTCAAAATGGTTGTTTCAGTGAAGCTCAGGATAAATTCCTAGAAACATACAACAGGACTGAGTCATGAAGAAATAGATAATCTGAACAGACTTGCCTGGCCAGTGTGGCTCAGTGGCTGAGCATCGACCCATGCACCAAGAGGTCACCAGTTCAATTCCCAGCCAATCGATGTTCTCTCTCATAGATGTTTCTATCTCTCTGTCCCTCTCTCATCCTCTAAACTCGATAAAGAAAAAATATTTTTAAAAATTAAATTAAATAAAAAAGAAAGAAAACCTGAACAGACCAATTACCAGCAAAGAGATTGAATCAATAATCAGAAACCTCCCAACAAAGGAAAGTCCAAGAGCAGATGGTTCCACTAATACATTCTCCCAAATATTTGAATAACTAATACTAATCCTTCTCAAATTCTTACAAAAATAGAAGTGAAGGAAACACTTCCAAACATATTTCATAAGACCAGCCATACTCTGACACCAAAGCCAGACAAGGCCACTACAAGGAAAAATTGCACTCCAGTGTCCTAGGGGAGTATAGATGTAAAATTCCTCAACAAAATATTAGCAAGCTGAATTCAAAAATACACAAAAGTATCATAAATCATGATCAAATGAAATTTATTCCAGTGATGTAAGAATAGCTCAACAGCCACAAATCAATCAATATGATACAGTGCATAATCAGAATGAATCACAAAACTATATGATCATCTCAATCAATGCAGAAAAAACACTTGATGAAATTCAACACCCTTTCATGATTAAAAAACCAGTTAACAAACTAGAAACAAAAGGAACCCATTCCAACATAATAAAGGCTATATATGAAAACACACAGCTAACATCACGATGATGAGAGGCTGAAAGCTTTTCCTCTGAGATCAAGAACAAAAGAAGCGTGTCCACTCTCATCACTTCTATTCAACAAAGTACTGGAAGCCCTTACCAGAATAATTAGGAAAGAAAATGAAATAAAAGGCATCTAAATTGTTAAGGAGGAAATAGGATTTCTGTTTGCAGATATTTAATATATAGAAAACCTTAAAGACTTCACCAAAAACCTGTTAGAATAATAAATGAATTTAGTAAGGTTTCAGATTACAAAATCAACATACAAAAATGAATTGTGTTTCTACACCGAAAAATGAACTATCTAAAAGAGAATTAAAGAAAACTATGCCATTTACAGTTGCATCAAAGCAGCAAAATATGCAGGAATAAATTTACCCAAGGAGGTGAAAGATCTGTAAACTGTATTAAGACATTGATTAAAGGAATTTCAGAAGACACAACTAAATGAAAAGGTGTTCTATGTTTTTTTATTCAAAAAAAATGTATATTGTTAAAATGTCTACACTACACAAAGCTATTTACAGATTCAATCAATTTCAAATATATTACAAAGTTATAGTAATCAAAACAATATAGTATTGACATAAAAACAGACACATAGACCAATAGAACAGAATAAAGGGTACAGAAATAGACCCTTGAATTATGGTATGGTCAACTAATTCTTGAGAAGGCACCAAGAATGCACAATGAGAAAAGAATAGTAGTCTCATCAATAAATGGTGTAGGAAAACTGAGAGTCTAAATGCAAAAGAATGAAATTAACACAATACACAAAAGTCAACTCAAATTTGATTAAATACTTAAATGTAAAGACCTGAAAGAAAACAGAGAGGGTAAGCTCCTTGACATTGGTCTTAGTAATGACTTTTTTCATTTGACATCAAAAATAAAGGCAACAGCCTGACCAGTGTAGCTCAGTGGTTGAGCATCAACCCATGAACCAAGAGGTCGCCGGTTCGATTCCAGGTCAGGGCACGTGCCCAGGTTGTGGGCCTGATCCACAGTGGGGAGCATGCAGGAGGTAACCAATCAATGTTCTCTCTCTCTCATCGATGTTTCTATCTCTCCCTCTCAACTTCCTCTCTCTCTAAAATCAATAAAGAAAAAACATATTTTAAAAAACAAAGGCAACAAAAGCAAAAATAAATGAGACTACATCAAACTGAAAAGCTTCTGCACAACAACAAAAAATCAACAGTATAAAAAGGCTGTCTATGGAATGTGAGAAAATATCTCCAAATCATATATCTGCTTAAGGGTTAATATCCAAAATATATAAGGAACTCATAACTATTACCAAAAAATAAAAACCTGATTTTATTTTATTTTATTTATTTTTCTGGTTATTTTTATATTTTTAAATTTATCTCTATTGTTGAAAGTATTATAGATGTCCCCCACTTTTTCCCCCATTGATCCCCTCCTCCCTGCTCCTGCTTCCTCCTGTCTTCCACACATTAGTGTCTGTGTCCAGTGGTTATGCATATAAGTTCTTTGGCTTATCTCTTCTCATCTCTCCTCCCCACTTCCCTCTGAAGTTTGTCAGTCTAACAACCAATTTGTACTTCTTTTAAAAAAAATGTTTTTATTGATTTTTTTTTTTTTGAGGAAGGGAGAGAGAGAGATAGAAACATTGATGTGAGAGAGAAGCACACCCCTTACCAGGGATCTAGCCCACAACCCAGGCATGTGCCCTGACTGGGAATCAAACTGGGACCTCTCAATCCATGGGACAATACTCAATCCACTGAGCCACACTGGCCGGACCAATCTGTACCTCTTAATACCTTCACCCAAAACCCACTCCCATCTGGCAACCAAGTTCTCTGTATCACCCGGCCAGTGTGGTTCAGTGGTTGAGTGTTGACCCATGCACCAAGAGGTCACTGGTTCGATTCCTGGTCAGGACACATGCCCAGGTTATGGGCCCGATCCCCAGTAGGGGAGCATGCAGGAGGCAGCCAAACAATGTTCTCTCTCATTGATGTTTCTCTCTCTCCCTCTCCCTTCCTCTCTCTCTCTCTAGCATCAATGAAGGAAAAAAAAATGTTTTTTTTAAAGTTATCTGTATCTATGAGTCTATTTCTGTTCTGCTTGCTCATTTTGTTTGTATACTCAATTGTGGATAGATATGTATTTATTGCCATTTTATTGTTTATATTTTTTATCTTCTTCTTCAAGAAGACCCTTCAACATTTCATGTAATACTGGTTTGGTAGTGAAGAACTCCTTTAGCTTTATTGTGTCTGGGAAGCTCTTCATATGTCCATCAATTCTTAGTAATAGCTTTGCAGGATAGAGTAATCTTGGTTGTAGGTTCTTGCTCTTCATCACTTTGAATATTTCTTGCCACTCCTTTCTGGCCTACAAAGTTTCTTTTGAGAAATCAGCTGACAGTCTTATGGGAGCTCCCTTGTAGTTAACTAACTGCTTTTCTCTTGCTGCTTTTAAGATTCTCTCTTTTTCTTTAACCTTTTGCATTTTAATTATGATATGTCTTGGTTTGGGCCAATTTGGGTTCATCTTGTTTGGGACTCTATGTGTTTCCTGGATTTGTATGTCTGTTTCCTTCACCAAGTTAGGAAAGTTTTCTGTCATTTTTTCAAATACGTTTTCAATTTCCTGTTCTCTCTCTTCTCCTTCTGGCACCCCCATGATGGGAATGTTGGTATGCTTAAATTGTCCCAGAGGCTCCTTACACTATCCTCATTTTTTTTAAATTCTTTTTTCTTTTTGCTGTTCTGATTGGGTGTTTTTTGCTTCCTTATGTTCCAAATTGATGGTTTGCTTCTCAGCTTCACCTACTCTACTATTGCTTCCCTATAAATTATTATTTTTTAAGTTAGTTTTTATTGATTCTTTTAGAGAGAGATGAAGGGAGAGAGAGAGATAGAAACATCAATGTGTGAGAGAAACATTGATAGACTGCCTCCTGCACACCCCTCACTGGGAATCAAGCCCACAACCCAGGCATGTGCCCTGACCAGGAATCGAACCGGGACCTCTCAGTCCATGGGACAATGCTCAATCCACTGAGCCACACGGGTCGGGCCCTGTAAATTATTTTTATTTCAGTTAGTGTATACTTCATTTCTGACTGGTCCTTTATTATGCTCTTGAGGTCCTCACTAAGTTCCTTGAACATCCTTATAACCAGTGTTTTGAATTCTATGTCTGTTAAATTGCTTATCTTCATTTTGTTTAGATCTTTTCCTGGAGTTTTGTTCTGTTTTTTTTTGTTCTGTTTTGTTTTTCATTCGGGACATGTTTCTTCGTCTCCTCATTTTGGCTGCCTCCCTGCATTTGTTTCTATGTATTAAGTAGAGCTGCTACATCTCCTAGGCTTGGTAGGGTGATCAGTTGCAAGTACTGGCTGTGACCACTGACCACTGACCTCTGCCCACCCTGGAGGATCAGCTGCGCAGGAGCCCACCACACAGATCAAGACTTACTTCAGTAGGGTACCCATTCAGTCCATCCCTTGAGTTTGTCGATTGTGGAGGTGGTAGGTGGTGGTGCTTCAATGTGGTCTGAAGCTGTCTCCTGGGTGTGTTGGCTCTTGGGAGGCATAGGCCAAGGTCAGCCACTGTCCATGTTCTACCTGGGGCCACCAGGCATAAGCTACAAAGCTGTCTGCAGATGGCTGCTTCTTGTGCTGGGCTTGAAGGTACCCAGTCAAGACCAAGCTGTGAACCAAGGCTGGCTGCTGCTAGTGCTGGGCCTGGGGCCTCTTAGCAAGAGGTATGGGGGTCACTGAGGTCAGATTCTGCTTGTTTGAGAGATTTTAGATAAACCCAGAGGGTGAGCCCAGACAGGCCATTCCTATGATAAAGCCACTGGAAACAGCTTGGGTGGGCCCAAAAGTTGTGTGGGGCAGGGCCTCAGGGAATCATCAGGGTGGGGCAAACAGTATGAGCCAGGTTGCTGGAGTCATAGATATGGCACTGTCTGCTGGCCCCAAGCGGAAAGGGCTCACCAAAGGAACAAGGGCCTCTGCCAACATGTCTATCTGGGAGAAAGTTGCCTCTCCAGCTCTCGCCCTGATGACAAACAGCTCAGTTCTTCCCCATATGTCTCTGGTGCCTTTCAAGCTGCCTCTTCTGCACTGGAGGCCAGAGGAAGCGAGTCCGAGTAAGTCTGGGCACGGGCCCTTTAAGAAGAACTTCCTGGGGCTCCAGCAGCCTCAGCCTCCCTCAGTCTCAGTTCTTGCTGGTTTTCATAGACAGACATTATGGGGACTTCTCATTCTGGCAAGGAACCCTGAGCTAGGGGGCCTGGTGTGGGACTGGGACCCATTACTCCTCAGAGAGGACCTTCATAGCCTAGGTATCCCTCCTGATTTTCATCCACCACACGTGGGTGTGGGACCAGCCCGTTCGCGCCTCCGCCCCTCCTACCCGTCTCAGCGTGGCTTCTTCAATTTCATAGTTGTAAGACTTCCATTCAGCTCCATTTCAGGCAGTTCTGAATGATGGTTGTGCTGTAGTTTAGTTGTAATTTTGATGTGGTTGTAGGAGGAGGCAAGTACCATATTTACCTACACTGCCTTCATGACCAGAAGTCAGTCCTCCAAAATCTGATTCTGAAAGGTATACAGATGGCTAACACATGTATAGAAAGATGCTCAACAGCTCTTCTAATCTTCAAGAAGATGCAAATCTAAACCACAAAGCTATGTCAGCTCACACCTGTTAGGATGGCTATTGTTAAAAAGACAAGAGAAAACAGATGTTGACAAGGATGTGGAGAAAAGGAAACCCTTGCATACAATTGGTGGGGATGTAAATTGGTGCAACTACTATGGAAAACGTTATGGAAGTTCCTCAAAAAAACAAATATATGCAGCCCAGGAAATCACTATCCCAGAGACAACTATACTTTCATACTCATGGTAGCATTATTCACAATAGCCAAGATATGGAAACAATCTACGTGTCCACCAACAAATTAATGGATACAAATGTGCTATAAATATAGTCAAAGGAGTATTATCTACACTTAAAAAAACAGAAGCAAATTCTGCCATTTGTGACAACATGGATAAGCCTTGAGGGCCTTATGCTAAGTGAACTAAATCAGACACATACTATATGCTATTACTTATATCTGACATATGAGTATATACTTGGATTCCTAGAAGCAGAGAATAGAATGGTGGTTGCCAGGGCCTGAGGGACGGGGAAGTAAGGAGACAAGGTCGAAGGGTACAAATCCAGTTATATAGTGAGCAAGTTCTCAGGCTCTAATACACAGCATCGTGACTCCAGTTAATAACACTGTGTCCTATGCTTCAAATTTTCTAAGGGAATAACTCTTAAGTGTTCTTACCCCCCAAAAATAAGATTAGGCTATTATGTGAGGTGACAGATTAATTGATTTGATTGTGGGAATCACTGCAGAATGTATACACATCAGATTACAATGAACACTTTCAATATAATAAAATTTTATTTCTCAATATTATACCTCAATAAAGCTGGGGGGAGGGTCATTTCCCTAACTCTGCATAGCACACTGCACTTTCTCCATCAAATGCTTTCCTCATAGATTATCTTCATTTAACAATACCTGCTGTGTACCAATTATGTATCAGTCACTATTGAAAGTGTGGGGATAGAGCATTGAACAAAACAGACCAAACTCTTAGGATTGCCTAATACTTGTCTGTGATCTTGCATAGGACTTGAACTTGAAGAAGGACAATCTTTCCTATTGGCATCTCAATCTTCAACACCTAGCACTGGACTTGACACATAATAGGATTTTAATAAGTATTTGTTCAATGAATGTTATTGAATGACAGAAACATATCACCTTAGCATATAAGAGCATACAACAACAACAACACAAAACCCTTCCGTTCTCAATTAAAAATGCTTTTCTTTAGTTAAGTTCTCCTATTGTCCTAAACCAATGACCACCGAAAATACGTTTCCTTATCAGAAAAATTTAAACACCTCTGAATTTTTAAGAACTTGGGTTCTGTATCAGAGAAGCAAGAATATGAGGGCTATTAGAGAAAACGTGCTATGTATCTCTCACCCTCCCCGCTTCTGAGAAACAGCCTTGCAGCAGCCGGCACACGCTCACAACAGGACACCACAACAAACCAATGAACAAACACCACTGTCTTTGCATGCAAACTGCACGACACCACGTGGCAATACTTTCCTATACCCAAGCCCATAGGCCACCAAAGCCAAGTGTTAATGTAAAAAATATGCTTTAGGACGTGGGTGATTCCTCTATCCGGTGGGTTTTAGATCCCAAGCCTCCTGTGGTTGTTCCTCCCAGGGATGAAGTTGGAAACTCCCAGAAGACACCCAGCCAGAGCCAGACAGCACCCTTTCCTGATAACCAGAATTCCCCTTAACACCCACCAGGGAAGGGTCTTCCCTCAGGGAACCTATACCCAGATACCCTGTGGAAACGGTGCCACAGAGATTGGTACACGGGGTCGGCTGTGCGGCGGCACGCACAAAGGCTCACCCACACTTTCCTCGTGTTCCACTGAACTAGAGCTTTCACTTTCTATTTTTCCTTATTTATCTCTTGCCATCTGTATTTAATGGACCCCCTTTGAAATTTTCATGGAAATTCTGAAAACTAGGAGGAAAACTGATTGCTAAGATTTATGAGGTTACAGTGATTTATTCACCTCTCAAGGAAAGAGGCAACCCATCACATTTTGAAAGGCTGGACTGTCACGTTATCCTGTATTTATACATCATAAATCTATTCTCGTGAAGATCAATTAAGTTACCAATTTAAAGATGAGGCTGACTCATTCTCAGCAGACATCTTGAACAAGAATATTTCAGAAGTCAGTGTTGTTTGTCACGGACGCCATTTTCAGTGGAGAAGAAATTCAGCAGTGTAATTACTTTGACTCAATGTTACATGGCTTTTCTACAGATTCATTTGAACCAGTGTTCTCCCCTAAGCTGCACTAGGGGCCAGCCTGGACCTCACTTAGGAATGGGAGAGGTGAGCAGGCCTGCTGCCATCCAGAGCATCATCTCTTCTGGAGGTGCTTCCTCCTTCCAACCACATCTTGCTTTGGACAGAGCTCCTGATACCTCTCAAATCAAGGTCAGAGGCTGGAGGTCAGCCTACCTTTCTTTCTGCTTGCAACACCTGGGGTCTTCTTTCTCAGAGTCTCCCTGCCTCTCCTGGCCCTTGTGGCTGAGTTTTCTGGGCCAGATCCTCGGATTAAAAGGAGGTGGGTGGTGTGGCTACTGCCAGGGGAACAGAAGAAGGAATGGTCTCTCCATCTCTTGGATTTAAGGTTTAAGCCAGGACTAGCCCCACCTGTCAATGGCATTGGGACCTACTCAAGAAGAGCCCTTGCTGGCCTCAGGTCCTCTACCTACTACCACTTTCTCTTGCAGTGCAAACCGCAGCCTTGCCCCAGTGCAGAGCTCGTGAGAAAAGGGGTAGCAGCCAGGCCTGTTCCCTGCTCAGCTCCTGGTCAGGAAGACCAGGCAGGACTGAGAGGTTTATCAGAGGAATGAAGCCCTATTTATTCACGAACATATACACACAGACACAGACACACACACACACACACACACACACACACAAACACACAAAAACGGTTTTTCTTCTTTCTGTCTTTAATAGTCTTGCAGGCTAAAAACTTACTTGACTATTTGCATTTAATATATCTTATCAAGTTTGCCTGTTTCCCAGCCTTCTTGCTTATTTACAATCTACACTTAAAATATCCTATAAATTTTGCCTTCTAAGACTAGTTTTCTATCTATGAATTTCATCCATTCTTTTGTTTTTCTTGACTTTACAGGAAAATTAAATATTTGCAAAATACATATTACATAAAACACATACAGATACAGAAAACATATTATGCATCATATATACCAATGAAAATATGTAGAATTAAATGGTCTATGAATACTTGGATGATGACTGAATCCTATTTTTTTAAATGTATCTTTATTGTTGAAAATATTACAGATGTCCCCTGTTTTCTCCTCCATTGTCCCCCTTCATGCCATTCCCTTCTGGCCTGTAGTGTTTCTGTTGAGAAATCAATTGACAGCCTATGGGAGTTTCTTGTAGTTAACAAATTGCTTCTCCCTTGCTGCATTTAAGATTCTCTCTTTGTTTTTAAATTTTGGCATTTTAATTATGATGTGTCTTGGTGTGGGCCTCTTTGGGTTCTTCTTGCTTGGGACTCTCCATGCTTCCTAAACTTGAGTGACTTTTTCCTTCACCAGATTAGGGAAGTTTTCCCCCATAATTTCTTCAAACAGGTTCTCTATTGCACGCTCACTTTCTTCTCCTTCTGGTACTCCTATGATGTGGATATTGTTATCTTTCATATTGTCCCACAGCTCCCTTAAACTGTCCTCTTGTTTTTACTTTTACTTTTTTTATTGTCAAAAGGATTACAGATGTCCCCTTTCTTCCCCAATGATCCCTCCTCCCTGCTCCCCTCCCCACCTTGGCCTTCCCCAATCTAATGTCTGTGTCCATTGGTTGTGCATATATGCATATAAGTTCTTTGGTTTATCTCTTCGGTCCCTTCTCACTCCCCATCTCCCTGAGGTTTGTCAGTCTGTTCCCTATTCTGGATCTCCTTTGGTCAACATCTTATTTTGTTCATTATGTCCCATAAATAAGTGAGATCATATCTTTCTCCAACTAGCTTATTTCACTTAGCATAATACTCTCCAGGTCCCTCCAAGTCATCTTAAAGGGTAAGAGATTTTCTTTCTCACAGCTGCATAGTATTCCATTGTGTAAATGTACCACAGCCTTTTTATCCACTTGTCTACTGATGGACTCTTGGGCTGTTTCCTGATGTTAGCTATTGTAAATAGTGCTGCTATGAACATAGGGGTAATACATTCTTCCTGATTGGTGTTTCAAGTGTGTTAGGATATATTCCAACAAGTGGGATCACTGGGTCAAATAGCAGTTCTATTTTTAATTTTTTGAGGAAACACCAAATTGTTTTCCATAGTGGCTGCACCAGTCTGCACTCCCACCAGCAGTGTGCTAGGGTATTCTTTTCTCCACATCTTCACCAGCACTTATTTGAGGATTTGTTGATGGCCACTATTCTGGCAGATGTGAGTTGATATCTCATAGTAGTTTTAATTTGCATCTCTCTGGTGATTAGAGATGATGAGCATTTTTTCATATGTCTCTTGGCCTTTTGTATGTCTTGTTTGAAGAAGTGTCTATTCAGGTCCTCTGCTCATTTTTAATTGGATTGTTTGTCTTCTTTTTGTTAAGTTGTATAAATACTCTATATATTTTGGATATTAACCCCTGTCCCTTAAGAACAGGAGCAAGAGAGGGATGCCCATTTTCACCACTCTTATTTAACATAGTAATGGAAGTCTTAGTCACAGCAATTAAACAAGAAGAAAAAAATAAAAGGGATCTAAATCAGAAAGGAGGAAGTGAATCTGTCACTATTCGTTGATGACATGATATTGTACATAGAAAACCCTAAAGACTCCATCAAAAATCTACTAGATTTATTGTTTTTTCTTTTGGTTCTATGATTGAGTGATTGTTTTCTACCCTGTCTTCAAATTCACTGATCTGATCATCAGTTTCCTTTCATCTGCTGTTTATTCCTTCCAGTGTAGTCTTTATTTCTATGTCATTCTTTGTTTCCAACTGGTTATTTTTTATAGTTTCTATATCTTTTTTTATGCTGTTGAGCATCCTTATAATCATTACTCTGAACTCCATTTCTGATAAATTGCATATCTCCATTTCATTTAGCTCATCTTCTGGAGAATTCTCTTACTCTTTTATTTGGGTCTTTTTTATTTTTCTCCCCATTTTGACTGATGGTTGGATTTGTTTCTATGATTAGGTAGATCTGCTACAACTCCCAGTCTTGGTAGGTGACCTATGGGATCCAGTGGCACAATCTCCCTAATCTGGGACTGGGTGCTCTAATAATGTCCTTTGTGTGTGTTGTGTGGGCCCTCCTGTTGTAATGGAGTCTTAGTTGATATTGACATGTTCATGTATGGGCTCGACCCTCAGTCTGGCTGACAGTGAGGCTCAACCCCCAACACAGTGTGCAGGTGTTTTACACATGAAGCAGAATTCACCTCAGCAGGATTTGTAGCATGCCAAGATCTCCCTGTGGATATATTACTTGTGATTCTTATCGGATCCTGCTCTGTTGTTGTCTGAAGCTGGCCATGGGTTTATTGGTTTTGTGCCTCTTCAGAGGGTCTCTGATGCAGGCCAATGTCAGACACTGTTTATGACTGGCACTGATTACCTTGTTTGGAGCTATCAGTTATCCACAGTTTGTGACTCCTTCTGCTGGGGCTGGGTGTGTGTGGAAAGAACCAAGCTGCACACCAAGGTCTGCTTCTCCTAGCCCTGGGCCCAGGAGCAGGTCAAGCAAAGATTCAAAGCATCCAGAGATCCACCTCTGCCTACAGGCTTACTGTTAGTCTCAGTTACTTAATGAGCCTCAGGCTGTGGTCTTCAATAGGGTGTAAACTCCACAGGATCAGGTGAGAGGGTTTCCAATGGGTGGGGCTTATTTCCCCCCAGGCTAAAGCTGCCTGGATGGCAAAGGTCTGCCTGAGAATGATGGCTTCTGCAAGATTTGGGAATAACTCAGTAGAGGGATCCTGGCAACTATCTTTTCAGCTCTCTTCCCAGAGCCACCAAACCCAGACTCACCTCATGCAGCTCTAGTTCACTCTGCCTTCCCTCTGCCAAAACTCAAGATGAGAGACTGCAAATAAAATTTAATGTGTTTGCCCTTTAAAAAGGTGCCTGTGTTTCTAGCCATCTCTCCCTACCAGACAGAACCTAAGGTGATTTTCACAGCCAGATTTTATGTGGGCACTTTTCCCGGTTCTGTTACTCTGTGTTGGGGAGCCCAGCTTGGGGGTTAGACCCCAGATTTCTCAGGGAGAACCTCTAAAAGCTGAGATATCCCTCTAGCACTTCAGCTGCTGCCAGTGGGGGCCTAGTCCGCTCTCTCCCATTTCTGCGTTTTCTACCAGTTCTGATGTGGGCTCCCCTTTACATCATTGGTTATAAGGCTTTCCCCAGCTAGTCTTCAGTTGGTTATTTATGATGTATTTTCTATATTGTAGCTGTAATTCCAGTTTTGTCCTGGGAGAAGTTCAATATAGCTGCCAGTTAATCTGCCCATATCTTGAAATCAGTCTTACTCTATTTTTAATTTATAGCTCACAGCATTTAGTAGACACTGAATTAGTGTAGCTCTACCAGACTGATATTTTCTGCTCAATATTTGTTTCTTCAGTAATATGAGCCACTTTAATTGAATTCTAGGTACACTCAGCAGCCTAATATTTGACTTTGAATTTTGTTACAGGTTTATTAAATAGTTGCTTGTGTTTCAGCCAAGATTTGTTATTTGGTTTAGGAGAACACTTATTGAGGAAGTCCTTATCCACTACAGCAGTGATGTCAAGAAGATTTCCAAGTCCAAAGACAATATTTTCACTAACCACTGACAGATGTCACAGCTTCAACTTCCTGCCCCACACAACAGAACCCACATCTGATGCTCTGTGTCTGCACGAACAGCAGCAGGTGCAATAGCAACTGCTCCTCTGCTCAAGCACTCAGCAATATGAGCACACCCCATCCTTACTAAGCATCTACTATGGGCTAAGTGCTATGTAAGATGCACAGGTTTCCTCCAACTGGGGGCTAACAGAAGCTCACAGTATAGTAGGGAAACAAATAAATAATTAATAATAATTATAACAAAGTGTTAATTGCTAAAAAGAAAGTTGCACCTTACCAAAACTGGGAAGTTCAAAATCTGACTGTATGAAATCAAAATTATTATTCATGTCCATTTCCCTTCTTTTTTTAAATTTAGTTGAAAAACAACAAAACAACATCATATTGAGTCATGTTCATTTCTGACTGTTGACATTAAAGTATTTTTAGTCTTTTACAGTAGAAAAGAGATGTTGTAGGAAAACCCAAAGGTGAATAAAAGATTTGTTTTCGGTACATAAACAGAAACAAGAAGGTCAAGATAAGTATAAAACATGGGACTACTGGTCAACCTTTTCCCTTATGCTCTCTTCAAAACTTTCCAGTTGTGTGGACTACTCCATCTCAGCCAGTGCTTATACTGGAAAAACAACTGGAATCCCTGCTAAGTGACCCCTAACCGAATCCCTACTCAGATGCTAATGGCTGGTAGTCTAAGACATCATAATACTGGAGGATTTGCACACTAATAGATCACTCTTAGAAATAAAATCCTTAACTCATATGAATCACTAATTTTAGAGTATCAAACATTACATAAGTTTTATCTTTAAATCTGAATGTTCTGTCCTGGTTTGTTCACATCAAAATACTTGGGCATTCATCAGATGATGCACTGGTCCAAGCCACATGCCTTCAGAAATAAATCATTTGGTAGACCGCAGTTGTTAATCTAAACATTTGTGATATAGAATTCATGATAATAAAAGCAAAATGACCACTTTATGTGAAACTACTACTATCAGAAATTATGGTAATCATGAGAAAAAGACTCTAGCTATATTTTTTAATAGCCTGAACCATGTTTACGCTTTCTGTTTTTTCTTTTCACCAGAAAACTTAAGGCTATGATAGGCAACTTTTAAAGAAATATATTCATATACTCACATCCTTAACTAAGTATAACTCTTACATGTATAAGATTTCAACCTTTAAACAACAATATTACAGACTGGCAGTACTTAGATTGTATGTGATTCATGCAATGGCTTCTAGAAAAAATGTAATAAATGAACTCAATAAGGAACTAATGGAGTAAAAAGCACATTTTGATTTAGAGAGCCAAGTCTTCCAAGTGCCATTCAGATTAAAAGCCATACTATCTGAGGTTTCACAGATCACCTAAGGCCAGATGTATCTTCTAGAGTACAGTGGAGAGAAACTCTCCAGTTCCAGCCCTGGAACATCCAAAGCCTGTCCGTCATACCTGAGCTGGGATTCCGAAAGCTGAGCCCACGGCGAGGTGGGTGGATCATTCCTCCAAACAGGAACATGGAGTGGACCAGAGACAACTTTCTAGCAAAGTTAGAATTTACAAAGCCTAAATCGAGCATCAGTTCAAAAGCTTGGCCATAGAGGTGAAAAGATTGTACAAGATGTTGGATGGCCCTCCAAGCACCAAGATGGGAGCAGGGAAGGTTTGTTGGTGGAAAACGGAAACTCTCTGACGTACCTCTTCAACTACACTTTAAGAAGAAAATGTTTCCAAATTAAGATATAGGGTAGGCACTAGTGGGCAAAGGTTAGGAAGCCCAAAGAGAGAGAGTATTAAATTCTTCTTAACTGTGTTCAACAGATTTCAATTCCCAAAGTGCCAAATTATTTTGGTTTCACTAAACTTAATCCCAAACGCAAAGCTTCAGTTCATTAAAATAGCAACACCTCACACACTTTGAGGTTAATTCAGATGGTTTCAAACCTTCAGCAAAGCCTTTTTAATAGTTTCAAGCAAATTACACATCAAAACTGCTATTGGGGTTGCCTAGCAACAAGGCTAATTGCTAAAATAAACTCACTGCAAATCCTTAGTAAAGCAGATCTTTATTCAAATATAAAAGATTTTCCCTGAAACAAATATTTTTAAAAACTGTACAATGTGGAAATACCATACAGAATTTCCTATTAGACAATCTTGTTTAACAAACTCATATGTGTGAAAAATCACTTTACCTGTGAACATTACAAATGCATCACAACTGATGCTTTAGTAAATCTCTTTGTTTACTTTCCCTCACAATATGTCAGAGCCATCCCATTCAGGAGTGCTGACACAAACACAGCCACAGCGTGAAACGGCTGCAGAATTTAACATGGAAAAGCCAATATAATTATCTCTACCATTCTCTAAGGTTGCAGCTACACAAAATCTGAAACACTCTTCAAGTCAAAGTACATAGAAGCCCATTTGCACTTTCAGAACATTGGTACCATCTGTGGGGAGTCATCCCAACTGGTACTTTCTGACACATGCTGAGACTGGACCTTCTCAAGGCTTCCTGTAGCTACTGTTTTCTTATCTAAACTTCAAGATTAGCCATGAATTACAAACTGTTCACATCTCTTCATACAAGTCCTTCATGAATAATCACTTCACTATCCATCATAGAAAAAGAAGAGTGTGTGGTATTGGAAGGAAAATGTGTCCTGTGAAGATCAGTAGCACAGATTGAACAAGCAACAGACTTTGTTAATCCCTGAAAAAATAGTGAGAATGGGGATTTTTAAAATAAAAACGATTTTGCTTTTCATTTTGGTCACCGCTGTGTTTCTTCCTAGATGCATATGATTTAAGGAATGTGAAATCAGTGGATGCAAGGTATTAAAATGCTTAACACGAGGCCCTGGGTGGTGTGGCTCTGTTGGTTGGGCATCTCTGGTGCACCAAAGGTTGCTGGTTCGATTCCCGGTCAAGGGCATATGCTAGGGTTGTGGGTTCAATCTCCAGTAGGGGGTGTATAGGAGACAGTAGATCCATGTTACATACTCACACCAATGTTTGTCTCTCTCTCTCTCCCTCTAAAAATCAATAAACTATTTCAAAAAATATTTAACAAAGGGCTCTGCAGTAAGATGGTTTAATTTTAAATCCTGGTTCCACCATTTCTTTCTATAAGATTTTGTGCAAGTTTATGCTCAAGGTCCTCTTCTGTAGAATGGGTATAAGTAATAGCAATATATTAAAAGTTTGTTTTGAACATTGAGAGACAGCACATAAAGTTCTTGGTACAGTGACTGTCACACAAACATTGCTCAAAACAATGGCAGTTATTACTACTACTAATAGCACCTCACACATGCAAATGCTCAATGGACGCTGATTGGATGGATAGATGGATGCATTGTTGAAATAAAGTAAAACAGTTAGTAGCTATAAGCACATACATAGCTCATTTGTTGTAGACACAAACAACCTGTTAACCAGCGTTTATTTCTCTGAAAAGACTATGAGTACCAGAAATGTGGAACCCGAAGAACAGCAGCCAGCAGCAATTACAAGAGAATTGGAATAATCAGGCAAGGAGCTCGATCCTTTCAGTGCTGGGTCTAATTTGCTAAAATTTCCAATTCGCACAATGTTTTGAAATGTCATTCCATAGAAATACCTCCACTCCCGGGAGTTTTCTCTTAGCCTCTAATGCTAGAGATTTAAAACCATTTAAAAATCTATCAGGCTGATCATAATGATATATGTCATTTTCATCAAAAAGCACAGACAGGCAGGTATTATTATCTCTGTTTCATAGATAAGAAGCTGAGAGTCAGAAAGCTGTGATGGTCTGAACCAGTCACAGATCTAATTAGTGGTAGAGCCAGGACTGAACCATGGCCTCAGATGGCACTTTCGGTGTCAATGACCACTATAAGTGCTTCAACAACAGTAAAAATAGTTCAATCCCTACTGTGTATCAGGCACCGGTTAGGTGCTATGGATACACATACAAATAGTATGCCACGACTCCCCTCAAAATGTTTATAATTTAATATAAAAGTACATTCAAAATCCCTCTACAATGTTCTAAGTAGTTTGTAAAAAAAAAAAGATGTGGCTTCCTGGATCCTGGCCCAGAGCTGATTGAGTAAGACGGATACAGCCAGGAATCGGCACTCTCAGCAAGTCTTCCTGGGGTAACTCTCAGAAACCACACCGGGAGGAAAGTTAAAATAGAGTAAGTCAAAAACAAAAAGGAAGACTTCCTGAGACGAGGAGTCCTAAACAGGGTGTTGGAGGCCCAGTGAAAGTGACCTAAGCAGAAAGAAGAGACAACCGTTTAGACAGAAAAACAAAACTGACCAGTTTTGAGAGGTGACACTCACCTGGGAAGATGTGGCGGTTCATTGTAAGAAAGCTGAAAGTGGGTAGAGAGAACGACTAGAGACCCAGATCCCTGGAGCCTCGTGAGCTGGTCCCAGAGGCACGGAGCCAGCAGAGCCCAGGACAGCCCAGCTGGGCTCCACACACGAGCAGGGGGCGGGACCGTGGGCCGCTGTCTCCACTGCTCAGAATCTCAGACCATGCTACACGGAGAACCGTGCAAGTTTGTTTCTAAAAACTGAATTTCCCTTGGAATGGCCTGTTTCGGTTAAAATGTATCTCTGAGGGGGGATTACAAGCCAGTAGCTGGTTTCAACATACAGAACACATGTTCCAGGAAGAAACGGTGACTCTCCAAATCACATGAAGTCAGTACAAGGTACAGAGCGCAGCGAGGGAGCCCCAGTGAGTAGCTCTTAACCCTCTGTGCCTGCCTCCCGAATCAAAACTGCTGTCCCGCGGGCGCGTGGAGCAAATACAAAGTCACTGTGACAAAGACCTGGTCCTGCTCGAGGCCCCCCTCATCCAAACCGCCCTGGACTCCCGGACTGCAAGCATCTGGAGCGGGCCGCTTCCACCGCACCCCTCCACCTCAGTCGTGGAGAGTGACCGCCCTGCTCCACGCTTTCGGTTTGGACACGGTGGGCAGAATGCAGCGAACCTGTCTAGGTGGCTGGGAAATGACACAGCAACCTGCAGACACGGACCGTGACGTAGTTACCGAGGTTGGAGAAAGACGGCAGGCGGGCCAAGGAGAGGGAGTGGCTCCATTCAAGCAGTCCGGGAGGCGAGCTGCACGGGGTTCAGCTGCGACCAAGGCAGACCAGTCACCTCACCACTGGCCGCTCCCGGGTCTCATGGTGTTTCTCAGTGGGACACTACTGTTGTATTCTTTTCTAGACAATTCTTTCTTTTGCAAGGCTTTTCCGTTTACTCTAAGGTGCTTGGCATCCCTGGCCCTGAATACTAAACACCAAAAATGGTATACACTCGTGACGACTCAAAGCCACCTCTCACATTTCCAAACTCTCTGCAAGGGGGATGGTATCCCCCGTAGAGAACCACTGGACAGAACCCTGCATCTCCGCGGGGGCCTTCGAGGTCATCCAGGTCCCACATCACCACTTGGTACATGGACAGAGAATTCATTGCAGACTTTATTGACTCGGGACAGGACTAGGACCCTATCTGCATGACTAGGCAAACCCTTATCCCCCAGGTCTTGGTGCTGTCAAATTCTAAGAAGGCTCCTTTCCCTCCCACTGACCTCTTTCAGACCACCTAAAAGATGCTCTCCTGACCGCAAGGCAAATGAAAATCTTTGGCAACTTCTCCTGTTGGCAGTACATATCGACCTACATTTTTGTCAACCCTAAGGTACTGGCTGGTGCTGAAGCAAGGGGAGCTAGGCATCTGCAGAGGGAAGGTGGGAAAGATGGATGGGGGAATCTGTCTGGACTTACCCTCATTATTACTTTAGAATACCAAGAATAAAGCAAGAACTCCAAAGCTTCCAGAAAGGTGAAAATGCAAATTTCTTCACAGGAATAATAATCAGATTGACACCATAATTCTAATAAAAAATATTGGATTTCAGTACCAATAGTACCAGCAAACATTATTACTTAGTGGGTAAAAATTATACAATCTTCAACATTCTGGGAGATTAAAAGTTTTGAAACAATAAAGCACTCAAACAAGAAGATGAAATGCCATATATATATGGAATAAAACGTTTACTGCCTTCTACAAAAAAAGAAATTATCCTGTTTCTCCTTTTATTAGCATCTCACATTAGTGTATCACACTTGTTACAACTGATGTGTTCTGTCAAAATATGTAAAAGTTTAAGAAACACATTTGTGCCCTGCTGGGATGGCTCAGTGGTAGAGCGTCGACCCATGCACCAAGAGGTCGCCAGTTCAATTCCTGGCAGGGCACATGCCCAGGTTGTGGACCCGATCCCCAGTGGGGGGCATGCAGGAGGCGGCCAATCGATGTTCTCTCTCATTGATATTTCTATTTCTCTCTCCCTCTCCCTTCCTCTCTCTCTAAAATCAATAAAAAAAATATTTTTAAAAAAAGAAAGACATTTGTTTCTCAATAATGGAATTAACCCAGAAGTTCGATAAAAAGAAGTCTAAAACCTGGCATGCCAACCACGCAGCACACCTGGGGCCCATTGGCCATAGTGCCTCAGGGATGTGAGAGGGCCCAGTGCAAGGAGGCCCTGCTGGGTGGGACGGGGGACAGCCCTCCGGCTCTGGCCTCTCGCTCACAAAGGGCTTCCCAGCCCACCTCGGAAGCAGCTTATACACACAGTCCCAGATGTATCCATATGGTTGAACTCAACATTTTGTATTGTTTGAGCTCCCTTCACAGAAAACTTAAATAACAGTTGGCTTAACTAATATGAGGTTGCTTTTATTTTCCCTTGAAAAAAAAAAAACAAAACTCCTGAGGTTGGCAACCCCTAAGGTGGGCCAGTGCAGCGGCTCCAAGGAACCGAGGCTAGGACCCTGGCTAACCCAGTCTGTCTCATGGGCATGCCGTAGCTCTTCCTACACATTTCAGGCCAGAGGGGGGAACAAGAGAAAGGCAAAACGCAGATGCCATCCCCTAAGGAGCTGTGCTTAAATCCCCTCCAAATGGACCTCCACTTACTTCTCATTGAGCAGGCCTCGTTCTCAAGCCCACCTTATCTGCAACAGAATCTAGGAAATGTAGTGTTTTAACTGCATGGAGTGCCACACCAAAAGAATTATAGTTCTACTAGTAAGAAATATATAAGTAACCGAATCTGCGTACTTATTCTTTTTTTAGAATGGACTTTGTTTTTTAGAGCACTTTCAGGTTTACGTAAATCTGAGCAGGAAGTACACAGTGCTCTTTCCCCAACACACTCAGTTTCCCCTCTTATTAGCATCCCGCGTTAGTGTGTCACACTTGTTGCCACTGGTGAACCAATATTGGTATACTATTATTAACTAAAGTCCAGAGTTTGCCTTAGGGTTTACTTTTTGTGTTTAGAGTCCTATGGATTTTGACAGATGTCATCTATTTGTCATATATATATAAATATAAATATCACGGACCTTGCCCAGCCGGTGTGGCTCAGTGGTTGAGTGTCGACCCATGCATCAAGAGGTCGCTGGTTCGATTCCTGGTCAGGGCACATGCCCAGGTTGTGGGCCTAATCCCAAGTGGGGGGCAGGCAGGAGGCGGCCAATCGATGTTCTCTCTCATCGATGTTTCTATCTCTTTCTCCCTCTCCCTTCCTCTCTCTCTAAAATCAATAAAGGAAAAAAAAAAATATATATATATATATATATATATATATATATATATATATATATATATATATATATATATATATATCAGGGACCTCAAAAAGAATGAACGTGGCCCAGGATTTTGTTGACCTCTTGAACTCTGCTAAGAAAACCATCTAAAAAAGCAAAGTATGGGAGCAGGGTGGGGGGATTGAACAAAAAAGAGAGAGAACTCATGGACATGGACAATAGTGGGTGATTGTGGGGTGGAGGGAGAAGAGGGCACAGAGGGGATAAGTGGTGATGGGAAAAAAAGTGAAATACTCTAATAAGTTTTGTTTTTTAATATTTTTTCCTATATTGATTTTAGAGAGAGAGGAAGGGAGAGGGAGAGAGAGAGAGAAACATCAATGAGAGAGAACATGGATGGGCCGCCTCCTACATGCCCCCCACTGGGGATTTGGCCCACAACCTGGGCATGTGCCCTGACCGGGAATCAAATCAGTAACTTCTTGGTGCATGGGTCAACACTCAACCACTGAGCCACACCTGCCAGGCAATTCTAATAAGTTTTTAAAAAGCAAAACAATTTTATTTTAACAAACATATGATAAGTTGGACACCTTTGTGTCATGATGAAAGAAGAATCTCAGAAGTTTCAGGAACGATATGTCCCCTGGGCCTTGCAGAGCCCTCCCCCTTGGAGCCAGGCAGGGCAGGAGAGGGGCCAGGAGAGTGAGGCCATTCAGAGCCTCCCTCCCAGAGCTTTGTAGGTACTCTGCAAATGTGGTCTAGCACCTCTCCTTAGGATGTGGGACTACCCACCACCAAAATGCCCCAGCTTCCAGCATTCACCGCAAATGAAACACGGGTGTCTTAGTGATGTGTTAGCAAGATCATTCTGGTCACTGTGGAAAATAAACAGGCAAAAACCGTACATTGAAGCAGAGGGAACAGTTGGGAGACTACCTCGGTAGTTTCGATGAGAGACGCTCATACTATAAACAATGTCTATGATTTTTAGTGCTTAGAACAGGGGTTGCAAACATTTTCTAGAAAGGGCAGAGAATCAATATTTTAGGTTTAACAAGCCATATGTCTCTGTTGCAGTTTCTCAGCTCTGCTACTGTAGCACAAAAGTAGCCATAGCTAATGCACTGAATGACTGCGGTTGTATTGCAATAAAAACTGTTTATGGACAATGCAATTGAATTTTTATACATTTTTATGGGTCATGAAATATTAATCTTTTGATTTTTAAAAATTGTCTAAAAATGTCAAACCATTCAGTGGACCGGATTTGGCCAAGGGCTATAGTTTGCTGCCCTCTATTCAGAAGGAAGTTGGATACAAAGTGCAAAAAATTTAGTTTCGCTTTTGCAGAAAGAAAAGTAAGCTTTATACTCCTTTATGTAAAACTCATCTAATGACAGTAGTGATAGAAATCAACAAGTTAAGAAGATACTGGCCTGAGAGAGGGCAAGAAATGTTTATCTGTGATTTCATAAATGTGCGGCGTTTGAAATTTTTCAAATCTGAGAGTAATGATCGTACCTATTGGGTGTTTTTGACCCACAGGACACGGAGCTGTGAAATCACTGAAGAGCTAGTGAAGTCCGCGTGATGTGATTTGCTGCACTGAGTATGACCAAGTGTTACAGGACACTTGCGAGGACCTTGGGGATCGTGAGTAACTACAATGACCAGGGCAGACCCAGGAGGAGTCAGCCTGGGTCAGGAAGCCCCCCAGACACAGGCGGCCCCGAGCAATAAGAAGAGACCCCAGTGCTGCAATGAGCGTGGCGCTGCGGTTACACCGATTTTATTTGCTGTGGACATATACCCAGAAGAGGGACTGCTGGATCACAGGATGGTTCTATTTTTAATGTTTGAGTAATCTCCATACTGTCTTCCATAGTGGCTGCGTCAGTTTACATTCTCACAGCAGTGCACAAGGTGTCCCTTTTCCTCACATCCTTGTTCACACTTGTTATCTCTGAGTTGTTGTCTTTTTATGGTAGTCATTCTAACAGGCATGAGGTGATATTTCATTGTGGTTGTGAATGGACAAAAATTATATGTACGAATATTATTCATCCATGAGAAAGAGGAAATTATGCCATTTGGGACAACTTGAATGGACCTTGAGGGCATTATGCTAAGTGAAATAAGTCAGATAGAGAAAGACAAATAGTGTATATTCCACATTTATGTGGAATCTAAAAATGTCAGACTCATTGGAACAGAGAGCAGCACAGTGGTGCCAGGGGCTGGGGGTGGGGACTAAGGAGACGGAGGGCACAGACCTCCAGGCGTAGGACAAATACACCCTTCCGGACTCACGTACATAAGGGTGATTATAATTAATAATACTGTATTAAATATTTCAAAGTTGCTAAGAGAATAGACCTTAAATGTTCTCACTACAAAAAAGAGATATGGAATTATGTGAGGTGATGGACGTATTAACTAATGTTACTGTGGTCACCGGGTCACTGTATGTAAGGGTGTCAAATCAGAACATTATACACCGTAAACTTGCACAATGCTATCTGTTAACTATATCTGTAGAGCTGGGAATAAAAAAGGGACAGCAGTCCTTGCCCGGCCAGTGTGGCTCAGTGGATTGAGCGTCGTCCCATGGACTGAGAAGTCCTGGTTGGATTCCTGGTCAGGGCACATGCCCGGGTTGCAGGATCCATCCCCAGGAGGGGGCGTGCAGGAGGCAGCCGATTGATGTTCTCACTCACATGGATGTTTCTCTCTCTCTCTCCCTTCCTCTCTCTCTAAAAAATTAATAAAAATATATTTTAAAAAAATAAAAGGACAGCCCGGCCTGGTGTGGCTCAGTGGTTGAGCGTCAACCCATGCTCCAAGAGGTCGCTGGTTCCATTCCTGGTCAGGACACATGCCCAGGTTGTGGGCCCCATCCCTAGTGGGGGGCATGCAGGAGGCAGCCGATTGATGTTCTCGCTCATCAATGTTTCTATCTCTCTCTCCCTCTCCCTTCCTCTCTCTCTCTCTAAAAGAAATCAATAAAGAAAAAAAATAATAATAAAGAAATGAAAATTATCAAAATTGATTTAAAAAGTAGGAAAACTGAATGTTCTTTAAACTTAGACAATACTGAAAACATTGATTAGTTTTCCAAAGGAGCTCTCTCTTCAAGGAATAGATAATTTCTGTCATATTTAAACTGTTGCAGAGAATTCAAAAATATAGACAGTTTTCCAACTAAGTTTCAAAACAGAGACCCAAACTGGACAAGAATAAAAAAAAAAGAAAGAAAGAAAAGGAAAATATAAACTAATATGACTTACACAATGCAAATAAACAGTACCTTAAGGATTAATAAATTAAATTCATCCTTTTATTAAATAATAATACACAATGACTAAGTACAGCTTATTCCAGGATGTTTTAATATAGAAAAACCACATGAACAGATTAAAGGAGAAAAAGCCACAGATCATTTTGAAAGATGACCAAAAATATTTAATAAATTCCACTTCACTTTCTTTTTTTTTTAATCCTCACCGGAGGACATTTTTGCATTTATCTTCAGATAGAGTGGGAGCTAGAAAGGGGGTAAGAGAGAGGGAGAAACATCGATGTGAGAGAGACACATAGAGTGGTTGCCACCCACACAACCCCAATGGGGCCGGGGACAAACTGCAACAGAGGTACGTGCCCTTAGTGGGAACCGAACCCGGGTCTCTCTGGTCCGTAAGCCGATGCTCTAAATGCTGAGCCAAACCGGCCAGGGCCCACCTAACTTTCTTGATGGAGGAATTATAACTTAATACTAACTGATTGAGAAAATACAGGAGAAGACATCATAAATGAATTCAAAAACACTTTTAAATGAATTTGACTTTCCTTAATCATAACAACTAATTTGATAAGGGTGACACGCAGAAGCCGTCAGCAAACTGCGTAGTGAAATATCAAAACAATTGCTACTAATTTCAATAGTAAAATAAGAAAAAAATCTGTGTTTTACCACAACATAGGTTTGCTGCTCACACTTCATGACAATCACTTGTCAGATCTGGCTTTGTGTTACATCATATTTTTGCCCAAACTACTTCACTTCCTTTGTCTCTGTCATACAAACATCCCATATGTATAAAGAGATTTGTGTAAAGACGTTCATTAAAGCGTTGTTGATAATAAACAGCTTTTTGAAACAACTTAAAATCTATCACTTAGAGAATATTCTTTTTTTTTTTATCCTCACCCGAGGACATTTTTGCATTTATCTTCAGATAGAGCGGGAGGGAGAGAGAGAGAGAAACATCAATGTGAGAGAAATACATCAAGTGGTTGCCACCCACATGACCCCAACCGGGGCGGGGACAAACTGCAACTGAGGTACGTGCCCTTAGCGGGAACCGAACCCGGGACTCTCTGCTCCGAGGGCCAAGGCTATAACTGCTGAGCCAAACCAGCCAGCGCAAGAATATTTTTAAATTACGGTAAATCCCTTCTATGGATCACGGAGATTGATCTGCATGAATGGAAAAGATCTAGGAATGCATACAAAATCGTTCTGGAAGGATGCACAGAAAACAATAGGTGTCATCTCTGAACAGGTTGTAGAACTGGGGGAGTGTGGTGAAGATGTTCTCTTTTCTTACTTTATACCGCAATATTGTTCGAACTTATTGTATGAAAATCATATATACTATATTTTTATTTGAAATTAAAAATAAATATTTAAAATATTCTATGTCTTTATATTTTCTGGTCTTAATTTGAGTTGTACTCCTGTCTACTCATTCTGATTGTGTGTTTTTCTGCTGTATTGTTTGTTACATGAAAGTATAAGATGACAACATCTTTGTAGATTATGTCCTTTATCATCACATAATAACCCTGTATATCTCACTTAATTCTTTGGGACTTGAATTCTCCTTTTGGGAAATTTGTATTGTCATTCTCACTTTCATTTTGTTTGCATTTGCTCAGTGTTTTGCCTCTCACTTAATTTGTACCCTTTTTTAGTGACTGGTGTTTCTCCTAGATATTATAAAGCCTTGACTTAAAAACTAAAAGTGAAGCTGGAAACTTTACAGATTTAACGAAACCCTGAAACAATGAAATATGGTTCGAATCGTTTATTTGAGAAGAAAGATGCTTACCTAGCCATTATGTCATATTAGACAGATAAGAAAAAGTTTAGTAAAATTTTGTATACTTGTGATCCTAAAATTTAAAATAAATGTATACAGCCTGGCCGGTGTAGCTCAGTGGCTGAGCATCAACCCACGCACCAAGAGTTCGCCAGTTCGATTCCCAGTCAGGACACATGCTCAGGTTGTGGGCCCGATCCCCAGTGGGGGGCATGCAGGAGGCGGCCAATCGTGTCTCTATCTCTCTTCCTCTCCCTTCTTCTCCCTCTAAAATCAATTTTAAAAATTATTAAAATAAATGTATACATATTCTTTAACTTGTTTTTTTCTATTTTTATTTAATAATTACTTTAATTAATTTATTTTTATTACAGATGTTTCTCCTTTCTCCCCCCTAGACACCCTCCTCCCATCCCTCTCACCCCTAGCATTATTGTCTATGTCCCTTGGTTATGCTTATATGCACAAGTTCTTTGGTCTATCTCTTCCCTCCCCCCACCACCTCCTCTGAAGTTTGTCAGTCTGAGCCCTACTTCTATGTCTCTGGATCTATTTTGTTCATCAGCTTGTTTTGTTCATTATATTCCACAAATGAATGAGATCATGTGATACGTGTCTTTCTCTGACTGGCATATTTCGCTTAGCATCATATTCCCCAGGTCCCTCCATGTTGTCTCAAAGGACAAGAGATCTTCCTTTCTTACAGCTGCATAGTGTTCCATTGTGTACATGTACCACAGCTTTTTTATCCACTCACCTACTGATGGACACTTGGGCTATTTCCAGATCTCAGCTATTGTAAATAGTGCTGCTATGAACATAGGGGTGCATATATTCTTTCTGATTGGTGTTTCAGGCTTCTTAGGATATATTTCTAGAAGTGGGATGACTGGGTCAAATGGCACTTCAATTTTTAATTTTTTGAGGAAACATCATATTTTTTTCCACAGTGGCTGCACCAGTCTGCATTCCCACCAGCAGTGTACTAGAGTCCCCTTTTCTCCACACCCTCGCCAGCACTTGTTTTTCGATGATTTGTTGATGGCAGCCATTCAGGCAGGTGTGAGGTGATACCTCAAAGCTGTTTTAATTTGCATCTCTCTGATGATTAGTGACGTTGAGCATTTCTTCATATGTCTCTTGGCCATTTGTATGTCCTGCTTGGAGAGGTGTCTATTCAGGTCCTCTGCCCATTTTTTAATTGAGTTCTTTGTCTTCCTTTCATTAACTTGTTATTATAAAGTTCAATTTCTGTGTCAGCCTGTTTGCTAACGAGGGAAAATAGCTTTCCTAGTACATGAGGGTTTGTTTTAATAGTTTTAAGAACTGTTAATTTTGTAATCTTGAGCCAAGACATTTTTCTACTAAACTACTTATTTAAACTGTTAAAATGTATTCCATTATATGGTAAACCATAATTGTCATAGGAGGTTTGTTTTGACTACCAATTTATATCTCATTATGAGCTTAGCAAACTAGTACTAATTAACTTTAATTCTTTAAGGGACTGCACAAGTTTCCTGAAGATAAAAAGTGGTTAAATAAATTTCTTTCGTATGTCAGTTATTTTAAGGTAAAACACAAGTGATTATCCCAGATCAAAACCCACGGCAGGGCCTCAATGTGCATGCTGAAAGCAATACTTTAATAAGACTACCTTATGGGGTATTTTCAGAAAAACTGCAAAGGGTGGAGGATGGAGATCAGAAAACATCCAGAACTGTTTCACATCAGGGCTCACACACCATGCCGGGACAGCTGAGCTGGAAGAAGTTCGAGTAGCATTCACACACTCCACTGAAAAGTGTCTGCCCCACCACATCAGGGCCTGTGAGCATGTCTGAGCCTGTCTGTCGGAGAATGATCAGATGGGGAACTGGCTTCCACCAGGGTCCACGCATCGTGAAAAGCCCTGGAATGGGCTGTGGGCTCACGTAACTCTGTCCTGCTGAGCTAACCGTGTAACGTTGTCCACATGCTGTTCAATATGGTACCGTTGGCACACCTTGCTACTTCTTCTTAAATTAAACAAAATTTATATTCCGTTTATCAGTCACAGTAGCCATATTCCAAGTGTTATGTAGCCAAATGTGTCCAAATGCGTCTAGAGGCTACCTGATTGGACAGTGTAGTTCTATGGGGCATCTCTGCTCTAAATGTCTGGTACCTGACTTGGGCTGGATTCTGAAGAGGACAGGTGGTTATATATGATGACAAAAGAGTGGCATGAAGAAAGAAACTCGGTTCCTGAATACACCTTCGTGGACCAAATAGCCCATAAACCTGAGCAATCACCTGGAATCTTATGTGAAAGAGAAATAAATCCATTTCTTCAGCCACTGTATTTTGGGGTCTCTTTGTTACACCGAGTTTATAAAATAAATTTTAATGTAGTTTTTGTAAACTCTCTTATTCATATGTCCTTTCATTATCTTATCTTAATTAAGGCAATATGTTTCCTCATAGCTTCCCATCCCTCCATCCCTGAGGATAGTCATCTGAAGAGGTAATTCACACTATGGTGTTAATGGCTGAGTTCCAATGGCTAGCATTATTGTGTCAACCTCTCTCAGAATCATGATAATAAAAGCAATCCCAGAAAGCAGGTTGGGAAGGAATCTCCAAGGAAGAACTTCTCAGAATTAGCAAAGCGCCCTGCCAGTGTGGTTCAGTGGTTGAGCATCGACCGATGCACGAAGAGGTCACCAGTTCTACTCCCGGTCCGGGCACATGCCCAGGTTGTGGGCCAAACCCCCAGTGGGGGACATGCAGGAGGCGGTCATTCGATGTTCTCTCTCATCGATGTTTCTATCTCTCTCTCCCTCTCCCTTTCTCTCTCTCTTAAAAATCAATAAAGAAAAAAAATTAAATAATAAAAAGAACTGGCCAAGCATCGGGGGGAGAGACACTTGGGGTCTGAAGCTTTGTTATAGTTCTCCATACACTCATGGCCATCCCCTCCACATATCAGGGCAGCATCCAAACTCAGAATTCAGAACAGACATTTATCCAAATAAAGTATATGAATGGCAAACAGATACTTGAGAAGGTGCTCAGTATCACTAAGCATAAGGAAATAAAAATCAAAACCATAATGAGACATCATCACCTCATACCTGCTAGAACAGCTATTATCAAAACGGCAAGGAAGAACAAGTGTCGGCATGGATGTGAAGAAGAGAGACTCTGGGTGCACTGCTCCTGGGGTTGTGTGTGGTGCAGCCACTATCAAAAACAGTAAGGGGGTTCCTCAAATATTAAAAATAGAACTAACATATGATCCAGCAGTTGCACTTCTGGGAATATATTTAAAGGAAACAAAAACACTCTGTCAAAGAGTTGTCTGCACCCCCACGTCAACCAATAGCAACATTATTTACAATAGTCAAGACATGAAAACAACATATGTTTCCATAGAGAGATGAATAGATAAAGTTGTGGTATATCTATACAATGGAATGTTATTCAGTCATAAAAAGAAGAAAATCCTGCAATTTGTGACAACATAGATGGACGATGAGCATATTAAGGGATATAAGTCAGAAAGGAAAAAAAATACTCTATGATCTCATGTGTGGAATCTTTTAAAAAAGCTCATAGTAAAAGAGATCAGAAGTGGGGTATGGGGAGGAAGAACTGGATGGTGGTCAAAACTTGCAGTGATAAGATAAATAAGTACCAGGGATGTAATGTACAACATGATGACTACATTTAACACTGCTGTGTGGTGTATGGGGGGATGGGAGCAGGTAGGAGGGAGTCAATGAGCAAAGAAAAGGAGGGACATTTATAACACGTACAATAATAAAGATACATTTTTTTAAAAAGTAATTGCTAATAGTCATTAAAACGCAAAAAACAAAACAAAACAACAACAAAAAAAAAAAAACAAGGACCGTCAGACATTTCTGCTTGGACTGAAGATTATAATTAGACGTGGATATCACGAGTTAAAATACTGATATCCTCTGCCCCATCTACGCTCACTTTGGGGAATCTACCCCAAGAGGTCATTGTAACTGCCTATGGTACAGTTCGTGAGCAGGTATTCGTTTTTCCAAGCCTCTCCTAAATTAAAATTTTATAATAGGCCAAAAAAAAAGTGGTTAAGAAAGTAAATTCTAAGAGTTCTCATCACAAGGAAAAAACTTTTTTTCAATATCTGTATGAAAGATGGTTGCTAACTAAACTACTGTGTTCAATCTATGTAAGAGGAGAAAAGAAAGGAAGGAAAGACCCATTTCTGTGCTGTGTCTTTGCACATTTCAGAGATTTGACATTTCAGGATTACCTTCCATGACTGAGATGAGGCCACCTGACATTCACATCCTTGTCAGACCCATGTAGCAATTTAGCTTATGCAGGAATTTCAGTACTTGAAAAAGCTCAGTGCCTTTCCTGCAAGTTGCTGCATGAATACTTGTTTGGACGGTCCCTGAGAGGTATCTTACACCGTTGGTAACTCAGGCAGCCAGTAAGTCCTTTCTCCTCAGTCAAGGTGCTCTTGTAACCAGCACTTTCCTCTGCACCCACGCCCCCAGGGCTTCATGAGGACGCCTGCCATGCACCTAGAGAACCTCCTCTTCGCTGTGTTACATTTGGGTAAGGTGGGGGGCCCCACAGGGCTGTTGGGTCCTCTCTACTGACGCATGTGCCTTGTTACTGAGTCCGAGTCCGCTTACAGAGGCCAAACCTTAGGGGCGCCCTCCTTCAGGGACTTGCCATATGTTTCTGCAGCGTGACTTCTGCTCAACCCACATCCTCTTCCCCACCTCTCTTCCTGAGACCATCTATCTGTTTATCTTGGACGTGGTTCAAGCTTTGTTTCCGCAGGAGGGCCCAGCCCCGGTGCAGGCCTTACCCGAGCTGTGTGCTGTAGCAGCTGTCGCCTGGTGGACGTCGTGGCCTGCACAGACTCGGTCAGATGTGCACAGCGCCCTCCCGTCACTGCGCTGCTGCGCCGCTTACACGTCTTTGGGAAAACTGGACGATGATTCGGCGCTGACATGAAAAGCTACTGTGTGTGCAGAAAGGAGAGGACACAAGCCATGGGACTTCCGTTTGATTTTAGTTAAGCACAGTTTCGTTGTTAGAGGGACGGCTGCAATTCTTATTTCCGGGCACAAACAACAACTAAGTGATTGTAGGGATGAAGAAAGGAAGACACCCACAAACAAATTAATCTATGTGACATTCTGTTACTGGAATCTGTAGAAAAGAATGGACAATCACACGGAAGAAACATCTAAGGGAGGAGAAATGCCAGCACGGTGAGAACGGAGGAAGGAAATGTCAGACGTGCCGGCTGATGGGAGTGGTCCCCACACCCAGGACTACATTCAGGCATCAGACAGAATTTCTGCAGACACTGCCTTCTGCCTTTGGACAGAAACTACTTAACTTCCAAGTGATTTAGTTAAGAAAAACATGACATTGAGTTTATTCAAATAGGAAACCCTAATGAAACACCAGCATTCTCTGATATGCCTTGAAATTATATTATTAATACTATGACGTCAAGAAATCAAAATCATGAGTTTGGGTAAACAATAAGTTACCCTGGCCGGTTTGGCTCAGCGGTTATAGCGTGGGCCCGCAGACCAAGGAGTCGCGGGTTTGATTCCAGGTCAGGGGCACGTACCTGGGTTGTAGGTTCAATCCTCCGCCCTGGTCCGGGTCGTGCAGGAGGCAAACAGCCAATGTGTTTCCCTCACATCGATGTTTCTCTCTCTCTCTCTCCCCCACCCCCTCCCTTCCACTCCATCTAAAAATATTCATGGAAAAATATCCTTGGGTGAGGATTAACAAAAATTAATTTTTTAAAAAAGTGGTTTATCCCTGCGATTCATGCAAAATAGCACATGGTCAAAAGTTCGGCTCCAACTTTTTCATTGTAAACCACAAAAATCTAAGAATAAGACATCCCCCCAAAGCAGAAAATGACTTTCCTTCAGAAAAGAGGCAGACAGACAGCCGAGCAGATGGAGCACTGGTGGTTAAACTTCGTCAGAGATGCTCAGAAGCACTAATTAGCCCAAAGTGAGTTAGTCTCGGTGCTTCTGAGACGTGTGTCTAAACAGTTCCGTGGAGAACAACAAAATGCTAAGATCATACTTATTAGTGGATTGCAAGTTAAAACCTCAGAGAAAGCAGTGGAGCATTTTTTAAAGGAACATTGTATAACGGAGGCTCCTGATGGCACGGACAATGACACCACACACGAACACAGGCGCTGCTGAGTCAGAGTCAGAGTCATGTAGAAAACTCAGACCATGAATGGCAAGTTTTAGGGATACTTTAACCAATCCATTTTATTCATATTTTCCTTTATAGAGTAGAGTGATACTTTTTTAACTATAATAAAAAGTCTGAAAGAGCTCTTTAATATATTTAAGTATAAAATAAATTTTTAACAGTCAGACAGAAACATTGTTCCTTGGTTGAATTTGAAGCGTTTATCTTTCTTAGTAGAATATAAGACAACGGTGGGTCTTACCACCAGTAGCACATTCAATTTGATGAAATTTGATATTTTTTGTCTGTCTTTTTTTAAAATATATATATAAAGATATATATGTATATATATATATATATATATATATGTGTGTGTGTGTGTGTGTGTGTGTGTGTGTGTATAATTGACAGTATAACAGATGTCTCCCACTCACCCCATTTACCCACCTCTGCACAGTCCCCACCACCAGCCCCGCAAGACTTCACCACATTATTGTCTATGTCCATGAGCTATGTATATAAGTATGTAAGTTTTTTGGTTTACCTCTTCTTGTCCCCACCCTGCCTTCCTTTAAGATACGTCAGTCTGTTCCATGCTTCCATGCCTTGGGACTTATTTTGCTGGTCAATTCATTTTGTTCATTAGATTTCACAAATAAGTGATATCATGTGATATTTATCTTTCTGTGACTGACTTATTTCACTTAGCATAATACTCTCCAGTTCCCTCCATGTTGTCTCAAAGGGCAAGAGATCCTTCTTTGTATAGCTGCATAGTATTCCATCGCGTAAATGTACCACAGCTTTTTTATCTATTCCTACTAATGGGCATTTAGACTCTTCCCAAATCTTAGCTATTGTAAATAATGCTTCTATGAACATAGGGTTGCATATATTCTTTCTGATTGGTGTTTTGGAATTTTTAGGATATATTCCCAGAAGTAGGATCACTGAGTCAAACAACAGTTCCATTTTTACTTTTTTAAGGAAACTCCATACTGTTTTCTATAGTGGCTGTACCACTCTGTATTTCCACCAGCAGTGTACTAGAGTCCCCTTTTCTCCACACCCTTGCCAGCTCTTGTTGTTTGTTGATTTATTGATGGTAGCCATTCTGGCAGGTATGAGGTGACATCTCATTGTGGTTTTAATTCGCTTTTCTCTAGTGACTAGTGACTTTGAGCAATTTTTAATGTTTATTGGTTATCTATATGTCCTCTTTGGAGAAGTGTCTATTCAGGTTCTTTGCCCATTTTTTAATTGGATTGTTTGTCTTTCTTTTGTTGAGTTCTATGAGTACCTTGTATATTTTGGCAATTAACCTCTTATCAGATGTATCATTGGCAAATATGTTCTCCCAAATAGTGGTTCTCTATTCATTTTGTTGAGGGTTTCTTTTGTTGTGCAGAGGCTTTTTAGTTTGATGTAGTTTGTTTATTTTTTCCCTTTGTTTCTCTTGCCCTTTTAGATGTACTGGCTAAAATTCTGCTACGTAAGATGTCTAAGATTTTACTGTCTACATTTTCTTCTAGGATTTTTATGGTTTCACAACTTACGTTTAAGTCTTTCATTTATTTTGAGTTGATTCTTGTGTATGGTGTGAGTTGGTTGTCTAGTTTCATCTTTTAGCATGTATCTGTCCAATTTTCCCAGCACTGCTTGCTGAAGATACTGTCTTTACTCCATTGTATGTTCTTGCCTCCTTTGTCAAATATAAATTGACTGTAATGGTGTGGGTCAATTTCTGGGGTCTCTGTTCTATTCCATTGGTGTATATGTCTGTTCTTGTGCTAGTACCAGGCTGTTTTGATTACAATGGCTTTGAAGTATAGTTTGATATCCAATATTGTCATCCATCCAACTTTGTTCTTTCTCAAGATTGCTGCAGATATTCAGGTTCATTTTTGGTTCCCTATAAATTTTTGGAATATTGGTTCTAGTTCTGTGAAGTATGCTATTGGTATTTTAATAGGAATTGTGTTGAATCTATAGATGTTTTGGGGTAGTATGCACAATTTAATGATGTTAATTTTCCCAGTCTGTGAACATAGTATACGTTTCCACTTGTTTTTATCTTTCGCTATTTCTTTTTTCAATGCCTGTTGTTTTCTGAGTACAGGTCTTTTACTTTCTTGGCTAAGTTTATTCCTAGGTATCTTATTTTTTGTTGTTGTTGCAATGGTAAATGGGATTCTTTTTTCAGTTTCTGCATTTTTTGTCTCATTGCTTTTCTAGTTAGCTGTTACAGTTTAGACAGTCATTGTATGTATAATAAGGATGGCCATTCCCAGTGGTGACAAATAAACTATAAACTCTCATTCCTAACTTTGCTAAGACCATTCAGCTTATCCAGGAATTGTGCACATACACTCTGAAGGCTAGGTCATTCTCTTTCAAACCAAACCATGATGTCTGTATGGGGTTCTCCTTAAGGAATGAAGGAGAATGGGAATATTTGGTGACAAAATAAAACAACCCTTTACATTTTCCACAAATATACCCAAATAATTGACATTTTCCAACATTTAACAAGCATTTTAGAGGATGTTTACTGTGTTCTAGATACTACACTAGTCAGATCTCATTTGCAGGAAACTTACTTTTGGTGTTGTCTTTGTAATTTTGCCCCTAATTGACCATTTAGTAAAAATATTAAACCTCAAGATGGCTAATTAGAGAGGCATGTTTTCATAGTGTCATAATCTGTGTGAGAAATATAATCATGTGAAAGCATAACAAAATGTAGTCATTTTTTCATTGAATGTCAGGGTACTCACAGAAACAGCCTGCTGACAAGCATGAAGGCAATTTATAGCACATCACCTTTGTAGAACATTTGTGATTGTCAATTATGACCATTTGGAGCTCACAGATGGTGTGTGAAGTTGTAGTGTTCTGCTTTAGATAACAAGGGTGTTGGTATCAAAAATAAAGTATTGTGAAATCAAAGGACTAAGTTGGTACACAGCATGGAATATTATTTATTTATTACACCAGAACCTTGTTTGTTAATAGTGCTTAATACTTCACTTGATTTCAAGCCACTGTTCCATCTGCCACTCTAGTCTTCCTATCATGATACCTCTCTACTTATAACCTGTGGTGTCTCCTTTTTGCAGCCCCATCAATCTTGTAAGTTCCTCAGCTTGAATTCTAAGGCTCCAGAATGAGACACAACCCTGCCAATTGAAATCATTTTCCACAGCCCCCAATAGGCAATTTTCCTTCCGTCAGTACATTCTTCACCCAGGTTCTACATGCTTTCTGCTCATTGCCAGCCATGCTCCCGTTGGTGATCTCCCCACATATAATGCCTATATTTATTCTTTCTGCTGATCAATGCTCTACCAGTTCTTCAAGATACAGCTTAGATCCAAGGATCTCCACAAAGCTTGTGTTGACTTCAGCAACTGTCATCATTTTCTCCCCCGAATTACAACTGCAAACACAGTAAGTGCCACATAATTTTAAATAAATTATTCTCAGATTAGTTCAACAATATGGCAAGGTTGCAAGCAACAGAAAGCTTGCCACTCTCCTGTGGCTTCCCCCACCACGCCAAAAGACGATGTAGGTAAGAGGCAAAGAGTGGGTGGTTAATACATACCTATTGAATGTCTTATTAATACAGAAATAAATTTCCAGCAAAATACTCAGAAGATAACATTTGCAAGTTCATTCTCTTAAAGTAGAGGAAGCTGAATCTAGCAGCTGGTGTAAAATGTTGATTCTGATCGTGTGATAAATAATCTTTTAGAAATGTATCATTTTGCGAACTGTCAAGAACCTCCTGCATGTCACAGGAAACAAGTTTAAGGGCTCCAATCATCGGTTTAATAGCTGGGGCTTTACAAAGCAGAAGACTATGCAACCAAAGAAAGGATCTATTTTATTTTTGGAACCATTAGTTCTTTGTTACAACACTGAGTGCCCCACTTCAGTGGTGATTCAGGTATTTGGCACAGCATTTCAGTCATGTGTGACTTAACACTTTGGTATTCCTACTATGGAGATCAATAAAAACTGGGAAAATGTTATACACATCCATATCAAGAGACATAACACTTACTTGATAGCAAATTATTAGGAAGTTTGATCTGTTATAAGATGATTTGCATTTGGAACTTAAATTTAGGGGGAAAAAAGTTTGCTGTGAACTAATATAAACAAACAAAGAAAGAAAAAAAGATACAGGGCCCAAGCTAAAACAGATTCAGAAAATCTTATCAGTGAGATGGAAGGTAGCTTGGGCATCCATTTGTCATCTTGTGTCTCAATGACCCTAATTTTGTAGGTGTAGAAAAGACTTAAAGCCCCATTGTCCTCTTTGGGTTTGTGTAAATTCTTAATGTCATAAAGCCATGTTAAAGCCATGTATTTGTGTGTGTTGCGGGAGGCGGGGGTGACAATATCTTGCCTGAAATAAGAATGTGTACAAAATACTATAATGATAAAGGAGATGAAACGTCACTGGACAGTTTAAATTTGACAGCTAAAGTAGCAAGTACAGTAAGCATAGCTTTTGATCCCATAATTCTGTGCCCTAGTGATTTTTAACACCTCAAATTAGACCAATATTGCCAGGGACCTTCCTTTCCAGGAAAGCTTTTGGTAAGAGAAAGTAAGATCCAAAAGTGCACCCTTCTCCACTGTACACATCCTTTCCTTTCTCTGGCTTCCTTGTGTTGCTCCTGCTTTTCCAAATTGTGTGGGATCTCCGAATATAAACCATGTTTTCTATTTCTGTAAATGCGTCCTACAGTGGCAGTGCCATCCTGAGCAAATTGGAAGTCTAAAATGCATACTTGGTACTTGATTGTTTGTTTGAGAGAAATTAATAAATTGTGTATATAAGAAAAAGAAGAGCGCGTAATCTAACTATTGAAAATCTAATTACTTATGAACATTCCCAACCCAGAATTCACCCTAAGATACCAATTTATTTGAGAACTTTGAGATTTACCACCTCAGGGACTTGAGAAAATGATGGTGATATATTAGATTTTAAGGTAGGTAGAATTTATTTTATTTTATGTATTTATTTCATTAATCTCCTACGTTCTCTCTTCCTCATATTAATTCTCTGTGTAGCTATTCATACTGATTTTGTTGAACTCTTTTCAGAAGTCATACTCTCATTCAGCCTTCAAGAAAACTAGGTGAGAACCTAAGTTCTCGGCACTAGCATGGCGTTGAGGATATAAACTAATAAGCCACAAGGTTGCTTAATACATGAGGTAACACATGAGATATTTTATACAGTTGAATGAAGTTAGAACTGCTGTTACAGAAAAATTGTGCATAAGCATTTGAGGAGAAATCAGGATTCCTAAAGTGCTATGATTTCCCATTGTCTCCTGCTTAAATGTATGTATATATTTTTGTATCATTCCAGTTAATCTTTGGAAGACAAAGGAGTGAGTTAATGGAGTAACATGTGTGTGGGTGCCATGTGTAATGATATCCTAATAGAGGTTTCCTTTCCTATGAGATTTCTGATGATTGAGTGCTTGGTATGTGGTTTGTTTTCCAGTTACAATCAATCATTCCCTCCTTGAAGTCATTCTGGTAATACATCTCTGACACTATTTTTAGATCTATGGCAAATCATATATTCTGCACTAATTCAGAAATGTCTGTATTGAATAGCTCTCATCAAAACTGCTTTAAAGACTATACTGAGAGCTGTTTGATCCCAAGGCCTGGCTCCACTTCATACACAGGGAAATTGAGTTTATTGTACCAAGAATCCACCAATGGGTGCTAATTTCATGCCTGTGTCAAGAAGTAATTTCCTATTGTCAGGAACCCACATCCTGATAATGTCTTTCTTGTATGATCATTTAATCTTGAATTTCCTTCAACAAACTATGGTCTTTTCTTGTGAAACTCCTGTTAAAATGTAAATAGTACACAGATCAAAATTCACACCTAAGTAAGAATAATTACTATCAACTGATAACAACTCTTTCCTGAGAAAAGTGTTCTGTTACACAGCTGAATCCAAGACCCTGGAAATATTCATTATGAAAGGAGGAAAGGACACAAACATTTGAGAAATGCTAAGGACAAATTTTTCTTTATTTGCATTTTTATTGTGGATTTACCCAGACTAGAAATTTGGTAGAATTTTCCCCCCAAGTTTTCTATCTTAAGCCCCATCTTTCTAGCTGTCAGTTACTTGAGTTCCCGTGAGAAAGGACTGCAACTGGCGTCCAAACTACACAAAAAATCAAAACTTTGTAGAAACCATAATTTGCTGTATGTGTACCTATGTTTAAATTACGTTTGTGTAAAGTTTCTAAAGTTCAGTCCACGAGGTACACTTGGTTGTTCTCAATTCAGTATTTATTTATTTTTTTCTGATGAGCTGGGAAAGAGAAAAATAAAACCTCCTCATATAGTCTTGAGTTCTGCTAACACAGGCTGGGTCTTCCAAGCTATGGTGGCACTGGAATGTTTGTTTGTTTGTTTGTTTGTTTGTTTGTTTGTTTGTTTATTGAATGAACAAATTAACAAGAACATAAAAAGGAGCAGAAGCAATGTGGTAAGCAAACAATCCAATTATAATAAAAGTATTCTCCATCAGTGACTGTTCTACAGCGATAGGCTTTACATATAACTAGTGGTTCTTCCTTCGTGTCAGATCCTTTCATTTAGTGAGAGACAGCTCGAAGTCAGGACTGCTTAGGAGGAGTGAGGACAGTTGCTCACAGACAACAGTGTGGTGATGGCCCGAGGCAAGGGGGTGGGGGCGAGGTGGAGGTGGGCAAGGGGGGTAAAGTGGGGACAGAAAGAGACTTTGCTTGGGGCAATGGCCATAGATGCCATGGGCAGATGATGTTTTATTGAGTTGTACACTTGAAGCCTGTATGGTTTTGAGAACGAATGTTAGCTCCATAAATTCAATTAATAAAGAAAAAAAAGTGGCATTTCTCAGCCTTCCTGTTCATTGCATCACGATCTGCGACTTATGGGAACAGAGCATATGCTAGTATAAGAAAGACATTACTCGAAAACATGGTTTTTATGGTGTTTGCTTTGACCACCCCGTAGAACGTGAGAGGATGGCCATGCGTGGCAGTCGATGGAACACTCATGCTGATGCAGGTCTCAATCAGAGGTGCTCCTGGCACACCGGGGCCCTGCTCCAGGTGCCTCACCCTCGGCTTGCCACCGAATATGCAGGTCACACTATCCACATCATACAGAGCAGTTTTTGGGCGTCTAGAATTCATTCTACCCAGTAAAATTAAAAGGAAATTTGATAGAATCATAGCAGAATCTTCAAGCAAAACAATTACTCTTTTCTTAATTATTTCAGGATAAGGGATTTCCCCCTTCAATAATGGCTGATCCGGGGCTATTTAAATAGCTCTATCAGAATTTCTAAGTGAGATCTTATTTTAATAATAGAGATACAAGATTTAAGGAAGGAGGGTTCATTTTAAAACGACTGAGGATATACATAATTAACTAAAAACAATGAAATGAGGTGTTGAGGTTCACTTACACGGGAGAGGAAATGCTGAGATGTGGGTCTGTCCGTACCAAGCACCACGGAACCACTTTGGTCCTGACTTACCTGAAGAAATGTTTGCCGTCACTGTAAAGATTCTCATGTAGTCAAAATCAATCTCTCACACTTCCTTGGACCATTCTGTTGATTTTTGACACTGCACATATGCCAAATCATTTACTCAAAGTGACTAGAGAAGTGGAAAAATTAGAGTTTCATGGTTTATGAATTGGAATTTATACAGCTTTTACAGCTTCACTTTCAAAAAAAGGGAAATGTTTTCTGCAGCTAAGAAATCACTGCAACAGATGGGTCTATCTCCACTATTTTTATTTCGAGTTGGCTTACGGGTGAATTACCCTGGACATAGTTATAAATTTGAAATGATAGGAACTGCTGAGGGGTGATTTTTTTTTTCTGGCTATAAAATACAATGAGGGCCCAGCTGCAGCATCTAGAAAATGAGGGAAGCTGAAACCATAAAATAATACTGCTTCCTCTTCCTTGTTTGAATGAAGCTCTGAAACAAGAATAAGCTTATCTGGTTTCCCACCACTTATAATGATTAATCCAAGGCCACATTCCCAGAAGGGTAATTAGCCAGGCAATTACTGCAGTGTGAATCCAGAATTTCTGAGTAAGTGTAACTTTACAATCAGAAGTGGCCAAACATTCAATAAAGCATTGTACAACGTACCTTTTTATATGGCGGGCAGGGAGGGTGAGAGATCTGGGGACAGCTGTGAACCTCACACTGAACGGGACTCAGCACTGACATTCTACCTATTTGTCTTTCTGTGTATGGGTTTGTGGGGTTTGTATGTTCTGTCTACTACACGCTCAACCTGTAACTATCTACTTTGTACATTACTTTTGACCAACTTTTCACTGTAAGCTGACACTCAGGACATTTAATATATTTCGGCGCTACTCACTTGTCCCCACTTTTTCCCAATCACCCCTGTGTATGGGCATTAGGAGTGGGGTTCTGAGCAGCCAATTTCAAAACGATTAATCCTCTGCTAAAATTCTTCAAGAACTAACTCACCAGAAGCCATGAGATCAAGCTGGGCAGGTATTATTACCTTCATTTTCCAGCTGGAAGAAGCAAGGCTCTGAGATATTAAATACCATGCTCATGTATGCACAGTTAATAAGTACCAAACCTAAGGTTCTTCTCTCAACCTCTCTGTTGGATCTTCAATGTGCCATGCTAGCTCGTGCCCTTCAGGCTTCTTCCGCATGTTCTTCCATCTCACTATGGTACAACTCACGGCCTTGTTCAAGTAATTCACTTTAGAAACTCCTGCTCGTTCCTTAAGACTGTGTGAAGTCTTCTCTGCCCCGCCGCCCAGGAGAAGGCAGTCTTCATTCTAGCCTTCCACAGTTCTACCCAGATGCATGCCCACACGCCCAGGATTCTCATAATCATGATTCCTTATAATAATTTATCTACATATGAAAACGTCTGTCTCCTTACTAAGATGTGACAACCCTACATTAATCTTGAAAAGACAAAAAGTACCCAAGAAATGTTCACTGAATAAATAGATAAGGAAATGCATTTCATAGGACCATCCTTGGTGGTCGAGCCATATGCTATAAAAAAAAAAAAAAAAAAAAAAAAAAAGAGTCTTTGAAAATCAGAATACCACTCAAGCAGCTGGGGCAGGTACTTCCATATGTCATTTCTGGTATCTCCTGGCTTCTTTCTTTAACAGTTCCTACGAAGTTTGATTACAGACTCTTTTTTTGGTCCTTGGTTCCTGCTATAACCTCACGCCTTTATTTAAAACTCTTTCCTGACACCAAACACCTGGAAAACATTCAACTGTGGCTCTCTTCCCATTTAAACCTATACATAGTCCAAGTGACATCTCTGTACCCATGCCAAGAATCTGACTTCAGTCTCTGTCCTTGAAAAAATATTTATTATTCACCTAATATGTGTTGGGATTGCTGGGATGAGACAAGGCCTGTGTTTTTATGAAGCATATACTCTGTTGGTTAAAACTAACACAAAATGTGTAAACAAAAAGAGTAAATACTACAGTTTCAGGTACACTTTTCATCTCCTAGGCAACAACATCTGTCCCTCTCCAGCTGGACTATGGCTATGCTTGGGAAATACAAAGCAATTTTTAATATTATCCAATATTTAATATAATATCTAATAATAATATTTAATATATATATATCTATGTTTTATTCTACATTATTATTAGCTTTCTGACAAAAGCGAAGAACAAGTAAATGGGGAAAAATAAAAAACATAATAGATTTAAACCCAGTCATATTGATAACCATATTAAATATAAAACATTTGAACTCCTACAATTAAAAAACAGAGATTATCAAATTGGATTAAAAAATAAGAACCAACTCTATTATGCCAAGAAAAAATATATTTTAAACATTAAGATGCAAATAGGTTAAAAGAAAAACAACAGAAAAAAGAAATAGCATACTAATGCTAATCAGAGAGAAAGTTGAATGACTCTTAATGTTAGTCAATGTAAATTTCAGAGAAGAGTTGTATCAGCAAAGAGGAAGGTTATTTCACAATGGCAACACAGTCAGTGCAATAGGAGGATGTAATAACCCAAATATTTATTCACCCAACAACGGAACTTCAAAACACATATAGAAAAACCTGGTAGAAATGCAAGGAGAAATAAACACATTCACAGTTTTAGTCAGAGATTCAAATACCTCTGTGTTGATAACTGAGAACACAGATAGAAAATTATATCATCAAATAACTGACTGAATCGATGTATTTAGAACACACCACTAAGAAACAATAAAATACACATTCCTTTCAAGTGTACATGAAAATTTTACCAAAAGAAAGCATATTCTGGGTAATAAAACAAGTTTAAGTAAATTCAAAAGTACCTATTCACACAAAGTATGCCCTATGGCTAAAATGGAGTAAGATTAGATATCAATAACAAATATTTCTAGACGAGTCCAAATATTTGGAAACTAAATAAGACATTTCAATATAACCAATTGGTCAAGAATAAATCAAAAGGGAAACTGAAAGTATATTTTGAACTAAATGGGAAGGAAAACACATGATATCAAACTTTGTGGGTTGCCACTAAAAAGAAACATTTATGAAACTGAAACTATACATTAAAAATGTAGAGAGGGCAGGCATGCTTCCGATTAGGTTGCCAACATAGATTACTGCAGTGCTCAGCTCCTCCCACAACCACATCAGAATTACAACCAAACTCCAGAGCAACCATCACTCAGAACAGTTGATGTGTTCTAGAATTGTGTACCTGAAACCTATATACTTTTGCTAACCAGTGTCACCCCAATACATTGAATAAAAAGAAAAAGGTATTTTTTAAAAACTATAAAATAGAATAAAAAGAACCACCTGAAGTCAAGCTAAAGAGAGGTCCTGTAACTGAGGGTATACAGCAGAAACCCGGGGAGGGGCCAGACAGCTGGTGTAGCAGGAGGCCGAGTGCCCTGCCCCCGGCCAGGGACAGGATTTACAGCTAAAACACTGTGCGGTCAGCTTGAAAACACAAGAGCAGTGTCGCTGATTGGACATGTTATATCTCAGGAGCCCTGGAGAAACAACGCAGAAACTGGTAGGAGGGGGGAGTCACAGAAAGAGGAGCCCCCTGGAGCTGGTGCTCTGTTCAGCGGCTTGAGTGATACTGGCTGCAAAGCTCCCTGAGCTTGAGGGTGTGAGTTCGCATCCCGACGCAGGGATCCCAAACCCGGAGCAGCGGAGATGGGAAGGCGAGCCTGCAGAGTGCTGGACAGAGGGACCCAGGGCCTCCGCCTGCCTGAGAGGCTGGGATGACACCTTCCCAGCGAAGGAGTGTGCCGACTGTTAGCACCCCCACCGGAGAGGTTTACCCCAGGCTCTGACTGCTGGAAAGGCTGTGCTGTGGTGTTGCATTGCCAAAAAAAGGGGCTGCACCCAGGAGTGACTTCAAGGGACCCTCTGTTTTCCTGGAAGGCATTGTGTGCAGCGCCAGAGAGTGACTGAACCGTGTGGTGTGAGGAAGGGGAGAGGACTCTCCCACCTCCAGTGCAAGGTTGGAATGACCCCCTGAGCTGTGGAGCCACAGACTGCGCCATGCTGCGGGGCTGGCAGCAGGGCGGATCGGGGATTTTTGACCCACACTGCGGGGAAGTAGGTGTGTGAGTGGAGCTGAGAGTCTGCCCCTACTTTGCTGAGACCAGCTGTGTAAAGAGATGTGAGTCCTGGGTGGGACTGACTTTGCAACCCCTTCTGCTTGGATCTGTGGTGCCAGGGGGCCTGGTCCTCGAAGAGTAGGGATTTCTGGATGGTATTCCCTCAAGAAGGCTTATATAGGGGAGACAGATGAGTGAGAGCTGGGCTTTGTGACTGCGTTGTGGGGACACTAATCTGAGCTCTCTGTGAGTTCAGCCAGCCAGTCCAGGAAGGAGAGGCAGAGCATGACGCCCGTCTGGCAGGCTGGGAACACAACCCCCGGGGAGCAGGTAGTTTGAATCAGCTCTCTGAAGCCCCAGATGCCACTGCTGGATGCCGAGCTCTGGGCACCATTAGGTGAAGAGATCAGAGCAGGGGATTCCAAGAGTGAGATGCTCAGAGGCTATTGTCTGGGACCAGGAGAAAATGCTTGGCCTCCACTGACCTAACAAAAGTCTCAACCAGAGACTCTTTTGATCAATCCCTCTGAGCCCAGGGCAGCTGAAACTGCTCCTGCAGAAAAGGCAGCAGGCTGTACCCAACCTGAATTTGCACCAAGCCACCTCAGGGGGACCTAGAGCTGGAGTCTGATAGAGACTGAGGAGTTTGGCTTTGAAGCAGAAACTAATTTCCCTTCATTGAGTGCCTGATGGTGAAATCTCTAAGCTGGGGGCCCACTAGTCGTAGCTAGGCTAGCCTGGGTCCAGGATAAAGACTTTTTATTTCTTTTATTTTTTTGTTTGTTTGTTTATTGATTTTAGAAGGAGGAAGGAAGAGAGAGAGAGAGAGAGTGATAGAAACATCGATTAGAGAGAACATTGACTGGCTGCCTCCTGCATGCCCCCCACTGGGGATTTGGCCCACAACCTGGGCATGTGCCCTGACCGGGAATCAAACTGGCGACTTCTTAGTGCATGGGTCGACGCTTAATCACTGAGCCACACCAGCCGGGCCTAAAGACTCTTTTTAGAAGACACTGGAGGAAGACTAGGCAACCTCAGTGGGGAGGTAGAGTAACTGACAGGTGGAGGCAGAACTCAGAGAGCCTCAGACTGACCACTGCTACAACAGGACTCCAAGAGTCAAACTGGGACAGCTCCTGACATTGGCTGACACAAAGGCACTTCATGGGAGGCCTGAAATCACCATACAAAACAAATTTTGTTTCTGCCCAATTTCTTTTCCAGTATTCTTTTAATTTTTTATATTACCATTATAAAATATTAGTATTTTACCTTTTCTCTCTTTCCTTTTCTTTATTATTCTTGTTCTTTTTTTTTTTCTATTCCCTAATTCTCTTTCCTTTTGTGGTTGTTTTTGCTGTTGTCAGAATCTTTTGTATATTTTTGCTTGTTTCCTGTTTGTCTGCTTTTGTTTTGATTTGCCGTGTCAGCCCCAGTATAACACCTTACACGACATAGTTGTGGCTGAGCCTTATGGTTAGCCAGCCTGAGTGGAAAGCCCACCCATGAATGTGACAACAAAAATCAAGACCAATTGCAATAGGAGTACCCAAATAACCCACAAAAGGGTCACTTATTGAACTTCCATCTCAGTAGTTAAAGAAGACTGAACCCCTGGGTTCCACAGGACATTTATTGCAAATGCCAACCCCATGAAGACTGAGAGTCATAGCAAGTACATTTAATATATAGATACAAACACCAAAAGACAACGTAAATGGGGAGACAAAGAAACAACCCCCCAAATTAAAGAAAAAAGGGAATTGACAGAAAAAGACCCAAATGAGATGGAGGTCAGCAAGTTATCAGACATAGAGTTCAGAGTAATGGTTATAAAGATACTCAAAAATCTTGGTGAGAACTGCAAGGTACTTAATGGAAACTAAAAGGAACTTAGAGGGAACTACATCAGCATGAAACAGTACATAAAAACCATGAATAAGAATCAGGCAGAAGTGAAGAATACTCTATCTGATATCAAGAATATGTTGGAAGGAAAAGTAAGCTTGAAGAAACAGAAGATTGATTAAGTAAATTAGAAGACAAAGTAGAAAAAAACAACTCCATGAGAGCAGCAAAAATAATAATAATAATAATACTTTAAAAGCATAAGGACAGTTTAACAGGAATTTTGAACATGAAAGAGAACAACATCTGCACACGAGGGGTAGCAGAGGGAGAAGGAGGTGAGCAAGGGATAGAGAACTTGTTTGAAAAAATAATGATGGAAAATTTCCCTAAGCTGGTGAAGAAAAATGTCACACAAGTTCAGAAAGCACAGAGGGTACCAATCAAGATGAACCCAAAAGAGACCAAAACTAAGACATCATAATTAAAATGTCAAACATTAAAGACAAAGAGAGAATTTTAAGGGCAGCAAGAGAGAGACAGTTATCTATGAGGGAACTACCATAAGGCTGTCAGATGATTTCTCAACAGAAACACTACAAGCCAGAGGGAATGGCATGGAGTATTTAAAGTAATGAAAAGCAAGGATCAAATGCCAAAACTACTCTATCCAGCAAGGCTATCATTCAAACTTGAAGAAGAAATAAAGAGCTCCCCGGACAAAAATAGTCTAAAAAATTTAGTGCCACCAAACCTGAAATACAAGAAATGTTAAAGGCACTGCTGTAAGAAGAAGAAGAAATTGAGAGAGTGAGAGAAACATAGACATAAAGAATAAAATGGCAATAAATAAGTACCTATCAATAATAACCTCAAATGTAAATGGGATAAATGCTCTAATCAAAAGACATAGGATAGGTGAATAGATAAGAAAACATGACTCACATATTTGCTGTCTACAAGAGATCCACCTCAGAACAAAAAACTCACACAGGATAAAAGTGAAGGGATGGAAAAAATGTTTCATGCAAGTGAAAATGAAAATAAGCTGAGGTAGTAATACTTATATTTCACAAAATAGACTTCAAACTAAAGGCCATAACAAAAGACAATGAAGGTCAGTACATAATACTAAAGGGATCAATCCAACAAGAGAGTTTGCCCTGGTGAACAATTAGGTAACTAATATATAGCACCTATATGTATATTTTTAAACTACTGTAGGATTTTAAGGGAGAGATCAACAGCAATACAGTCATAGTAGGGGACTTTAAAATCCCACTGACATCACTGGATAGATCTTTCAGACAAAAAAATCAACAAGGAAAGAACAATCTTAAAGGGTACACTAGATCAGCTTGATTTAATTAACATTTAAAGAACATTTCAACCCAAAGCTGCAGAATATACATTTTTCTGAGGTGCACATAAAACATTCTCAAAGATAGCTTATATATTAGGACATAAAATAAGTCTCTACAATTTCAAGAAGATTGAAATCATATCAAGGATATTCTTCGATCAATCACAATAGCATGAAACTAGAAATCAACTACAACAAAACACTCAAAAATATTCAAACACATGTAGGCTAAATAGCATTACAGACCTACCTCAAGAAAAAAGAAAAATCTGATAAATTACCTAACCCTGCAACAACAAAAATTAGAAAGAGAACAAGAAAAGCCCAGAGTAGGTAGATGGTAGGAAATAATAAAGACCAGAGCAGAAATAAATGATATAGAGACTAAAAGTAAATACAAAAGATCAATGAAACCAAGAGTTGGTTCTTTGGAAGATAAACAAGAATGATGAACCTTAAGTGAGACTCATCAAAAAACAAAGAGAGAGACGACCCAAATAAAGAAAATCAGAAATGAAAGAGAAGTAACAACTGACATCACAGAAATACAAAGGGTTGTAAGAAAATACCATGATCAACTATATGCTAACAAATTGAACAACCTGGGATAAATGAACATGTTTTTCGAAACATACATTCTTCCAAAACTCAATCAGTAAGAACTAAAAACCATGAATGGACCATTAACAACTAATGAACTTGAATCAGTAATCAAAAATCTCCCAGCAAACAAAAGTCCTGGAAGAGGTGGCTTTAGAGGTAGAGGAGAGTTTTAACAAACATTCAAGGAAGAATGAACACCTATCCTCCACAAACTATTCCAAAAAAGTCAACAGGAAGGATGACTTCAAAGCTCTTTTTAAGAGTCCAGAATTATCCTAATTCCAAAGCCAGATAAAGACCCTACAAAGAAAAAAAAGTTATACGCGAATATTACTGCTGAACATAGACGCTAAAATACTCAACAACATACTACCAAATAAAATCTAGCAATATATTAAAAAGATCATACACCATGACCAAGTATAATTATACTGGGGATGCAAGGCTGGTACAATATTTGCAAATCAATAAAGGTGATATAGTATATTAATAAAAAGAAGGATAAAAATTGTAAGATCATATCAATAGATGCAGAAAAAGTTTTTGACAAAATCCAGAAACCATTTTGATAAAAACTTTCAGCAAAGTGGAAATAGAGGGATCTTACCACAAAATAATAAAGGCCATATATGACAAACCTACAGTCATCATAATAATCAATGAGCAAAAACAAAAAGTATTTCCATTAAGAACAGGAACAAGACAGGGATGTCCACTTTCACCACTCATTTTCAACATTGTACTGGAATTCTTAGCCACAGCAATCAAACAAAATGAAAAAATAAAAGGCACTCTAATTGGAAAGGAAGAAGTGAAGTGAAGTAGCAGTATACAAAATCAACATCCAAAAATCATTGGCATTTTTATACACCAATAATGAACAGACAGAAAGAGAAATGAAAAAACAATCCCATTTACAGTTGCAACAAAAAATTAAGATACCTAGGGATAAATTTAACCAAGGAGGTAAAAGACCTATTATCAGAAAACTACAGGACATTGGAAAAAGAAATAGAGGAAGATATTAAAAACTGGAAGAATATGCCATGTTCATGGATTGAAAGAATTGACATCATTAAAATGTCCATACTACCCAAAACAATCTATAGATTCAATACAATCCCCATTAAAATACCAATTACATATATCACAGATTGGGAACTGATACTCCAAAAGTTTATATGGAACCAAACAAGATCCTGAATAGTCACAGCAATCTTGAAAAGGAAGAACACAGTTGGAGGGGTCACAATACCAGATATCAGGTTTTACTAAAAAGCCATTATAATCAAAACAGCCTGGTACTGGCACAAGAACAGGCATATAGATCAGTGGAAAAGAACAGAAAACCCAGATATTGACCCAAGACATTATGCTCAATTAATATTTGACAAAGGACGCAAGAGCATACAATGGAGTAAAGACAGACTTCAATAAATGGTGTTGGGAAAACTGGACAGGTACAAGTCAAAAAATGAAACTAGATCACCAACATACACCATATACAAGAATGAAATCAAAATGGATAAAAAACATAAATGTAACTCATGAAACCATAAAAATCCTATAAGAAAATGTAGGCAGCAAAATCTCAGACATCATACATAGTGGAATTTTCACTGATACATTGCCTAGGGCAAGAGAAACAAAGGAAAAAAATTAGTAAATGAGACTACATCAAACTAAAAAATTTCTGCATGGCAAAAGAAACCAGAACATAATTGCCAATGATACATCAGATAAGTAGTTAATTTCTAAAATATATAGAGTACTTATACAACTCAACAAAAGGAAGATAAAAAATCCAATTAAAAAATGGGCAGAGGATCTGAATAGATACCTCCTGAAATAGGACATAAAAATGGCCAAGAGACATATGAAAAAATGCTCAGCATCACTCATCATCAGAGATGCAAATTAAAACAACTATGAGGTATCACCTCACATTTGCCAGAAAGGCTGCCATCAACAAATCATCAAACAAGAGCTGGAGAGGATATGGAGAAAGGAGGACCCTAGTACACTGCTGGTGGGAATGCAGACTAGTGTAGCTACTATGGAAAACAATATGGAGTTTCCTCAAAAATTTAAAAATTGAATTGCCATTTGACCCAGTGATTCCACTTCTAAGAATATACTCTAGGAAAGCAAAACACCCATGAGAAAGAATATATGCACCTTTATGTTCATAGCAGCACTATTTACAATAGCTAACATCTGGAAACAACCCAAGGGTTCATCAATAGATGAGTGGATAAAAAAAGCTGTGGTACATTTACACAATGGAATACTATGCAGATGTAAGAAAGAAAGATCTCTCACCCTTTGAGATGACATGGAAGGACCTGGAGAATATTATGCTAAGCTAAATAAGCCAATCAGAGAAAGACAAATACCACACTATCTCATTATTTGTGGAATATAATGAACAAAATAAGATGATGAGCAAAATAGACCCAGGGTTACTGAAATAGGGAACAGACTAACAAACTTCAGAGGGTGGGAATTGGGGAGGCAGAAAGAGATAAAGCAAAGACTTATATGCATATGTGCATAACCAGTGGACACAGACAACAATACTGTGAAAGTGGGGGTGGGACAGGAGTGGGGAGGAGGATGTCAATAGGGAAAAAGGAGGGACATCTGTAACATAACAAATAAATTTTTTAAATTTATATTTACTGCTGAATGTATTACAGATATCCCCCCCTTTTTTCCCCATTGACCCCCTCCTCCCCAATCTCACCCCCTTCCTGCCTTCCCCACACTATTGTCGGTGTCCATTGGTTATGCATCGTGCCCTTCCTCACCTCCTTCCTTTGAGGTTCATGAGTCTAACAACCAATTTGTACTTCTTAATTCCTTCATCTTTTTCACCCATCCCCCATCCCCCTCCCATCTGGCAAGCAACAAAAAGTTCTCTGTATCTATGAGTCTGTTTCTGTTCTGCTTGCACATTTTGTTTGTAGATTCAATTGTTGATAGATATGTATTAATTGCCATTTTATTGTTCATATTTTTGTTCTTCTTCTCCTTCAAGAAAACCCATCAACATTTCATATAATACTGGTTTGGTGGAGATGAACTCCTTTAGCTTTTTCTTATCTGGGAAACTCTTTATATGCCCATTGATTCTAAATGATAGCTTTGCAGGATAGAGTAATTTTGGTTGTAGGTCACTGCTTTTCATCACCTTGAATATCTCTTGCCACTCCTTTCTGGCCTGCAAAGTTTCTTTTGAGAAATCAGCTGACAGTCTTATGGGAACTCCTGTGTAGGTAATGAACTGCTTTTCTCTTGCTGCTTTCAAGACTATCTCTTTGTGTTTAACCTTTTGCATTTTGATGATGATGTGTCTTGGTGTGGGCCTCTTTGGGTTCATCTTGTTTGGGACTCTCTGTGCTTCCTGGACTTGTATGTCTGTTTCCTTCACCAAGTTAGGGAAGTTTTCTGCCATTATTGTTTCAAATAGGTTTTCAATTTCTTGTTCTCTCTCTTCTCCTTCTGGCACCCCTCTGATGCTAATGTTGGCATGCTTGAAGTTGTCCCAGAGGCTCCTTACACTATGCTCATTTTTGTTTTGTTTTTATTCTTTTTTCTTTTTGCTGTTCTGATTGGGTGTTTTTTGCTTCCTTACATTCCAAATCAATGGTTTGCTTCTGGGCTTTACCTACTCTACTGTTGATTCCCTGTAAATTATTCTTTATTTAAGTTAGTGCATTCTTCATTTCTGACTGGTCCTTTTTTATGTTGTTAATGCTTTCACTAAGTTCCTTGGAGTTCTCCTTAAGTTCCTTGAAGGTCTCACTAAGTCCCCTGAATGCCTCACTAAGTTCCTTGAGTATCCTTATAACCAGTGTTTTGAACTCTGCATCTCATTGATTACTTATCTCTATTTTGTTTAGTTCTTTTCCTGAAATTTTGTTCTGTTCTTTCATTTGTTCTGTTCTTTCTTTGTCTCCTCACTTTAGCTGCTTCCCTATGATTGTTTCTATGTATTAGGAACAGTTTCTATGTCTCCTAGGCTTTGTAGGGTGGCCTATTGTTGTAGGTGTCCTATAGGATCCAGTGGCACAGCCTCCTTGATCACCCCAGCTGGGCCCTTGAGGTATCCCACTAGTGTGGACTGTACACCCTCCTGTTGTAACTGAGTCTTGATTGCTGTTGGCAAGTCAATGGGAGGGATTTAGTCAGGCTGATCAGCTGCAAGGACTAGCTGTGCTCACTGACCACTGGCCTCTGACTACCTTGGAGGATCAGCTGTATAGGGGCCCACCACACAGAGAATGGCTTACTTCAGCAGGTTTCTGGTACCCACTGAGTCTACTCATTGAGTATGTCACTTGTGGAGGTGGTTGAGTGGTGGTGCTTTGATGTGGTTTGAAGCTGTCCACTGGGTGTACTGGCTCTGGGGCAAGGTCAGCCACTGCCTGTATTCTATCCGGAGCCACCTGGCATAAGCTACAAAGTGATCTGCCAATGGCTGCTTCTTGTGCTAGGCTTGGAGGTGCCCAGGAAAAGCCAAGTTGTGAACCAAAGCTGGTTGCTTCTAGTGCCAGGCCTGGGGCCACTTAACGAGAGGTATGGAGCTGGCTGAGACAAGATGTTTCTTGTTTGAGAGATTTTAGGAAACTATGAAGCAGGATCCACAACAGGCCAATCCTATGGTAAAACCACTGGAAACAGCTTGGGTGGGCCCAGAAGTTGGGTGGGGCAGGGCCTCAGGGAATCACCAGGACAGGGCAAACAGTGTGAGCCATGTTGCTGGAGTCCCAGATATGGCTGCTGTCTGCTGCCCCAGGGAAGGGCTCACCAAAGGAACAAAGGTCTCGCCAGCAGGTCTGTCTGAGAGAAAATTGCTTCTCCAACCCTCATGCTGAGGCCAAACAGCTCAGTTCTTCCTCGTATGTCTCTATTGCCTTTCAAGCTGCCTCCCCTCTGAGCTTAGAGGGAGAAAGTCTTAGTAAGTCGACGCACGGGCCCTTTAAGAGGAGCTGCCTGGGGCACCAGAAGCCTCAGCCTCCCTCAGCCTCATTTCCTGCTGGTTTTACAGCCAAAAGTTATGGGAACTTCTCTTCCTGGCACTGGAACCCTGAGCTGGGTGCCTGGTGTGGGACGAGGACCCCTCACTCCTCAGGGAGGACCTTCACAGCTGAGGTATCTCCTGATTTTTATCCGCCACATGTGGATGTGGAACCAGCCGCCCACACCTCCGCCCTCCTACCAGTCTCCATGTGGCATCTTCTTTAATTTTGTGGTTGCAGGACTTCCCTTCAGCTCCATTTCAGGAGGTTCTGAATGATAGTTGTTCTGTAGTTTAATTGTAATTTTGATGCGGTTGTGGGAGGAGGCAATACCGCGTTTACCTACCCGCTGTCTTGACCAGAAGTCAATTAATAATTTTTTTTAAGTGTTTCCCTTAAGAACTGATCAAAACACTGATATCTGCTTTCACCATTCTCATTCAACATAGTACTGGAAGTACTAGCCACAGTGATCAGACAAGAAGAAATAATAAAAGGCATCCAAATTGAAAAGGAGGAAGTAAAACTCTTATTTTCTGATGACATGCTATTGTCATAGAAACCCCTATAGGATCCACATAAAAACTACTAGAGTTAGTACATGAATTTGGCAAAGAAGCGGGATACAAAATTAACATCCAGAAATTGAGGACATATTTATACACCAACAATAATCTCTCTGAAAGAGAAACAAACAAACAAAAAATTCCTTTACCCTTGCAACAAAAAAATAAGATATGTAGGTATAAATTTAGTCAAGGAAGTAAAAGACCTGTGCTCAAGAAACTCTAGAACATTGAAAAAAAGAAATTGAGGAAGATACAAACTAGTGGAAGCATATACCATGTTCATGGATGGGAAGAATTAGCATCATTAAAATGTCCATACTACACAAAGCAATCTATAGATTCAATGCAATCCCCATTAAAATATCAACGGTATATATCACAGATCTGGAACAAATACTCAAGAGTTTATTTGTAACCAAAAAGGACCCTGAATAGCCAGGGCAATCTTGAGAAGGAAGAACAAAGTTGGAAAGATCACAATACCAGGTATCAAATTATACTACAAAGCTATTGTAATCAAAACAGCCTGGTACTGGCACAAGAACAGGCCTATACTTCAATGGAACAGAACAGAGAACCCAGAAATCAACCCAAGACATTATACTCAATTACTATTTGACAAAGGAGGTAAGAGCATAGAATGAAGTAAGGACAGTCTCTCCAATAAATGGTGTTGGGGAACTGGACAGGTACACCCAAAAAAATGAAACTAGACCACCAATTTACACCATTCACAAGAATAAACTTAAAATAGATAAAAAAACATAAATGTAAGTCATAAAAATCTTAGAAGAAAAATTAGGCAGCAAAATCTTAGAAGATGTATTTGTGAAAATTCTGCTACATGAAATGTCTAAGGCAAGAGAAATGAAGAAAAAATAAACAAATAGAAATACATCAAACTAAAAACCTTCTGCACAACAACTAAACATCTTCAAAATGCAAAAGGAATCCACAGTATGGGAGATCATATTTGCCAATGATACATCTGATAAGAGGTTAATTTCCAAAATACATAAAGTACTCATACAACTCAACAAAAAGAAGATGAACAATCCAATTTAAAAATGGGCAAAGGACCTGAATAGATACTTTTCCAAACAGGATATACAAATGGCCAAGAGACATATAAAAAAATGCTCAACATCACTAATGACAGAGAGATGCAAATTAAAACAACTATGGAGGTATTACCTCATACCTGCCAGAATAGCTACCATCAACAAATGAACAAACTACAAGTGCTGGCGAGGGTGTGGAGAAAAGAAAACCCTAGCACACTGCTGGTGAGAATGCAGACTGGTACAGCCACTCGTGGATTTTCCTCAAAAAATAAAAAATGGAACTGCCATTTGATCCAATGATCCCACCACTAAGAATATGTCCAAAGAATCCTGAAACACCAATCAGAAAGAATATATGCACCCCTATGTTCATAGCAGCACTATTTACAATAGCTAAGATCTGGAAACAGCCCATGTGTCCATCAGTAGACGAGTGGATAAAAAAGAGATAAACCAAAGAAGTTATATGTATATATGCATAACCAATGGACATAGACAACAGTGTGGTGAAGGCAGAGGTGGGCAGGAGAGAGAGGAGGAGTTCAATGGGGAAGGGGGGGATATCTGTAATACTTTCAACAATAATGGAATGCTATGCAGCTGTAAAAAAATATATGGCACTCTTTCCCTTTGAGACAGCATGGAGGGACCCGGAGAGAATTGTGCTAAGCAAAATAAGCCAGTCAGAGAAAGGCAAGTATCACACAATTTCACTTATTTGTGGAATCTAATGAACAAAATAAACTGACAAACAAAATAGATCCAGAGACATGGAAGCAGAGAACAGACTGACAAACCTCAGAGGGGAGGAGGGAGGAAGGTCAGGAAGAGATAAACCAAAGAACTTATATGCATAACCAATGGACACAGACAACAGTGTGATGACAGCAGAGGTGGGCAGGAGAGAGAGGAGGGGTTCAGTGGGGAAAAGGGGGGATATCTGTAATACTTTCAACAATAAAGATAAATTTTAAAATTCCGTGATGGAAGGAGACCTGACTTGGGATGGTGAACATAACACAGTGTACAGCTGATGTGTTGTTGACTTGAGCACCTGAAACCTGTATAATTTTGTTAACCAGTGTCACCCCAATAAATTCATTTAAAATGAAACAAAAAATAGATAAGTGGATTTAAAAAAGCATATACACAATGAAATACTACTCAGCTTCAAATTCCATTTTTAAAATAAAAACATTTAAATAAATTCTCTGCTTGATCTTTTTAAAGTTGTATCAGCTTTTATTATTGTATTTAGTAATATGAGTCCTCAAAATACTTTTTCAAACTTGAAGGGATTAGAAAAATTTGCATACTAGATTTCCTTTTATGCCCAAGACTTTAGGGAAAGTATTTAATTCAGGGGTGAGCAGAGCAGACAATGTGATTTAAAGATATTGAGTAGAATCTCTTACCCTCCCCCAAAAAAATTATCTATTTGATAACTAGACTTTTATGATTAGACACTCATTTAATTTGGTCCAAACCTTGTCTTCAAGAGTCACCTCTTTCATTAGTAAATAATATTTAAGTATCCAATAAATAGTCGCTAAGTTTAAAGCATTATGAGAGTTAAAAATGTTATCATCCCCGCCCTCAAAATCTTCGGATTTAGTCATGATAAAATGTAAGTATAGTAGGCCTCCCCTTATCTGCAGTTTTGCTTTCAGCAATTTCAGTTTCCCGTGGTCAACCAAGGTATGAAAAACATTAAGTGGAAAATTACAGAAAAAAGCAATTCATAAATTTTCAATGGCATGCCATTCTGAGTGATGTGATGAAATCTCATGTTGTCTTGCTCTGTCCGCCCAAGTCTTGAATCATCATCTCTTTGTCCAGAGTCTCCAAGCTTCGCACTCTTCCCTCCCATTAGTCACTTAGTAGCCGTCTTGGTTACGAGAAGGATTGCCTCAATATCTTAGTGCTTGTGTTCAAGAAGCCCTGTTTTACTTAATAATGGCCCCAGTGTGCAAGAGTAGAAATGCTGGCAATTTGAACATAACAAAGAGAAGTCGTAAAGTGCTTCCTTTAAGTGTGACGATATGTATGTATAACAAAAAAATAGTATATATAGTGTTGGGAACTACCCTCGGTTTCAGGCACCACCTCTGGCCCCCCATGGATAAGGGGGTATTACTGTAATCCCCAAGAGGGAGGTGCCCCCCTAAATGATCTTCAGCAAAGTAGTCCCTTTTTGCTCAAAAAATAAATGGCTAGAAGTTACTATAGATGTATCTTAAATAATTGAAAAATAACTCTTCCATATCTGTCCCCTTCCTAGAATTGCACTTAATTGGATCATGAAAAGAGAAAAGACATTCCTCTAAAATAACAGTCCCATTTCCGTCAACTCATTTTTTTCTTATTTTTCAATTAAAAAATGTTTCATTACAGTTTACATCCAATATTGTTTTGTATTAGTTTCAGGTGTTCAGCACAGTGGTTAGACAATCGTACACTTTACAAAGTGTTCCCCTGGTGTTTCCAGTACCCACCTGGCACCGTGCATAGTTATTATAATGTTATTGACTGTGTCTCCTGTGCTGCACTTGCCATCCGCGTGACTCGTGTCCCTCCATCGATTCTGGCAGAGCGGCAAGCTGCCCCACCAGCAGGCTCGTGAGCTCACGGAGCTAACTCATGACCGTTCTACTATTGCAATCTTCAGGAAATCACAGAATGGCAGGAAGGTCAGCCACATCACTGGGATAAACAAGCAAAAATTTTTTAAAAGAAAGTGTCTAAATCATTGCCTGTCAGTGAAAACACAAAAGATGCATTTTGCATTCCCTATTGAATAAAGGAGTCCACTCATGCATCAGCATGCAAGCTGGTTCTGATCAAATCAGCTGGTCATGATGGAAACATCATGTGGGTACTTGTCAGCGCCCTCGAAAAATTACAGCCAGTATACAGTTGCTACAAGGAAAGATCCCGCAGTAACTAAGATTTATAGGCCCTAACTGTGGGCTGAAAGGGCAGGGGCCCAAGGGAGTGAGGCAAGAGAGACAGAAGTTACCATCACCAACAGTGACTTGTTTTACACACACACACACACACACACACACACACTCACACACTCACACATACACTCACACAATCTTTCTGAAAATGAGAAAAAGGAGACAAGAATAATCAAATATATTCTCTGGACATAAATTATTTCTTTTAAGATGATAAATTTCCACCTGGCTGGTGTGGCTCAGTGGTTGAGCATCAACCCATGCACCAAGAGGTCACCAGTTTGATTCCCGGTCAGGGCACATGCCCAGGTTGTGGGCCCGATCCCCAGTGGGGGGCATGCAGGAGGCGGCCAATGGATGTTCTCTCTCATCAATGTTTCTATCTCTCTCTCCTTCTCCCTTCCTCTTGCTCTAAAATCAATAAAGAAAAGAAAAATAGTTAAGATGATAAATTTTCTTCAAAGGACTAGTCTAAGTTGGGTAAAATCATTGAAATCCTGATTGATACAGCAGATATTGAAAGCTACGCTCTCTCCCACACGACTGTCTGATGTCAGGTTGACACAAGCCCAGCGAAGCACTTACTCTAGGATGTGATTCCACAAGCACCTCCCTGTCGAGCCTTAGCACCCTCACCTCCCTGGTGCAGTGGCTGAGATTTTCCCCTTACACGTTTAAAGAATTAATCCTACACTTCACTCTGTTATGAATCCATTCCTGACAGAGTAACATAGAGAAGTAAGCTCACCCTCTGTGTAATTGAAGGAAATTAAAACAACTGTATATCAATTATCTAACTAGGATAATAGCCTTCATTCTCTACCTCACTTCACACATCTAGGGTGTCTGTTTTCCAAGACGTAGCATTTAAAAATTAACAAAGTATTAAAAACGCCTACGTCACAGGAGTTTATGAAAATTAACGGAATGTAAGTTAGAAGGAATGTAATTAACTTGCCTGGAATTTGGCTTGTTTAGCTAAGTTAACACCATAGCTTATTCAAAAATGTGCCACGGGACCCATAAGCTTAGGAGTACAATAGCTACTCATGACCTCAAGTACAAATTGCCTCAGGAAAAGGTCCTCTCAAGTCAGATCTAATCCCTTGTCTAATGCACATGACCAGTCACCAGTTATAGGCCAGTGAAAAGAATGGTCTTCACCTCATTTATCAAAAATTTCACCTACAATAAACCAGCAAAAAGATCCTGAGTGCCTCACGGGAAGGGAGCCTGATCAGCTGTGCTGGAGGGTCTGCTGCTTCGGTTGTTAGAGCAAACTCAGTATTACTGGAAATCCCACTGAAAAACCCTGACTTTAAGGACAGGTGTAGAAACTCTGTAACCCTTAATATTTAGATCAATAAGAATTCCTAAAATCCTCTGCTCCCTCCAACATCTCTGTCCTTCAAATTAGTATATTTTATTAACCTACATACTGCAGCATAAAAACTAGTTGTTGTTTTTCTGTTTTGGTTTTTTGTTTCTCTGTGTGTGTGTGTGTGTGTGTGTGTGTGTGTGTGTGTGTGTGTGATTACCCTTGGCTGGATTAGTAAAAGCATTCCTATGACGCTCTCTGAATGTTATCTTTGGACGTCAAGCTTGGAAATCTTTTCATGCATCTATAAATTGAAGACTGAATTAGGTATTGGCCTCAATTGTGCATTTGAAAAGCCGTTTGAGTCCATAGCCAGAAGTTTTTACACTGGGATTTGCTATGTATCCATTATACCTTGACATTTTAAGCAAAATGTGGGAAGTTTTCTGTGAAGAGGGTTGTTGCATAACAAAGAATTTGTCTTGTCTTTGTCCTGGGATCCTGGCATGAGTGTGTAAAACTCAGAAATTTCTAAGTGATAGAAATGTCTTTATTATTCATGAGCCTCTCGGATTATACTTGAGTATACTGGGGATATGACTCCAGATGGGCGCTGATCACCAGAAAATCCAGCCATGTGAATGGAAGGTTGTGGCTGTGAGCCAACCCAACATCTGGGGGCAGGAAGGCTAGAGATAGAGTTCAACCATGTGACAAATGATTCAATCAATAGTGCCCATATAATAAAACACCAAACAAACAAATACACACACTCTGGACATCAAGACCTAGGTAAGACTTCTGGTTGTTAAACACATGGGTACATCGATGTACAGGAGGCGATGCATTCTGACTTCATGGAGAGAGGTCAACAGGAACTCTATGTTTGAAATTCTCTCAGACCTGGCTTATGCATCTCTTCATTTGATTGGTCCACATTTGTATCCTTTTTGATAAAACAATAGTTGTAAGTACAGCACTTTCCTGAATTCTGAAAGTTGTTCTAGTGAATTATCAAAATCCTTGCATTTGTAGCCAGTTGGTGAGAAGTACAGGTGGTCTAGGGACCCTAAACTTGCAATGGGCATCTGAAGTGAGGACAGCCTTGTGGGGGATGGTGGAATCTGACACACTAACACTGGGTAGGTAACATCAGAATTGCATTGCAGTACACTAAGGAGCCATAGCTGTTGTCAAATTTTCAAAGGGCTCTTTGACCCAAAATACTAGCATTAAGAACCACTACTCTACAGAGTCCTAAGCAAAGAGTCACAAACTTAGAAAAGATGGTTACTTTAATTTTAATTATCAGAAATACTTCAGGAGCATAAAGCCCAGAATAAGTCTTAAATTCTCTCCTACTTTTAACATATGCAACAAAAAAAATTAAAAAATAAAGAGCACAAGGTTTTGTAAGACAGAAATTAAAATACCTAACACCTAATCTCTACCTGACATATCCCTCCCACCCCTGTTCCCTCAACCCTACCCATCCCCTGCTTTCTTCCCAGCCTTTACAATCTCAGCAAATGGAACAACCAGTTGTTTGTGTCATCAACCTTGGAGTCATTCTTGCCTCTTCTATTTTTTTATACCCTATATCTAACATCACCAAATCATTCAAAATATATGTAATAGTGGACAATATCTCACCTTCTACTGTAGTGCCTCTCAAATTGTGGTCCGTAAACTCCCGGGAGTCCCTAAGACCCTTACAGGGTGTTCACAGATGTTCACTAAGGGGATAGTTCAACAAAGTGAGCCTGATACTTCAATGAAGAAAATTGCATAGTATTCAAATATTATTTGACCTTTTCACTGCATTGATGCTTGCAATGATTCATGTCTTAGCACAAATCAGAGCAATGGCAGCAAACTGTACTAGTGGTCTTGTGTTCCTCACTGCCACACACTCACAGTGGGAGGAAAAGCAAGGGAGAGGGAGCCAGTTTCACTGAAGAATGTCCTCAGTGAAATAGCACCACTTTTAAATTTTAGTTGTAGTTTTATTAAATATCAACCTCTGATACACATGTTTATAGTACCTTAGATGATAAAATAGAAACTATATATAAAGCACTTTATTACATACTGAAATAAACTTGTACAGTTGCTCGTGTCACAAGGTCAACTAATCACTTTTTTCATGGAACTGTAACCATAATTTAACATTTCAATTAAGCAAGAAAGTTTGTGTATTTTGCATTCTCTCAAGGCTACAGCCAACTCTCTGTTTTCTTAGTGTGTCAATAAAGGCCTATGTTTTCACTTCTTATCTAGCTTTTTTTTTTTTTTGCAGCTGAGAGCAGCCTGCTCTGGGAGAGAAGTGCTGCTTGGTGCCAGCCACGAAGACCTGCAGGTATCTACTGAAAATCTAAAACCTCCTCTTAGAAGAGAGATAACACCGAAAGGAGAAGACAAAGATTGAGAAGAGGCGTATTCACACTCCCCTTCGGCTCCCCCTCCATTTCCTGTTCTCCTCTTTCTCAGGGGAAGCAGCACATTTGCATTCCCCTTCAGCTCCCTCTCCCTTCACTCTTGGGAGAGATGGCAAGTCCACAGCCCCTTGATCTCTGTTCTGCTTTCCTTCTCCATCTTTATTTAAAAAAAAAAAACTCTGCCTGAACTGAGATATGAAGATGGGTTTTGAGGACTGGGAATAGTCCCCCATCTTCTTGAGACGCTGGCACTCAAATAAACCTCTTCCCTTTCACCAGCACCTGTCTCAGGAGTTTGGTTTTCATGGCAATTTGCCACTGAACCTCTGTGGGTCATTTTCATGGTTTAAGAACAACATTTTTGCTTAGAATAAAAACTAGTAGACAAACTATCATCATTTGCGTTGGTTATTTGGCAGATATTTTCTTGAAATATAAACAAAAGTGAGGCTGTCACTTCAAGGGGAAAAAACAGAAATTGATGCCAATGATATAATTGAAGACACTGTGTGGAAATTAGAATTTTTGAATACTCATATTCACCACTATGGGCTTGAAAGTTTCCCAGTACTTAAAAACATTTTTAATGAGCTTGGTGGTGATATTTTGTGAATGTGATTTTTTTAATTGCACAATAAAATGCATCAATAATTGAAAAGTCTGTATAATTCAATATTTTTCAAATTACCAATTCATTATGTTATCATATTAGGCATGGATAAAGATGTATTCACAGTATGAGACAGACAAATGTTTTAATGTAAATGAATACAAAAAGTTCATTAATACAGTTTTGATGAAACTATATTGCATATTGCAACTAACCTTGAAGAACTATTAATTATAAAATGTGGTGGAATATCAAAGAATAATATCCACTATTATCTAAAAATTCTTCCTTTTCCAAGTACATATCTCTGTAAGAATAGATTTTCTTCAAACTTCAGCCAAAACATATCACAACAGATTAAATACAGTAGCAGATATGAGAATCAAAGTGTCTTCTATAAAGCCAGACATTAAAGAGATTTGTAAAACTCTAAAGCAATGCCAATCTTCACATTAATTTTTTTTCTTTTGGAGAATATGGTTAGTTTTTGTAATAATATGTTCATATATTATAGATATATTATTGCCATTTTTAAATGAATCAATAGATATATTTTAAAAGCTTCAGTTTTAATTTCTAATATAGTTAATATTATAATCAATATAATCCACAGAAACAAAAGCTTTTGAGATCCTCAGTAATTTTTAGGAGTATTAACAGCTTCTAAACCAAAATATTTGATAAATTCTGCTTTATCATTGCCATTCTGTTCTAAGCCATTATCATCACTCTGAATTTTTTCACTGACCTCTAATAGATCTCCCTGCTCTCATCTCTGTTTCCATGCATAATATTCCCAAAACACATCCAGAGTAATTCTTTTTAAATGTAAATCAGCTCATGTCATTTCTCTGATCAAAATCCTTCAAAGGCTTCCTTCCAAAACCATTTGAAGAAGAAAGCGAAGTTCTTATTGGTCTACTACCATTAGGCATCGTCTGTACTCATACCCTGCCATGTTTCCGCTTCTCACTCTGCTCAAGTCACACAGCCTCTTTCTGTTCCCTGAGTAAGTCAACTAAGCTCCCAACAACTCTTTTTTTTTTGCTTACAGCTCATTTCCCTCATTTTCTACATGGATTGTCTCTTTGCCCACTTTTCCTCTTTGCCCATATTTCACCTTCATTAAGTTCTTCATAACCTCTGTGCCTTCTACGACTGATTAAAATCATGACTTTCCCAGCATCCTGTCTGTTTTATTTTTCTCCACATGTATTACCATCTGATATATTATAAATGCTACCATTTTTTGTCAGTTTATTGACTGTTTTCCTTCACAAAAGTATAAACACTTTGAAGGCAGGAATTTTGCCTATTTTCTGTCATATGCACTGCCATATAATGGGTGCTCAATGAACATTTGTTAAATTAATGGATGGATGGATGGATGGATGGATGGATGGATGGATGGATGGATGGATGGACGAATTAATGAATGAATTAGTGAATGAATGAATGACAGCATATATAGAGAGAAAGAAAATTGCTTCCAAAAGTTCAGAAAAACTGTGGTCTAATCACAGAGATTATGTGATGGTTTTAAGGGGTAATCTAATCTTTTCTAGTTTTAATTTGAGTCAGGACTAGATAAAATTATAAAGTACACAAAGTCAGGGGCCTCTCTGGGTCACAGATTTGTGCATTCCAGTCTTATGACCAGCCCATCCTCTACATGATTCCCTGGGATTTTGCTCAAAGCTTTGTCAATGAATTTTCCTAGCAATATCTGACACATGTTTATCCCAGCTTTGGCCTCTGGGTCCATAGTCCTACCCCAGGTTAGATATTAAATGTGGCCTCAGAATCATAATATAAGGGATGAAAATGGGTGGGGCAGGGTCAATTGACCATGACAGGTCAATCTCCAGGTATTTTGATTGCTTGACCTGCCATGCATCGGAGCCCTGGTGAGCAGGTTACATCATCAGCAGTTTGTTTGTTGGGATACCATCTGCCCACCTGAACCACTTGGAGGACCCCTTCCTCTGCCTCTGCTTGAATAAACAACCAAGTCCTTGGCCTTTGTTAGATTAGCCAATAACAGTTGTATCTTACTGTGCTTTCATTTTGGAGGGTCTCTTGGTTCATACTACTTTAAGCTCTATGACTCTTTATGTCAATCTCTAGAGCAGTTCTGTTCAATATAACTCTCTGCAGTGATGGACGTGGTCACTTCTGCACTGCCAGCAGGATATCTACCAGCCAAATACATCTACTGAGCACTGGATACGTGGTTAGTACAAATGAATTTTAAATTCATTACATTTTTATTTAAATTTGAATCACCACATTGGCTAGAGACTACCATATTGGACAGTTTAGTCCTAAAATTACAGACCAACCTCACTCTTCAGATCCTTTATAATTTCCAATCCGAAACCACTGCGGTCTTTCTCTATCTACCTTAAGTCAACTAAGGCATTAACTTAGACTTTACATTGCAAAGGCCATCTGCATTTTAACAGTGGCCTCTTAAACACTCTAACTCATTCAAGGACAAAAAGAATAGGTATTTTACACTGAACCAATCAAACTAGTGTACTATTTCCAAACACTACACTTGTCATTAGGAAATAAAAGCTTTTAACTTCCTCCATGACTTTCTTCTTCACTGAATTGGTATGTGCACTATCTTATTGATCACTATTTACACTAGAGAAAGTACTTGGTGTATCAGTTTTTCTAAACCACTCGCCTTTTTTAAAAAAAAAAATAGAATTTTTTTTTTATTGATTTTTAGAGAGAGGGGAAGGGAGAGGGAGAGAGAGATAGAAACATTTATTGGCTGCCTCCTGCATGCCCCCCACTGGGGATCAGGTCCACAACCTGGCCATGTGTCCTGACCGAGAATCGAACCGGAGACCTCTTGGTGCATGTGTCAATGTTCAACCACTGAACCACACCAGCCGGGCCTAAATCACTCATCTTTTTTAAAAGCAACTGACCCATTCTCTCTAATACTGATGATTTAATGAATAAACTGTTACCAGTTTTCCAAAGTTAAACTGATCCAAAGATGTTAAATGTAAAAATATATATGCACAATTATGGACTGAAGAGATGAAATGTCTATACAAATGAAAAACTTAGAAATAAATTTACCTGAGGTCATGTAAAACCTTATATGGATATTCAGAATAAATGCAAGGACAAACCTTTACAAATAATTTAAATCACATTTTAAAAAGTTGTAGTTTGTCTTTATAAGATGTGTGTATAAATACATAAGTAAATGGATGACTCTAAACAAAGATCGAAATATCCCTTATGCTGAATGGCATAAATATAAATTAAAATCATGAGATGAGCCCGGCCGGTGTGGCTCAGTGTTTGAGCATCGACCCATGCACCAAGAGGTCGTAGGTTCTATTCCCGATCAGGGCACATACTCAGGTTGTGGGCCAGATCCCCGGGGGGGGGGGGCATGCAGGAGGCAGCCAATCGATGTTCTCTCTCATCAATGTTTCTATCTCTCTCTCTTCCTCTCCCTTCCTCTCTCTCTAAAAATCAATAAAGAAGAGGAAAAAAAATCATGAGATGAGAAGGCCTGAATATTTTGGAAAAAAAAGAAAAAAAAGAAGACAAACCAACAAAAAACCCACACACATACTAAAGCTGGTTGTGTTTGTAGAAATAGTATACTACCTACCCATGGAGTTCTGGTCTGACTAAAGTTCAAACAATACATAATAGTGAGTGACCTGTCATCCCAGCAGCTCTCTCGTCCCCTGCCTCACTGGAGGCTGATTGTGATGTAGCTGCTACTCCCACCCCTCTCTGGGGGCTAGCTCCTGACCTCCAAGCACGTTCAGCTGATCTGAGGTCCCCCTGGAGCGAAGTTAGCTGTCGGAGACCTCTGCCTAGGGGAGAAATCCTTGAAATGTCTGCAGTCAGAAAGCCCATGTGCACAGCAACCAGATGTACATTCTTATTCTCTAGCATTTTTCTGCCAGCTTCACAAATTTGTATTTGTTTGTGAAAAAAGAACTTATCTACCTAGTGTTCTTTGATTCTCACAACAACCCAAGGGGGCAGTAATGCGTATCCCCATTTTACAGAAGGATTGGCAGGCAAGTTGGGTAACCTGGACTCTTCTTTCCTCCTCTGTGCAGATTGTCTCATCACACACATAAGTGGGCAAAGGTCACAAGGGGTCATCTAAGTACTTTGTTTAGTTTTCTGTCTCGGAGTCTGCTTGGGTGACAAGAAGGAGCAGCCGGGTTCATTCCCAGGCAGCAACACCCAGCAGAGATGTCAACAGAAGTCTCCTTTCATATGAAAATGCTGCAGGATCACTTACAGCAGAGACACCCCCCAGATGAATCCATCTTAAAGGGAGCACGTCAGCAAATTCTCTTCATATTTAAAGAAAGAGGTCCTGTAAAGACACACCCTAAAATATGTCTTTGCGTTTCAGATGAAAATAACTGAAGAAATTGGCCAGCTTCTCTTATCACACAGTATTCCTACCATCTGCTGTATGTGTTCGGTGCTTAAAATCCTCATCCAAGAACATGTGAACACCCAGTGTACACCCAGTGTACACCCTGTGAGGAGAAGGGGGAGGACGCCTCCTTCCCACTGCCCCCAGGTCACATTCACAGATAGCACGTTAGCTGTGGGTGGCTGTGCTGTTTCCTAAGAGAAGGTAATTGCACACACTTCCAAACAACCAAACAAAAGAAGGAAATGCATGTGGGAGGTGGGAGTGGGATGTTATAATCATTTAATGACTGTCGGGGGAAAAACGTCTCGAACAAGATCTGTTACCCAGAAAAGCATTTGCGCTTCCATCTCTGCTCATTCTTATCAAATGAACCCAAAACTTTTCAAGAATTTTACGCATTTCAGGTTGATCTGTGAACCACTTGCTGCTGGCTCCCAGCGCGAAGCCGGCGAGCTGGAATCTCAAGTTCAGCGGAGGCTCAAGGTCAGTGACGTCCGCTCCCCTCCGGGACCACGAGCTGCAGGGTCTGCACTGGTGAGCGCTGGGACCATGCTATGGAACGACTCTCCAGCCTCCTCTGAACGGCATGTGTGGCCCAGGGTTCAGATGCAGACTTTGGACATTCATCACCTATTTGTGTGATTTTGGAGAAGGCAGCTCATCTGGCAGAAGTCATAAGGAGGTATAAGTGGCTACTGCAACAGGAAAAGGAGGCTTTAATCAGAGAGAGAGGTCTCCTTGCTAGGTCTCGTGGGCAATGCCCTCCTGGGGTCTGAGGGTGACACTGGACTGTGCCACGAGCGAGGCACGTGGAAGTCGTGGCCTGTGCGCTGCACTGAGGAGGTGCAGCAGGGCGCATGCACCCACAGCACCGTGTGAGGCACCCCAAGCTGTGAGGCTCAGAGGCCAGAGAAGTCACACCAGAAGGAGAGGGCCCCACGTGCTGGAGACACACACGGCTGTGAGCCCCTGCGGCAGCAGCATCCACGCTCTGCGGGTGGCTGGGAGCTGGGGTCAGTGTGGACATGAAAACATGTCCACATGTTATGCTAGAGAGCTCAGGACTGTTGGCCTTGGAAGAGCTGGGACCTGTTAGGGAGAGAGGTAATGTCGGTCACTCAGGACAGGCCTCAGCTAAGAAAGCATGGTAGGTTGAGTTCAAATCATCTTCTAAATGACAGCCGTACAAGCCGGTTGAAAAGGTCCTGAATCTAGGAGCACGGACTCTTTCCCCTCACCCCCTCCACTGCCATCTGTAAACCCCTCGCCCCAGCTCTACCTCTGACCTAGAATCAGTTGAACCTGGAAGGGAGGAAGGAAGAAAGGAAGGAAGGAAGGAAGGAAGGAAGAAAGGAAGGAAGGAAGGAAGGAAGGAAGGGAGGGAGGGAGGGAGGGAGGGAGGGAGGGAGGGAGGGAGGAAGGAAATAGATGTTGTGAAATATAATAAACACATCTGTCACTGTAAGCTGTCAACATAATCACAAATGTTGATGTTCACCATCAATGTACGAAAATATCACATAACTAGTTAGAATGCTGGGGCCTGTGACCGTCTCTGAATGACTAGAAAACCACACCTGTCATCTTGACACACTACAGGGTTAATTGTACACTAATAGAAGTCAACAACAGTTACAGCATTACAGTTACTAAAATCCAAACGCCATTGCCTGTTTGTGAATAACTGGATTAAAGGTCTTAGGGCCGTGAGTCCCTCTCTGCGTTCCTTCCTTGGACCCAGCCCCGTAACATGCTTGCTCAGTCGGTGTGCTCCCATCAGTCAGAGAGAAACGCCCGGGCTGAGCCGAGTCCCTTGGTTACAAGGACGTCATCAGCCACATTTAAACCAAGAAGTACTGGACTCGAAGGAAATGCACTTGATGATGAAGGACAGTGAGCCAAAATTAGCCCCTCGTTAGCATTGCTCGTCACCCTGAAATGCTGCAGGCACATTGTGCAAGGTAGTCGGGCGGTGGAGTCGGCCAGTGGACACACTAGACCCTGCTCCTTGCGTTCTCAGCAGCTCGTGTGATTTTAAACAACCAGGTTCTAATGAGTTCCCAGCGCTTCAGCTCCTCTCTCTCTCCTTTTTAATTTCAGATGCAGCCATCAGCAGTAAGATTTGTAAGTTCATATGGGTGGCAAAGTTGCTGGACTATCAGCTCTTTAATGCTGGGGACAATGTTTTCTTCTTCTTTATATGTACTGAGCACAGTGCTTGGTGCAGTAGGTATTTAATTAATATTTGCTAATTGGATGGGCTTTCTTATTGCCGCTGACATTATTAAAACACAGGGATGGGAATGACAGCCCGAGATGGCTACAGAATCACAGGGAGATCCTGGTGTGGCCTTCCAGCCCAGGAGCCACCAGCCTGCCAAACAGTGTCTCAGTCACACCTACTCTCCTCCAACCACCCAGAGAGGAAAGAGCTTTGTTAGAGCCTCGGGATGCTAAGGCCCAGTTAGTCCTGTTCCTTGCTTTTGATAGGCACTGCGTAAATGCCAAAGAAACTGTGCTGAAATGGGAGGGAGTTTTCATTTTCCTTCCTAGAACATTCTTAGGAATCGTTATGCCTCGTGGTGGGCAAGTACAGCTGGAATTCTCTTTATCCTGAGAGAACACAGCAAATAAAGGTACCTGAGGGGCTCCAAAAGACACCTATACTGTTCATTTAAAAACTGATAATAAGTCTGGCCGTTGTGACTTAGTGGTTGAGCGTCGACCCATGTACCAACAGGTTGCCGGTTCAATTTCCGGTCAGGGCACATGCCCAGGTTGTGGGCCCGATCCCCAGTGGGGGACATGCAGGAGGCTGCCAATCGATGTTCTCTCTCATCAATGTTTCTATCTCTCTCTCCCTCTCACTTCCTCTCTCTCTAAAATCAATAAAGGAAAAAAAATTTTAATAATAATAAAAACTGATAATAAGCATGTTGGATTGCATAGGCTCTGGAATGAAAAAAAACAAGTGGGTTTGAGATCTGTCCCTTACTAGCTGTGAGACTTTGGCAAATCGCTTAACCTCTCTGGGCCTCAGTTATCACAACTATTCCCATCTCTCAGCCTCCTCTCCAGACCCAGAGGGAACGGACGTGTTCCGAGTGGCTCTGTAAGCTGTAACACAAAGTATGCTTGATATTCAGTGTTGTCTTCAAGACGGTTCTTTCTGTATACTTAGAAGGTGGGGATATCAACCGCAGGAAAACGTTCAATTGAAAGACAATAATTTGGGGAACTATAACTGTAAGTGGGGAGTGAATTCCAGCATAACCCAGGTGCCGGAGATTTCCGTGCGCACCAAGAACATAGCAATGTCTTTCTGCACAGCCTGTTTACTAAGGAACGGGCCCCAGTTCTGCTGCCTCCAAAGCAGATTGATTTTTACACCCCAAAATGACAGAACTGGCACTTTATCCATGTCAATCATACTTAATTTTTTCTTTAAATCTTAAAACTATTATATGTCACATAGGCAAGTCGAGATGTTTATTCAGGTCTAAAAATCTAAGCATAAAACCTTCCAGATGTGCTTATGGGGAAATATTACTGTTTGGCAGAAACAAATAACAAGGCTGGAAGGTCCAAAGTGTGAGACTCAGCACAAATCAGGCTTTCCGTGGATTTACGCTCTCCCATAAACCGGTGCGCCTTCTCTGTAAAATAAGCCATTTCTCTGACATTTTTAATGGCCCCGTTCCTCTAGTTATTAAGAAACAAAATTTTTATGGGTTTTAGTACTTTTCTATTTGGAATAACTGTGTATTTATGGAGGAATATATACACAGTTACCATGTATTTTGGGGTTTCTCGTTAACCATTTTCCCCTGCACAGTCCAATGGCTGGTGTAGTTTTGTTAAAGAACCTTCATTTCCTCACAGTTCTCTTCTATCCCCCCCTCTCCTCCACTGGGTCCCCCCCATGACTGTGGGTGTCCTGACCCTGAAGCAAGGGCTGCACCCCGTCTCCTGGTTTTTCCAGCGCCTCTGCAGACCCTGCGGAGAGAGGAGTTAGGTCCCAAACACATGCTTCTCTAAAGAGGAGGTAACTTCTCCCTTCTGAACTGCCATCAACGAGAGGCTGTGGCCCTGGAGGGTCCTGTTTGGTTCTGGGCTGGATGCTGTGACGGGCACCTCCCTCCCTCCGAGCGGTCTGTTTCCATGGAGACGGACACACACAGGAGAATCCCCACCAGGCCAGGTGGGGATCAGGAGCGGCAGGGGAGACGCCAAGAGTCAACAGACGGAGAAAAACAATCAACACCCAGCAGAAAACTCACTTGTCTGGGTGGGAGAATTTACCTTGTAGCTGATTTGTAAAATATTTCCTCATCAAAAAAAAAAAAAAGAATGAATGAAGACTGTCCTTAGCTGTTAATGTAATTGCATATAATCTCCTCGGGTCAGAATTTCTGCGATCATTTCCATGTCTATCATCGTGGACCTGATGATTTTCATTAAGCAGCAGCAGTGAGAAAGTCGTTGGTCGTGAAAACGGGTGCCTTCACTTGGCAAACAATCCCACCCCATTAAAGCCCTCATCACAGCGCACACCTGAGATGATCTATTATGCTTCGGGCTTTCTCTAGCATCTCATTAATTTCAGAGAGTGATTTCTAGTGACCACATTTTAGAAACTGTCACAAACTTTTTTCTCCTTTTGTTGCTTGTCACCAAGTAGGAACAGTCTTGTCATGACACTGCGTGTTTCGACATGCCGTTTCCTAATAAGTCTTGAGGAGAAAATTCAGTTTATGAGAACTATGAAAACAGTCTGCTACTTCCCATAACATCACAACCATCAGCACACGGCTTTGCATCAATAAAACCTCATGGCTGTTGTGCCGGCAGTGGGGTCGATCACACCCCACAGAGGTCATGTGCCAAAATTGCCGATCAATACAAGTGCATGGCTATTTGCATTTGCCTATATACACACGTTAAAATCACCACGACATGTAATGTGTTACCATTTTTAAGAACTAAGGAGTAAAAGGAATAATTGTAAAAGATCCAAACACAAAGACCCAGCGTGGCTCTGAATAATTCTATAATATGCCACACACTGGAAAAAGCCAGCGTGCTCGAGGTACAACTTTTAAAAATCAGGGATATGTTCATCTTGTTACTTTTCACACCAATCAGGATTAACCTTTCTCATGAGTACTGTTTTCCAAGTAAAACAGTGACTAATAATCAATGCAGGAAAATAAGTTAGTCAGTGAGGAGCATTTATCTAAAACCCTCTGTCCTTGGAGACCAAGAAAGACTCACCGCTTGGGACTTCACACCAGGTGTGAAGGCCAATGTCACAGTAGTCAAAGAGAAATAAAATCAGTGGTCTCAATCACTTTCCCAAGGGAATGCTTTTAAAGAAATAGCCTTTGACACGACCCCTTTTAATGATATTGCTATGTTGTTGTGTTACATTGTCAAGAATCCTTGGATACAGCACAAAACTGTGATATTTCAAAATATTCCAAGAGGCCTGGTGGTTCATCTTACTTATGAAGGACTGTAACAACCAAGGCATGAAAACAATCTGATTTTCTGGGCTCATTGCTACAGTTTAGTTTCCTGCAGGAGGAGCAAAGCTGAAAGAGCTGCGGGTTCCAAACACAATAATTTGGCCCACCTGAAGTCCTAGGAGAGTCCATTCTAGCTTCTGACATTATTTCCAGAAGAACCCTGTTAAACTTCAAATTCTATCTTTAAGGATTAATTAAATCATACTAGTAAAAAAAAAAAAAAAAAAAAGCGCTTAACTGAATGAAGAGCCTGGAGAAAACATGACCAGAACAGACAAAAGAGATTCTGAGATTAAGGGAGAGAAGATCAATTTTGCATTTATTGCATACATACTATGTGCATGGAATTGAGCACATTCCGTGCATTATATTTTTTAATTCTCACAATAAATTATTATTGCTCCCGTATTACATCGTAGGTCACACAGCCGAAGCGGAGCATCGCCTGAATTCCAGCCACCTGGAGACAGGTGTGGGTGTGGAGGAAAGTCTGCAGAAGGGCCACTGCGTGGGGAGCTCGGGACAGTGGTAAACTAGGCGTCAGAGGAAGAAGCTCCAGAGGCAAACTCCACGAAGGACAGCAAAAGGAAATAACGAAATCTTTACATGAAGTTTTCTCTATTTCGTGATCATGTTTAAAACACTTGAAGAACGGGGAAAGTGATTCACGGAGGAAACTACACGTGCCTTTCCGTTTTCAGACGCCTCAGTAACAGTAGCCAGATGCTGCTGTGGGTTTATTGTAAGAATTCAGTGAGAGAGCTCGGGAGTGTGGGGCGTGTTTGCACATAGTGTGACATGTGAGTGTGTGTATGCATGCACGTGGCAGTGCAGTATGCATGTAAATGAGTATGCTATGTCTGTGTGTGTCTGTGTGTGTGCAGTAAAGCACATTCAACACAGTATTGCTTTATGACCCTCTACTCACTAACCTGGTAAAACAACCAACTCCAACTAATCTGTCTACCTTCTCTGAGCCGGCCCCTGAGGAAATGAACATAGCTGTGCTAACTGGGCTTTTATTTTATTGATTTTAGAGAAAGAGAAGAAGAGGGAGGAGAGAGAGAGAGAGAGAGAGAGAGAGAGAGAGAGAGAGAGAAACATCAATTTTTTGTTTCACTTATCCATGCCTTCTCTGGTCACTTCTTGTATGTGCCCTGACCAGAGATCGAGCTCACAACCTTGGCATATTGGGGCAACTCTCTAACCTACTGAGCTACCCAGCCAGGGCCTACCTGGGCTCTTTTTAAATTCAGAATAGGTACTTAAAATGCCCAGTAATTCTAATATGTTCCCTAGAAACAAATTTTCCTCATCCTCCAAGAGGTACATTTAACACCTGCTCATCTGTTTTCTGACCTCCAATATTCCCTCTACCCCACTACAACTTCTAGCTGTTGACCTCGCAGAAAGTCTCTCCTTTCCCAGCACCACCAACACCTGCATCTCTGCCCGTGTGCTCGGCCTTTCTTCTGTAGCGGTGGAAGTGTTTCCCTTCTCACCAAAGGAAAGCCGTTCGTGCTGTAGATCCCATCCTCTCTATACTTTTCTAGGATGTCTGTGACTCTTTCCTGAATGACTAGTGTCCTTCTTTGTCATCCCATCAGCACACAAACATGTTCTAGGATCCTCCAACTTTACCAAGTGTTCCTGGGATCCTGCATCCCTCCCAACAACTTCTCCCATTCTGCTTCTCCCTCACAGTGCAACTTAGGGACATGGTTGTCCAATACTGTTTGCCTCTATGTTTTCACAGCCAGTCATCTTTGACCCCATCAGTAGGGCTTCCGTCTTTCCCTCCAACCCGACAGAACTGCTCATAGCCAGTCATCAATGACTTCCATAATACCAAGGGAAGTCTCCATCTCTCTGACCTCGTTTTACTCTCTGAACAGCTTCTTATGGAGTTAACACTCTCTCCACCTTAAAATGTCTTGGGTTCCATGAAACTGACTCTTGAGGTCTCCTACTACCTCATTGTCCATTTGTTCTCAGTTCCTTTGCTGGCCACACCTTGATAAGAATATAAAGAAAAACACAATATACCAAAATATTTAAGATTCTGGGAAAGCAGTGCTCAGAGGGAAATGTATAGCTCTAAACACTTACAATATAGATCTCAAATCAATAACCTAACTTTATAGACATAAAATTAGAGTAAGATAAATTAGATGAAATGGACAAATTGCTAGACACACGTGAACTACCAAAACTTACTCAAGAAGAAATAAAAAATCTGAATGGACTTATAACAAATAGCATTGTTCATACTAAAACTTACCACAGAGAAATGCTTAGGCTCTGATAACTTTACTGATGATTTCTACCAAACATTTCAAGAAAAATCAATGATGACCCTTCATCAATTCTCTCCAAAATTATAAGAGAACACTTATCAATTCATTCTCTATGACCAAAACCAGAAAAAGACATCAGTATAAATGGAAATTACAAACCAATATATTTTATAAATATAGATGCAAAAGTTCCCAACAAAATATCAGCAGACTAAATTCAGCAACATATAAAATAATTAACTATAATCAAGTGGAATTTATGCCAGGATTTCAAAGGTGGTTTAAGATAGGAAAATCAATCAATATGATACACCATATTAAAAATAAATAAATAACCCTGGCCGATTTGGCTCAGCTGTTAGAGCATCAGCCCAAGAACCAAAGAATTGTAGGTTCGATTCCAGTCAAGGGCACGTACCTAGGTTGTGGTTTGGTCCTTGGCCCTGGTCGGGGTCGTGTGGGAGACAACAAATCGATGTGTCTTTCTCACATCGATGTTTCTCTCTCTCTCTCTCTCTCTCTCTCTCTCTCTCTCTCTCTCTCTCTCTCTCTCTCTCTCTCTCTCTCTTTCCATCCCACCCTCTCATTCTATCTGAAGATAAATGGAAAAATATCCTTGGGTGAGGATTTAAATAAATAAATAAATGGACAAAACAATGTGATCATCTCAATGGATGCAGAAAAATCATGTGACAAAATTCAAAACCCTTTACAATCAAACACTAAAGATAGGAGTGAACCTCCTCAAGATAAGAACATCAACAGAAAGCCACAGCTAAAATCACACTTCTGGTGAAAGACTGAAAGCTTTCCCTAAAATCAGAAACATGACAAGGATGTTTGCTTTTGTATCTCTTATTCCACATTGTAGTGGAGGTTCTATTCAGAGCATTTAGGAAAGCAAAAGACATAAGGAAAAAAAAAGAAAGCTATCTCTATTTGTATAGAATATACGCTTGCATAGAGAAAACCGTAACAGATTCTCTAAAGTACTTTAGAAGCAATAAATGACTACACAAAGTTGCAAGATACATGATCAGTATACAAAAAGTAATTATTTCTATATATGAATAGTGAAAAATTAAAAATTAAATTAAACAATTCCATTTATAATAACATGAATAGGAATAAAATCTCTAAGAATACATTTTTAAAAAGACATTCAAGAGATCTACATTGAAAATTGCAAAGTATTACTGAAATAAATTAGAGAGAATGGTTCATGATCTATACAACTTAATATTGTTAGAATTTCAGTAATTCCAAAACTGATCTTCACATTCATTGAAATTCTTAAAATCGCAACTGTCTTTTCTGCAGAAATTGTCAAGTTGATCTTAAAATTCATATGGAAAGCCAAGGGACCTAGAATAACCAATCTTGAAAAAAGAACAAAGATGGAAGATTCATATGTCCATTTCAAAACTTACCACAAAGCTACAATAATCAAAACAATGTGGCATGGTGTAATAACAGATATATGAATCAACAAAAGAGAACTGAGAGTCCAGAAATAAACTCATGTTTTAATGGCCAATTGTATTTCAACAAAGCCGCCAAGATAATTCAAAGGGGAAGAAACAGTCTTTCAATGGTGCTAGGATAACTGGATACACATGCAAAATAATGAAGTTGGATGATTTCACATATACAAATGAACTCAAAATGGATTGAAAATCTAAATGTAAGAGCTAAAACTATAAAACTCTTACAAGAAAACATAAGAGTAAATCTTCATGCCTTTGGATTAAGCAATGGTTTAAGTATGACATCAAAAACACAAGTGAGAAAAGAAAAAAAATAAGTTGAATTACTTCTAAGTTCAACTCTTTTTTGTTGTTGTTTTGGTACGTGCCCTTAGAGGGAACCGAACCCAGGACTCTCTGGTCCTCAAGCTGACACTCCATCCACTGAGCCAAACCTGTCAGGGCTAAGTTCAGCTCTTTGTATTGCAAGTGATACTATAAAGAAAGTGAAAATGCAACCCAGAAACCCTAAGAAAATATTTGTAAATCATATATCTGATAAGATACTTGTATCCAGAATATATTTTAAAAATTCTTAGAATTCAAAAAGAAAAATATAGATAACTTTTAAATATGCAAAGGATTGCAATAGACATTTCTCCAGTGAAAATATAAAAATGGCCAGTAACTGCATAAAAAGAAGTTTGTGGTTATCAGTCATTAGAGAAATACAAGTCAAGACCACAATGTGATGCCACTTCCCATTCACTAGCATGGCTATGATGATAATATTTTAAAAAATAGGCAATTTCAAGTGTTGGGGACATGGAGAAACTGAAATCCTTATTGTTTGCTGCACTCACTTTGGGAAATGGTTCACCATTCTTCAAATTGTTACAAAGTAATATTACTTGACAATTAAAAGGAATGATGTGTTGAAACAGACTATACAGCATAGATGAACTTTGAAAACATTATACTAAGTGAAAAAATCCAATCACAAAAGAACACACATTATGGTTCCATTCATAATAAAAGTCTGTATAGACCAAATGTATCACTACTTGCCTAGGGCTGGGGAAGCGGTGACTGCTAATGTGTATGAGGTCTTTTTTGGGAGTGATAAAATATTTTAACATTATATTTTGGTGATGGTTGCACAATTCTTTGAATATATTAAAAACCATAGAATTTTATATTTTATTTAATTTTTAAAAAGTTATTAAGGTAACCTTAGTTAATAATACTATATAGCCCTGGCCAGTTTGGCTCAGCAATTAGAGTGTCGGCCTATGGACCGGAGAGTCCCGGGTTCGGTTCCTGCTTAGGGCACGTAACTCGGTTGCAGTTTGTCCTCGGCCCCGGTTGGGGTCGTGTGGGTGGTGACCACTTGATGTGTCTCTCTCACATCGATGTTTCTCTCTCTCTCTTCCTCCCTCTCTCCCTTCTGCTTGAAGATAAATGCAAAAATGTCCTTGGGTGAGGATAAAAAAAAATAATAATAATATATAAATTGCAGGTGCACACCTTCTGTATACTTCACTGTGTGCTCACCATGCGAGGTCTAGTCCCCTCCCATCACTATATATTTGACAAAGGAGTTGAATATATAAATTGCATTTTGTTTTTTCTAATCTTCACCTGAGGGTATTTTTCTATTTATCTCAGATAGAATGGGAGGGAAGGAGAGAGAGAGAAACATCAATGTGAGAGAGACACATAGACTGGTTGCCCCCTGCATGACCCCGACCAGGGCTGGGGATGAGCCACAACCCAGGTACATGCCCTTGACCGGAATCGAACCCACGACTCTTTGGTCCACGAGCCAATGCTCTAACCACTGAGTCAAACCAGCCAAGGCTAAATTGCGTATTTTAAATGAGTAGATTTTACGGTATATGAATTATATCTTAATAAAGATGTTTAAAATAATCTAGGAGACAAATATAACATATGTTAAGAGGTGAAATATTCAAGGTTCCAGGATAAGATGCAAAGAGAGAAACATACATCATTTAAAAATATTTCAGGGGGAAATGGGGATGGAAAGAGTCTTTGCTTGGGGTAATGGGTACATGATGTAGTGTGCAGATGATGTTTTATTGAGTTTTCCACTTGAAACCTGCATGGTTTTACAAACCAATGTCACTCCAATAAAGGCAATAAAAAATATTTTATCTGCTACCATCAAGGAGTATAAGAGCACATTAATCTTAATTTGAAATACACTGGTAAATCTTACATAGAAAACAATTCATAAACTTTATGAGAAAGTTAATATGTTCAGTGATCCCCTTCTTATAAGATCTGTAGGTAAAATGAAAATGAATTCAAGTTATGGCAGCACCCAAACCTTTTTCCCAGGGCTATGCATTACAACCTCAAGAGACATGAAAATAAGATCATAATAAAGAGATTATAATAGTCTGAGTGGAGGTGTGATTGAGATTACGATTAGACTAAGTTTCCTCAAAACAGCATTTCCAGCCTTCTAAAATAACTATGAAGATATAATACTCCAGGCAAAATATAGATTTTCTAGTAAGATGTTTTGTGTGAAATTAAGGTTTCATTTCATTTGGGTAAATATGAAGGAGTGTGATGCTGGATTGTATGTTTAATTTTTAAGATACTGCTAGCATTGTATTAATTTTTTTCTTTTTAAATTGTAAGATTCAAACAGAAAAATAAGCTGCCTAAAAAGAAAATATCAGGCAGGCCTAATATATCCATTAAAATCACATTGCCAATTAACAAGCATTCAAATTCCAGAGCGTTTTAAGAGAAAGGGAGTTGTAACAATGTAGCAACACTTTTTCATACAAGTGTTGTCTGTCTTTCCTGAAAATGGATGACAAATACCCTCAGAGAGGCTCCAACAATCTGTTACCCAGCGAACCTTCTTCCTAAAATTACTTGCGGTGAGCTCCCAAATGGGAGAAAGCACATTAAGAATTCAAAGACAGAGAAATGATCGTGTAAGAGAACTGGTGGTGAGTACAATGTCCCCGTTCTCTGTAATAGGAAAAAATCTGCATTATGGGTTCTCTAGGTCTGTACCTTCCGGATGACACGTGTCAGCTGCTGGTGTACACGCGCTGCTGTAGCTATTCGATGGATATGTGTTGCCGATGCACCGCGGTCCTCGCACGCAGGTGGTGCGTGCTGTTGCAGGGATTCTTCCTATAACGTGGTGCCCAGCGTCAGAGCGGCCTCACTTCTTTGTGGATGAATGAACACGAGGTAAAGAACCTCATACCCCCTCTACTGCTGCATTTACCGTGTTCTCACTGGAACACAACTTATCTGGGACATGTGCCTTGCAATTCCCCAAGGACCAGGACCGAGCTGCACTTATTTCCCCACCGTAAGAGTCCCTGCATAGTGACAAAGCTAAACAGAGTCACTCAATATTTTTCAATTGTTGAACACAATCCCGTACCACACTCTCCATCTCCTCACACCCTGCCACAGTGAACAACCAAACGCCGCAGCTCTTTCATAGCCCTTACCTTCGTGATGTTGCTCCAGCCTCTGTTCTTCGCCCACCTCCTTCACTTGGTGAGGTCCCCAGCCTTGCAGCCAGCTCCAGCTCTGCTCTTCTGTGCGCGCAGCGGAACCTGCTACTTCCACAGCAGTGGGCCGTGTTGGAGTGAAATTATTTGCTCAGCTGTTTGTTTTGGACATTAGGCAGTGAGCTTCCAAGGGCTATGATATTGACTTTTTCAGGTTTAGGTACCATGATATCTAACTCAGAGTCAATGCTCATTAAATATTTGCTAAATAAATGAGCTTACTTGCCAAGGTCCCACCTCAGCAGTCCAGGGTTTCTCTCAGGTGTGGACGGAGTCTGCAAGACAGGAGACACGGTGAGACAGAAGGTGCTTGATCCTTCTGCTGCCTAAGGCTAGCAGAATCTACATTTTTATATCTTCAGGCTGTATAACAAGTTACTCATTCCTTTTTCTTTTGACCTTTAAGCAAGTATGTATAGACATTCTCTTCCGCTTACACAGCTCTTAGGTACTGGTACAGGGTTAATCACTAACTATTTCACTTTTTCATCCAGACATAATAATGACATTGTATCAGCTCTTAACCTTTACAATTACTTTCACCATGTGACTCATTGCTTAGCAACCTTCCTGTTTATATTTACACAAACAATGTCTCATTTAACTTCTTCCTTCCCCACACCCTCTATTTCAATTTCTGTTACTTTCTCATAGACCTTGACTTTTCCTCTCATCTAAGATCCTTTTAAGCTTTTACATTCTTATCTTAAATTCTTATTACTTTCTTGCCTTTTCTTTCTGCAGTCTTTTCTGACATCTACATTATTAACCATCTATATGTTACTTCTATAATGATTCCTAACAGACAGATAACAGATAGAGAAAGCAAAGGTTAGTCTCCTTCAGTTACCATCCTATAATTTTATTTTTCTTATTAGCCTTTGTCTTCAGCCACTGTTCTTCGTGATTCCTGTCACACAGTGAATCCACTTCTCCAGGGACTACGTCAAACCATGGAGTCCTTCATAACTCCCGGGACACTGTCAATCCGTGGAGCTCACCTGTGACTATGTCAAGCCATGGTGGTCGCTGTTCCAGTGACACTGCTCCCAGCACTTACTAAAGGAGCAACATGGGTGTGTGAGTAGTTAGCTGCTTATCTACTCAGAAGGGTTTTGTAGAGTACACTTAAAAGCAGCAAAATAAAAGTGGAGACTATACATCCAGGGAGGGTGTGCAAATGATGGACAAGCATTTCCCAATTTACATGAGCTGGGCTTCAGTACGGAGGAGGATGTTGTCCGCTCTGTGTGTGAGAATACGGTGGTCTCAGGGTTTGATCAATGAAGCTAAGCTCAAGATTTCCTTCCACCATACTAAAATTATTTTCTGTCTGTTGGTTATAGTCATGCAGTTTCACAGCTTCCTAGCTCTTCCCTCAAAATTGGAAAAGGAAAGGAAGAAAATTTTTCAGTGTTTTAAACTTTTTAATCTAATTAATAGTTCAATCAAAAATGTGTTCCTTATCAAAATTTCCTTTGGTCTATTGTAGCAGACTAATTTTCTCTGTCATGTGAGTACCATCATTTTTGGTACTTAGAAGACTCCAAGTTTTAATGGGAAGGTTTAGCTAATCTTTTAAAATCTCTTACATAGAAAAGTATACTTCTTAGATGTAGACACTATAGTTAGATCTGTTTTCTCTATAATTGTTGTCTCTTTCTTGAACTTATTTTTGGCTGAGGTGTTTTTTTTCCTGATCTTCGAAGAGTTAAATCATCCAACTCCACTTCCCTATTGATGAGGGTTTTCAAGTGGCACACCTGCTGAGAAACTGTGTGTACACAAGGGAACTGCAGAAGGCAGAGGCAATTTTGGATAGACAAAGGGATCTGAATAAAACGAGAGGTAACATAACCTGATCGACCCTTGCATCAAATATACTAAAAAGAATTCAAAATTACTACTATAACTTAATCTGGAAAATAGTACAAAAATCAGTACATTTTATCTCACATAAAAGCATCATATTGAAAAAGGAATAGCCAAGGTATTATTATAAGAACAGCTGCACCACTGTTTATAGCTGAACCAAAATGAGAATATCCTAGAAAACAGTCTTCAAATCCTATTTTTCACAATGTTAAATTCATTTTATAAAATTTGAAAAGTTCTAGAAGCAGCCAAACAATGAAGCAAGAATTGCTCAGAATACCATTTCTTTTACATTAAAAAGAAGAAGAAATATGTTGGTTCTTGTCCACAATAGCAAGAAACAGAAACTTGAGAAATTAAAGTTTTATTATCAACCAATCTCACTCACTTGTACTATAACTATTACTGAGATGACTTACTCTTGCCATTTATTAGGTTGACTTTGGCAAAGTGAGATCCCTAGAACAGGAATTAGGAGCTCAGGGCACTATTTCCAGCGCCACCGCTATCAGGCTGTCTGCCCATTGCTAGGTCCCTTCATCTTTTTGGGTTTCAGTTTCTTTAGATGGGTGTCAAGAACACTAAACCTTGACGTTGGCTGGGTAGCTCAGTTGGTTAGAGCATCATCCCAATATGCCAAGGTTGTGGTCAGGGCATATACAAGAAGCAACTAATGAATGCAAAAGTAAGTGGAACAACATGTTGATCTTTCTCTCTCTCTCCCCCTTCCACTCTCTCTCTCTCTCTCCCTCTCAAATCAATTTTAAAAAGTAAAACTTTAAGCCAAGAAGGTCAAGTAAACTGAGGATGGCATGCCAGTCCTACCCAACAAGTAGAGGCTGGCTAAAACAGTGTAAAAAGGGTTCGAAGGCCAAGTCTGAGTTCAGTGGGAAAGAATGTTATGATTTATTTCTAACATCTAATGTGGACTCAGAAAGAGAGAATATAGCAGAATATTCAAGATATTTGCCACATAAGTGCTAAAGCAATATTCTAACCCCATATGATGGACACCTGTTATTTGTGCCTGAAGATATGTCTGAAGACTTCAGTACAGCCTCTGTTCACAAATCACACACCAGGAGATGATCTAGCACACAAATACAGTCAAACACAGCTTTAACATGCACGTAGCTCCTTTCAGACCCATAGCTGTTCTATAGTACAGGATTAAAGCAAAAATCGAGTTGCATCTCCTCTGTAGTCGTTGTAGCAGCCCTGAACTGGTACTTGGACCTGTGGCTGCCCAGAATAAGGACTGTTTCTCCTCTCTCGCAGGCAGACGGAGCTACTGAACCTCGTGCTGACCACTGGGATGTGAGCAGCTTCAAGGTTGCGTTGTTTTCCCCTCCCTGCTGGTCCCAAAGCAGACTGCCTGGTGGTGAGCCACAAAGCGGGGGAAGATGGGGTAATGCCTGGAGTTACATGTGACAGAAAGTGTCCTGCAGTTTGCTTAAGCCACTGCAATTCCAGGTCTCTATTGGAGCGAGCAAACTCATGCCTCACCTGATGCAATAGTTACTTCGGGGCATGGGAATGTGAAGAAGAAACACAGGTCTCCTTCTGAGAAATGTCATGTAACGCAGGAGAAAGTCACTTCCATTGTGTGGACATTTCCGAGAAGTAAGAGGAAGTAAAAGAAGAAGTGTAGCCACTGAACAGGCGTTTTGTAAAAGTTTATTTCTTATACCAGGGTTACATGGTCAAATCCAGCCAACCACCTGTTTGTAAATAGACACAGCCATGTTTATTCATTTGCATTTGTCTATGGATGCTTTCTGGGCTGCAGTGACAGAGCTGAGTCGTTCGACAGAACCATAGGGTCACAAAGCCTGAAACATTTACAGTCTGAACCTGTAGGAAAGTCGCTGGCTCCTGTCCCAAAGGGTGGCGGCCTTTGCAGGCACAGGCCTCTGACCCACTAACCGGACTATTTCAGGGACAACGTTTGAACTTCCCCGTGGCAGTTTGCCACATCTAGGTAGAAATATTCAACATCTGACTTTCAGTTTATCCAAATACACCATTTTCTGTCAAATAACTCTTAGAATGTTTGATTTCTCCTCACTTCTCTCCCTGCTGACTGCACTTGCCCCCACGTCTATCCGCTCAGAAAGCGGTCTTGCAAGAATCCGTGCTCTGCCGCGGGGTAGGGGGCAGCCCGCCGAGCAGGCGCAGGCTTGGGGTGCTGCTCGCTCCTGGGGTGCTGCTCGCTCCGGGGGTGCTGCTCGCTCTGGGGCTGGGTGCTGCTCGCTCCAGGGCTGGGGTGCTGCTCGCTCCGGGGCTGGGGGTGCTGCTCGCTCCGGGGGTGCTGCTCGCTCTGGGGCTGGGGGTGCTGCTCGCTCCGGGGGTGCTGCTCGCTCTGGGGCTGGGGGTGCTGCTCGCTCCGGGGGTGCTGCTCGCTCTGGGGCTGGGGGTGCTGCTCGCTCCGGGGGTGCTGCTCGCTCCAGGGCTGGGGTGCTGCTCGCTCCGGGGCTGGGGTACTGCTCGCTCCGGGGCTGGGGGTGCTGCTCGCTCCGGGGCTGGGTGCTGCTCGCTCCGGGGGTACTGCTCGCTCCGGGGCTGGGGGTGCTGCTCGCTCCGGGGCTGGGTGCTGCTCCCTCCAGGGCTGGGTGCTGCTCGCTCCGGGCCTGGGTGCTGCTCGCTCCGGGGCTGGGGGTGCTGCTCGCTCCGGGGCTGGGTGCTGCTCGCTCCGGGTCTGGGTGCTGCTCGCTCCGGGCCTGGGTGCTGCTCGCTCCGGGCCTGGGTGCTGCTCGCTCCGGGGCTGGGGGTGCTGCTCGCTCCGGGGCTGGGTGCTGCTCCCTCCGGGGCTGGGTGCTGCTCGCTCCGGGGCTGGGTGCTGCTCGCTCCGGGCCTGGGTGCTGCTCGCTCTGGGGCTGGGGTGCTGCTCACTCCGGGGCTTAGACACGGATTCCGACACCCGGTCTCACAGCCAGTGACGTCCAAGATCACTCCCTGAACTCAGTGTCACTTAGAAACAATTAAAGGAAATCTATCTTAAACATATTGAAAGAAAACAAGACTATTTCTGTTAAATCCAAGAATATTATGGGCCTTTTTAAAAGAAGTGTTAGGAGATGAGCCCATCTGAGTCTTCAAAGGTGAATTTGACTCAAACATTGTTTTTTTCTTTTTGAGTTAATTTTTTTTATTGAATTTATTGGAGTACAGAATTCAAGTGCATAACTCAATAAAACATCATCTGCAGACTGCAGTGTGCGCCCATGACCCCAAGCAAAGTCCCTCCTCTCAGTAGTCCCTGCTCTGCCCAGCTCCACCTCCCGACCCCACCCCACCTTCCCCTCCGGCTCTCACCGCACTCTTGTCTGTGTCTGTGTGATATTTACTCATGCTTAATCCTTTCACCTTCTTTCATCCTGTCTCCCAACTCCCCTGCCCTCTGACAGCTGCCAGTCTGCTCCATGCGTCCATACCTCTGGACTATTTTGTTCACCAGTTTATTTTGTCCATGAGATTCTATGTATAAGTGAGATCGTATGGTATTTGTCTTCCTCTGACTGGCTTATTTCACTTAGCATAATAATTTAAATGAAAGCAAAGCGAAACCAATAAAGAATATGCTGCATTTATCTCAGCAATCAAATAATCAAAGGGAAAATCAGATGATTGCATTTCTAAATGTAAATTAAAAATCACACCTGTCAGAAGTGGGCATCCAACTAACAGTGAAAAGTTTGTAATGTTGGCTCTAAAACTGCTCTTAAATTAGTTCAGTATATTTTAAACAAGAAAATTAAAATATTAGTCTAATAGGAAATGATGAAGACTTCAAAAAATAGCTATAGAAGAAAATTAAGGAAAGACAGAAAAACTCAATTGATATATGTGCATAAACTCACACATGAAAAAAAAAAGTGCCTGTATTTTTATTTTATTTTATTTTTTAATTTTTTTTTTTTCTTCATTGATTTTAGAGAGGAAAGGAGAGGGAGAGAGAGAAACATCCATGAGAGAGAACATTGATTGGCTGCCTCCTGCATGCCCCCCACTGGGGATGTGGCCCACAACCTGGGCATGTGCCCTGACCGGGAATGGAACTGGTGACCTCTTGGTGCATGGGTCAATGCTCAACCACTGAGCCACACCAGCCAGGCCGGGCCTGTATTTTTAAATGAAATGAATTTCATATGCTCATCTTCTAGAACATGCCTGTCTTTGTATCTGTGAGATTTCAGAATCTTATTAAAAGCAAAATATGAGTGTTCAGAAAACCCAACATTATGGGAAGTATGAAATGTTTTAAAATTATATATAGTTTTGTATATATTAATATCTAGAATGCGTGCTAAATTCATTACATTTATTATCTCCTGAAGCTGTGCTATTAGGGTGACCACTGGCCACATGTGGTTTGAAATACTACTGAGCACTTGAAATGTGGCTAGTTCAAATTAAGATAGTATACAATACACACTGAATATTAAGTATGAATATGTTTAAATTATATAAAATATTTATAAAATATAAAATACATCTTTATTTTACATTTTGATTACATATTGAATGATACTATTTTAGATTAAATAAAATATACTATTAAAATTCATATATCTCTTTTTAGCTTTTTAAATAGAACTATTAAGAGATCTTAAATTATATATGAGGCTTTCATTGAGTATCTATTGGACAGCACTCACCTTGAGCACCTTTGAGTACTTTCTTTCTCAGAAGCAATTATCCGCGCTGGGGTTCTGATACACCTACCAGCACAACACTGGTAAAAAGTAAATGTAAATTGTGTATTGGATATTTCAATGAGATTTAAAATCATTTTGCTAACCCCAAAATATGAATTTTTCTTTAAAGAATCGAATAAGAAATACAGAAATAAAATGTGCAAGGTCTGTTGTTCTCCCTGCTTTTTTAGTAAATGTTATTGATCCTGAAGAGAAGATGTGGTATGTGTGCAGAGCAAGATGCGGTGATAGTTACAAGTTGGGAGGGAATCGGTGGCCGAAAATAGCAGAATCAGCAAGAGAACATTGCCCGTGTAACATTGTCTTTCTATGCCAGGGATGCAGCTCAACCCAAAATCTGTTTAAAAAACAAAAACCAGAATTTAGCACCTATATTATTTCTTTAGATGAAAACGTTTTCTACTGTTCTTTTTCTAGAATCAATTTGGCAGACTAGCGTGGTATAGAAACAGATAGAACAAAAGGCTTTGTGGAAAAACTTATTGCTCCCTGAGTTTCTTCATTAATATGCTCTCCACAGATAATCAAGATAGCATTGTTTCAAATATAAATTCGAAAATATCACATTACAAAGTACTTTTTTACTGCAACAGTTTTAAAATGCGGACTTAATTTCCTGACCACTTAATTTCACACTGATGAACTATTTTTGGAGGGGATCATCACAAGAGTTCACTTTTCATTTTTAATTTATCTTTATTGTTGAAAGCATTACAGAGGTCTCTCCTTTTTTCCCCACTGACACCCTCCTCCCCACTACCACCCTCCTGCCTTCACAATATTGTCTGTGTCCATGGGCAATGCATATATGCATATAACTTCTTTGGTTTATATCCTTCTGCTGCCCAACCCCCTTTCTCTCTGAGGTTTCTCTATCTTTTCCCTACTTCCATGTCTCTGATCTCTCTGGACCTATTTTGTTCATTAGTTTAATTTGTTCATTGGATTCCACATATAAATGAGATCATGTGATACTTGTCTTTCTCTGACTGGCTTATTTCGCTTAGCATAATACTCTCCAGGTCTCTCCATGTCGTCTCAAAGGGTAAGCAATCTTTCTCTTTACAGCTGCATAGTATTCCATTGTGTATATGTACCACATCTTTTTTATCCACTCATCACTGATGAACACTTAGGCTGTTTCAAGATCTTAGCTATTGTAAATAGCTCTGCTGTGAACATAGGGGTACATATATTCTTTCTGACTGGTGTTTCAGGTTTCTTAGGATATATTTCTAGAAGTGGGATCACTGGGTCAAAAGGCAGTTCAATTTTTAATTTTTTGAGGAAACACCATATTGTTTTCCATAGTGGCTGCACCAGTCTACATTCCCACCAGCAGTGTACTAGAGTCCCCTTTTCTCCACACCCTCGCCAGCACTTGCTGTTTGATGATTTGTTGATGGCGGCCATTCTGACAGGTGTGAGGTGATACCTCATAGTTGTTTTGATTTGCATCTCTCTGATGATTAATGATGTTGAGCATTTTTCATATGTCTCTTGGCCGTTTGTATGTCCTGTTTGGAGAAGTGTCTATTCAGGTCCTTCGCCCATTTTTTAATTGGACTGTTTGTCTTCCTGTTGTTGAGTTGTATGAATATTTTATATATTTTGGAAATTAACCCCTTATCTGATGTATCATTAGCAAATATGTTCTCCCACACAGTGGGTTTCCTTTTTACTTTGATGTTGGTTTCTTTTGCTGTGCAGAAGTTTTTTAGTTTGATGTAGTCCCATTTATTAATGTTTTCCTTTGTTTCTCTTACCACAGGCAATGTATCGGTGAAAATTCTGCTACGTGTGATGTCTGAGATTTTGCTGCCTACATTTTGTTCTAGGATTTTTATGGATTCACGAGTCACATTTAAGTCTTTTATCCATTTTGAGTTTACTCTTGTGTATGGTGTAAGTTGATGGTCTAGTTTCATTTTTTTGCATGTAGCTGTCCAATTTTCCCAACACCATTTATTGAACAGACTGTTTTTACTCCATTGTATGTTCTTGCCTCCTTTGTCAAATATGAACTATTTTTTTAGATGAATCACTACTGTAAATTCTTCTACATAACAGAGCAGAATGTGACAGCTAACAGCATGTGCTGGCTGAGAGTGCCCATTGCCTGCAGTTCTGTTGTTCTGAATGATTTACTCAAGATAGAGATATTTGACCTGCAGAAAGGCAGTACTTAAGATATCCTCCTAAGGCCCACTTAAAAGTTATCTCCCATGGCTCTTTCAATATAAAACCTTGCCAAAAATAAAAGTTTTGTGTCACTCACTCCATTGGATCTTACTTGTGTCGCTTACCCAATAAAAAGTCCTTGTTTTCATTCCTGAGATGTCAAAAAGCAAAAAGAGAGAAAAGTAATTTTGGTGCTCAGAAGTAGAAATGTCTGCGTGACCATTTCTGAACAACACCAGTGACTACTGAGGTCCACAGGGAGACATGAAGACTGACTCTTCTCTGGATCTAATTTACAGGTGAAGAAATATTTCACTTGTCAAAAAAACAATATATATATTTATTATATATATTATATATATATATAATAAAGTAATAATAATACTTTTTTTAATGTAATGAGAGACAAAAGGCAAAAAGAAGCTATGCTAAATGTTCAGAATACGGTATTGTTTACTTATAGGGACCATAGTCATGGGAATGACAACTCTACTCCTACCCCCAACTTGACACCCACAGCAGGACCTCCCAGCTGTGTCTAATAGGCGATTGCCTGGGGCCACTATGAGATAGATGGCACATATTGCCGACCAGTCTCTGGGATGAGGGCTAACCTTCTTCAGAAAAGGATAGGAAGACTATCTTGATAAGGAAACTTATGAGATTCCGTATACAAGTTTGAATGTCTGATACATATAATGTGGCTTCACCAGAGTCCAGAGTTATAATCAGTTGCTGATATGCGGTGAAGCAAGCCACGGGGGTGCTGACGTGGTGGTGGTGGGTCCGTCACTAATGGTAGCTGAGGAAGTGGGCATATATATGAAAAGTACCAACCTTACCTATTTCCTCTATGTGTATCATGGTCTTACCTTCAATTTGTTCTTCATTTTTCACAGTGTTAACAACCACAAAGTAAATATAATGCTTTTTTAAAGCTATTCATAAAAACACTTTTAGAGAATGTGGTGGGTGGGATTCACTCCTTCTGTCAAATCTCTGTGCAGCAGTAGCGAGCTATAGGATAAGGATGGACACCAGCAAGAAAGTGCTATGCCCACTGCCCTGGCACAGCAAAGTTCTCGCAATGGGAGCCAGTTAGCTGCAGTCACTGTGGCCAGCTGCCTCCCTCAAGTGGATCGCTCTAGTGGCCAGAAAGGCAGAAGATTCAAGGTCTTGATCAAGGGCACAAGTAAGACAAAGCTCAGGAGACTTTGAAGAGGGGTGGAAGTCAGCCAACATGTTCAGGTAGGCTTCTCGTTCACAGCCATAGCCTAGGTGCATTCAGACCACCTGCAACTCTTCTAACACAGGTTGATGGTGAGTACATAGAACGTGAAGTCAGAATCCCTGCTCCCAGGAGTTATTGCTACATATTTGAAACAATAATGACAAAGAATAAAACTGGTTCCATATTTTAGATTGGAATTTTTCATTTGAATCGTCGTTTCAATATTTATCTCATTATTACTCAGTACATTTTCATGAACATAATAGTAAATTATTTTTGAAAATTGAATTATATTTGAAATTCTCTAGGAAAGATCCTATTGAAAGGAATCTTTAATAACATCCTTCATTAAAACATTTTCCATTAAAGGAGCAGCTCTGCTGTGACAGAGACCAAGCGATGAGGTCCAGCTCCCTGAAAGAACAGAAACCTGTGGTTCATCACCATGCCCTCTGACATGGCCAGGAAGAAGGTGGCAAAAGGAAGGAAGCTGCCAAAGCATGACAACAGCCAGGAAAAGGGACATGAAGAAAAGAGAGATACTGTCACAGAACCACAGGTGGCAGAGCAGAAAAAGGTCAGTGGCCAAGAGACCACAGAAGTGAATTTGCTGACCAAGGAGTTAGGGACTTTGAGATGAAGCTGCTGCTCGAGCTGCCACTGGCGTCCTTTCCTCTCACCCCACAGTACTGATGTTCACACTATCAACCTCTCCCCTACCTGTCATGGTCAAGGGCTACTCAGTGACACAAAACTAGAAGTAAACTCAGGCTACTGTTATGACCTCGTTGGCTTAAATGGGACTGGGAGGTCCATGCTCCTGTCTACTATTGGGAAATAAGTGCTCATCCCCGAGCATATTGACATCTACCCTTTGACTCAGGAGGTGGCCCCTAGTGACAAGGCACACTTTCAGTGTGTGATGGAAGTTGACACAGAGTGGGCCATGCTGGAGAGGAAGACAGGTGGCTGGCTCACGAGGGTGCAGAGTGAGAGAAGCTCACGGAGCTCTACGAGCATCTGGAGGAGCTGAATGCTGACAAGTTGGAGATGAAGGCTTCACAGATTTTGCATGGATTGGGTTTCACACTTGCCCTGCAGCACAAGAAACTAAAAGACTTCAGTGGGGGGTGGAGGATAAGAGTTGCCCTCGCCAGAGCCCTTCATGCTGCTTCTGGACAAGCCCACCAACCACTTGGACCTCAATGCTTATGTGTGGTTGGAAGAGGAACTAAAGACTTTTAAGCACATCCTGGTTTTCGTCTACCATTCCCAGGACTTCCTGAAAGGTGTCTGTACCAACATCATTTACATGCATAAGAAACTGAAGTATTATACGGATAATTATGATCAGTGTGTGAAGACTCAGCTGGAGCTGGAGGAGAACCAGATGAAGAAGTTTCACTGGGAGCAAGTTCAGATCATGCACATAAATAACTACATTGCCATGTTTGTTCCTGGCAGTACTAAGCTGGCACAGCAAGCCCAGAGCAAGGAGAAGATGCTACAGAAAATGATAGTTTCAAGACTGACAGAGAGGCTCATGAGCTACAAGACACTGTCATTTTATTTTCCATCATGTGCCAAGATCCCTCCACCCATCATTACGATGCAGGATGTGAGCTTTAAGTTTACAAAAAGTAGGCCTTTCATCTACAACAATCTAGAATTTGGTATTGATCTTGACACACGAATGGCTCTGGTATGGAGTTAGTCAACTCTTCTGAAGCTGCTAACTGGAGAGGCACTACCCACAGACAAGATGATCTGAAAACACTCTCATGTCAAGATAAGATGTTACCATCAACATGTACAAGAGCAGCTGGACTTAGTCCTCTCGTCTTTGGAGTACACGATGAAGAGCTACCTAGAGATTAAGGAAACAGAAGAAATGAGGAAGATCATTGGGCAATAAGGTATCACGGGGAAAAAGCAAGTGAGCCCAATCCAGAACCTGTCTGATGGGCAGAAGTGCCAAGTGTGTCTGGCCAAGCTGACCTGGCAGAACCCCACATGTTCTTCCTGGATGAGCCCACCAATCACCTGGATATTGAGATCATCAATGCCCTGAAAGGTGCCATCAATGAGTTTGAGGGTGGTATGATGCTGGTCAGCCATGATTTTAGATTCATTCAGCTGGTAGTACAAGAAATCTGGGTCTGTGAGAAGCAAACAATCACCAAGTGGCCTGGAGACATCCTGGCCTACAAGGAGCACCTCAAGTCCAAGCTAGTAGGCAAGGATCCCCAGCTTGTCAGGAGGACCTACAATGTGTGAGCTCCTGACCTAGCTAGGGAGGACCGGGCCCCTGGGGATCACACTTCTGCATTGCTGCAGTACTTCTGCCCTGTCCCCACCTGTCCATTTCCTGTCCTTCTTATTATTTTTGTCCATATCTGGACTCAGCTGGCTGTTCCCACCAGCCCCTTGCTGGTTCCTGACACCAAATGATGCAGCCAGAGGCACCTGAGGGTCAGCCCAAGGGCCACACCCTGGTTGGCTTAGGATCCTGTTTTTCCTGGGTTTTGGTAATATTGGAGGCATACCCCTCAGCCCACCACCCCATTCCTTTTTGCTTCTGATTTGGAGCTCTGAATTGGGACCTTAGTCCTGATCTATTTTTTAAGTAATCATTTAACAGTGTAATATTTAGCCCTGCGTGATATCTACAAAGCATCCAATACAGAAAGAAGTACACACACACACACAAATTACCCATTAAATGCATCTATTTTGTACAATTAGATTTATATATCTCATTTTCTTAAAATGAAATATAATTTATATTAAATTCATCACATTTTAACCAGACCTTAATATGTCCCATATTTTGAGCTATTCCTAGGGGTTGAAAGATGAATGGTAGTCTTGGTCCCTGAAGAGGTCATTGATGATCAGAGAAGATGGTTATGATGCCATCTGTAACAAATAAGCATTAAGAGCAAAGTGATTCATTTAGCACTGGTGGGGAGAAGTGTGGACAGGTTTATGACTTTGAAGCTGAATTTAAAGAATAATTAAGAATATTCCAGCTGAGACCTTTCAAGATGGCCGCAGAGTAGGTGGAAGCTACGCTCACCTCCTCCCAGTACCAAACTGGATTTACAGCTAAATTAAAGAGCGATCACCCTGAATTGTCAACTGAAGGACAGCTGAACAGTAGTAATATATCCAAGGATTTATAGAAGAAATCACATAACGACTGGTAAAAAGGGAAGAGACACAAAGGGGACTGGCCCCTGCACCCACATGCAGCAGCTGAGAAGCCAGAGGGATATCTTGGCTGCAAAAGTACCTCCTGAAGAACGTGGGGTCTCAACCCCATGCCAGGACCCCCAATCCAGAGCACCAGGGCCAGGAAACAAAAACTGCATAGCATCTGGCAGGGAAAATCAGCAGGGACTCTGTTCACAGGGAAGAAGAGGGAGTCTCCTAAAATTCCAGGTGCCCTCCTAAAGGTCATGCACTCACCTGGGGCCCTAGTAGAGGGAAAGCAACTCAAGGCATATGAGAGTCATAAAGAGAAGATTTGGGTGGTGGGGCCCTGAAGAGAGATCTAGAAGGTCAGCTACTTAGGTCACATTCCTGAATCAATATCCCACGCTGCCCACAGGTGCCATCTTCCCAGGGTTGGGCACTCCTATTCTTACAGTACCAACTTGGGAAATGCACTAACCCAGCTCTCTTAATACTGGCGACACCACCCTGCCAAGCTTGAGTCTGGCAGAAAAGATTGTTGGCTGTATTCAACAGGGACCTTTGGTGTGCTCTTTCTCTGGAGAAACTATAGGCAGACACTGAGACAGATATTGAACTGTGAGACTTTGGAATGGGGGCAAGGCTTCCCCCCAACCTGCAGGCTCGGCTAGCACCACCCCCAACAGGAAACGTTTTTGTTCTATCTTCCCAAATCCCAGTGTCCCTGCCCTCAGTAGCTCAGTTCCACAAAGGAAGGAAAAGCTGCCAAGAGCTGGGAACTTTGGAGCATATCTTCTTCAGAGACTTTCGTTTGGGACTTGAGTGGGTGCAGCTACAGAGCTGAGAGGAAGTGTGGAGCTTGCCCCCCACCTCTTGAAGCCTCAGCTGGCACCACCCCCAAAAGAAGACTGTCTTGATCTGTTTTTCCAAGTCCCAGGAACCTCAACCTGCTGAGCTTGCTCTTGCAATGGGGACAGCTGGCTGCACCCAAACTGAACAGTAGTGTGCTCCTCTTGGGGTAGCTAGAGATAGAGACCTAGCAGAGAATGAGTGGTATGGCACTGGAGTAGAGGCCATATTCTCCCCCACTGAGTGCCTGACCACAATGCCCTCAAGTAAGGGACCCACTAGCCCTGTCCCCCTGAACCTGTCACCACACCCTACTGAGCTTGTGCCATGTGGAAGGGGCACTGAGGTGTGGCCAACTTGGGCCCACTCTACAGTCTTTCTTCAGAAAGCTCTGGAGGAAGTCCAGGCAACCTCAGGGCTGGCAGAGTAGCAGACAAGGGATGTCAATCTCAGAAAGCCAACCCTTGTACACAGCTTGGCCCCTCCCATGCACACCCAGGCCCAGTAGACACAGCCACAATTAGTGAATAGCGTGGTAGCTCCAGACACGTAGCCCAAGGCTGGTTACACACACATCTGACATCAACCTGCACTGCAACCCCATCCAAGGTGGGCCCAGAACCAACAACACCAGTGGTGAGCTTCAAACCTCACCAGAGCTCGATTCAAGTAGACACACAAATGGCAAAGCCAAAGAGGAACTCTGGCAGGCACCAGACCCTGCTGGGAACAGCTCTGCCTTGGGGGGCAGCCCCTGAACAGCCACTCATACTAGGTGAACAATGTGTATATTTAGAGTCAGCCAGCCTGAGGGCTAATTCAACCCACAAATAAGACAACAGCATTCTAGACTCAACTACAACAGGAAGGGGTACATACCCCACCCAAGAAACATTTCTGGATCTAGATTATGCACTGAGACAGACAAGGCACTACATCAGAAAGTCCTCATAACCAAATTGAGGGTCCTAGCAGATCTACCCAATACAAAGAGTCAAACAAAAAAGCAGATAAAATGAGGAGACAAGGAAATATGCCCTAAATGAAATAATAAGAGAAAGAAAGAAAAAAGAAAGAAAAAAGAATTAATGAAATGAAAACAACCAAGATACCAGGTGCAGAGTTAAAACCATGGTTATAAGGATGCTTAAGGACCTTAGAGGAAGAATGCATGATCTCAGTGAAAACGTAAACAAAGAGATAGTGAGCATTAAAAAAAGACAGAAACCATAAAAACGGACCAGTCAGAATGAAAAATACAATATCTGAAATGGAAAATACACTACAAGGGATCAACAGGAGGTTAGATGAAGCAGAGAATTTAATCAGCAATTTAGAAAAAACAATAACCATAACCACCTAAGCAGAGCAACAATGAAAAAAAAGAGAGAATTTTAAAAAATGAGGATCCCTGGCTGGTGTGGTTCAGTTGGTTGGAGCATCATCCCGTGCACCTAAGGGTCACAGGTAAATTCCTGGCCAAGGCACATATCAGGTTCGATGCCAGTCGGGGCACACACAGGAGGCAACCAATCGATGTTTCTCTCTCACATCAATGTTTCTCGAAAGGCTATCATTTAAAATCGAGGGCAACAAGTGTCCATCAGTAGATGAATGGATAAAAAAGCTGTGGTACATATACACAATGGAGTACTATGCAGCTGTAAGAAAGAAAGATCTCTTATCCTTTGCGACGACATGGGAGGACCTGGAAACCATTATCCTAAGCGAAACAAGCCAAGCAGAGAAAGACAAATATCATATGATCTCACTTATTTCTGGAATATAATGAACATAACAGTGTGAGGAACAGGGTAGTCCCAGAGACGTGGAAGTAGGGTACAGACTGACATTTGCCAGAAGAGGGGGTGGGGGAGGGGAGCGATGAACACAGAACTTGTACGCATGTACTCATAACCAATGGACATGGACAACAAAACTGGGGACGGGGCAAGGAGGGAGGGGGAGGAGGTTGTCAATGGGGGAAAAAAGGAGAAACATCTGTAACAAAAGTAAATTAATAAAAAAAAAAAAGAAAGAAAGAAAAGAAAAATAAATAAATAAAATCGAGGGCAAGCCTGGCTGATGTGGCTCAGTGGATTGAGCATCGTCCCATTGACTGAGCGGTCCAGGTTTGATTCCTGTTCAGGGCACATGCCTGGGTTGTGGGCTCAATTCCCAGTAGGGGGCACTCAGGAGGCAGTCAATCGATGTCTCTCTCTCACATTGATGTTTCTCTCTCTCCCTTCCTCTCTCTCTAAAAAATCAATAAAAACATATAAAAAATAAAAATAAAATTGAAGTCTAAATAAAGAGCTTCCAAGATACAAAAAAAGATAAAGGAGTTTATTATCACCAAACCAGTATTGCAAGATATGTTAAAAAGGCCTTCCTTAAGAAGAAAGAAAAAAAAGAAATAGAGAAAAAAAACATAGGTATAAAGAATAAAAAGGCAATAAGTAAGTACCTATCAATAATAACTTTAAATGTGAATGGATTAAATGCTCCAATCAAAAGACATAGGGTAGCTGAAAAGATAAGAAAACATGACCTATATATATGCTGTCTACAAGAGACCCACCTCAGAACAAAAGATACACACAGCCCTGGCCAGTTTGGCTCAACGGTTAGAGCGTCAGCCTGTGGACCAGAGTCCTGGGTTCAGTTCCCATTAAGGGCACGTGCCTTGGTTGTGGTTTGTCCCTGGCCCCGGTTGGGGTCGTGCGGGTGGCAGCTAGTCGATGTGTTTCTCTCACATCAATGTTTCTCTCTCTCTCTTCCTCCCTCTCTCCCTCCTCCTCTAGCTGAAGATAAATGCAAGAATGTCCTCAGGTGAGGATTTTTTAAAAAAGATACACACAGACTAAAAGTAATAGAATAAGATATTCCAATAAATGGAAAAGAAAAAAATGCTGGGGTAGCACCTCTTATATCAGACAAAATAAACTCCAAACCACAGCCATAATAAGAGACAAAGGAGGACATTACATAATACTAAAGGAGTCATTCCAACAAGAGGATATAACCCTTGTAAACATATATGTACCCAACATAGGAGCACCTAAATTTATAATGAAAATCTTGGTGGACATTAAGGGAGAGATTGACAGCAATACAGTCATCATTGGGTATTTTAACACCTCATTGCATAAATAGATAGCTCTTCCAGATAAAAAATCAACAACTGAAAAACAACATTAACTGACACACTGGACCACTGGATAGAATTAATTAATATTTACAAAACATTTCATCACAAAGTGGCAGAATAGACATTCTTTTCAATTGCACATGGAACATTCTCTAAAATAAACCACATGCTAGGACACCAGATAAGTCTTTTTAAAATATGTTTTTATTGATTTTTTTGGAGAGAGAGGAAGGGAGAGAGAGATAGAAACATCAACGTGAGAGAGAAACATCAATTGGCTGCCTACTGCATGCCTTTTACTGGGGATCAAGCTCGCAACCTGGGCATCAAAACAATACCTCTCAGTCCATGGGATGATGCTCAATCCACTGAGCCACACCAGCAAGGCCACAAGTTAAGTCTTAATAAATTCAACAAAATTGAAATTATATCAAGCATCTTCTCTGACCACAATGGTATGAAGCTAGAAATCAATTACAATAAAAAAAAAAACCTCAAAAATATTCAAACACATGGAGGCTAAATAATATGTTATTAAACAATGAATGGATTAACAATGACATCAAGGAATAAATCAAAAGTTACCTGGAGACCAATGAAAATAAACACACAAAATCTATGTGACACAGCAAAAGCAATCCTAAGACAGAAATTCATAGTGTTACAGGCCTACCCAAAGAAGCAAGAAAACTCTCAGATAAAAATCTAACTCTACACTTAAAAGAATTTGAAAAAGAACCACAAACAAAGCCCAGGGTAAGTACACGGAAAGAAATAATAAAGATTAGAATGGAAATAAATGACATAGAGATGAAAAAATAACAAATGAAAACATCAATGAAAACAAGGTGTGGCTCTTTGAATAGATAAACAAGACTGACGAACCTTTAACCAGACTTATCAAGAAAATAAGAGGGAGGACCCAAATAAATAAAATCAGAAATGAAAGAGGAGATTGTATGAAAATATTATGAAAAACTATATGCCAACAAAATGGACAATCTGGAATAAATAGCTAAATTCCTAGAAACATACAAGCTTCCAAAACTAAATCAGGAAGAATCAGAAAATCTGAATAGACCAATAACAATTCATAAAAATCAAAGCAGTTATCAAAAAATTTCCAGCCAACAAAAGTCCTGGACCAGATGGTTTCACTAGTGAATGTTAGCAAATATTTAAAGAAGAACTAATACCTATCCTTCTCAAACTATTCCAAAATATTCAAGATGAGGAAGACTTCCAAGCTCATTTTATGAGGTCTGCATTATCCTAATTCCAAAACCAGATATAGACAAAGAAAAAACATTATAGGTCAATATCCCCAATGAACATAGATGCAGAAAAGGCATTTGATAAAATTCAGCACCCATTTATGATAAAAAAAAAAAAAAAACTCACAGAAAGTGTTTCCCTTAAGATCAGGAACAAGACAGGGATATCCATTTTCACCACTCTTACTCAACACAGTACTAGAAATCCTAGCGACAGCAATCAGACAAAAAAAAAAGAAATAAAAGGCATCCAAATTGGAAAGGAGGAAATAAAACTGTCATTATTTGCATATGACATGATACAATATATAGAAAACCCTAAAGACTCCAACAAAAAACTACTAGAACTGATAAATGAATTTGTTAAAGCATCACAATACAAAGTTAATATTCAGACATTGGTGGCATTTTCATACACCAGTAATAAGCCATCAGAAAGATAAATTTAGAAAAGGATCCAATTTACTATTGCAACAATAAAAATAAGGTACCCAGGAATAAATTTAAACAAAAAGGTAAAATACCTGTTTTCAGAACTTAAAGGACACTGAGGAAAGAAATTGGGAAAGATACAAGTAAATGAAAGCATATAATGTGTTCATGGATAGGAAAAATTAACATCATTAAAATGATCATACTACCAAAAGCAATCTATAGAGTCAATGCAATTCTTATTAAAATACCAATGGCATATCTCATAGATCTAGAAAAAATATTTCAAAAATGTATATGGAACCACAAAAGACCCCATATAGCCTCAGCAATCTTCAGAAAGAAGAACAAAGTTAGAAGGATCACAATACCTGATATCAAACTATACTACAAGGTCACAGTAATTAAAACAGCATGCTACTGGCATAGAACTAGTATATAGACCAATGGAATAGAATAAGCACCCAAAAATAAACCCACATCTTTAAGGATAATTAGTATTTGACAAAGGAGGCAAGAACATACAATGGGGTAAAGACAGTCTCTTCAATAAATGGTGTTGAAAAAATTGGACAGATACATGCAAAAAAAAGAAAAGAAACTAGATCACCAACTTACACCATATAAAAAAATAAACTCAAAATGGATTAAAGACTTAAATGTGAGTTGTGAACCCATAAGAATTCTAGAAGAAAACATAGGCAGTAAAAGCTTGCACATTTCTCAGAGCAATATTTTTTCTGATGTATGTCCTCAAGCAAGGGAAACAAAGGGGAAAATTTAATGAATGAGACTTCATCAAACTAAAAAGCTTTTTCACAGCAAAAGAGACCATCAACAAAATAAAAAGGCAACTCACTGTATGCGAGAACATATTCACCAATGATACATCTGCTAAGGGGTTAATATCCAAAATACATTTTAAAAACTTATACAGTAAATACCAAGAAAACTAAGAATCTACTTTAAAAAATGGGCAAAGGATCTGAATATATAGTTCTCCAAAAAGGACATACAAATAGCCAACAGCTATATGAAAAGATGCTCAGTGTCAATAATCATCAGAGAGATGCAAATTAAAACCACAATGAAATGTCACTCCACACCTGTCAGAATGGCTGCCATCAGTAAATCAACAAACAACAAGTGTTGGTGAGGATATAAAGAAAAGGGAACCCTCGTGCACTGTTGGTGGGAATGCAGACTGGTGCAATTGTGGAAAACAGTATGGAGTTTCCTCAAAAAATTTAAAATGGAACTGCTCTATGACCCAGCAATGCCACTTCTGGGAAAATATCCAAAGAAACCCGAAACATTAATTCTAAAGAATATATGCACCCTTGTGTTCATAGCAGCACTATTTATAATAGTCAAGATCTGGAAACAGCATAAGTGCCCATCAGTAGATGAGTGGATAAAAAAGCTGTGGTATATTTACACAATGGAATACTACTTGGCTATAAAAAAGAAAGATATCTCATCCTTTGTGACAGCTTGGGTGGACCTGGAGAGTATTATGCTAAGTGAAATAAGCCAGTCAGAGAAAGATAAATACAATATCATCTCACTTATATGTGGAAACTCATGAACAAAATGATTTAATTTAAAAACAAAATAGAAACAGAAGCATAGAGACATAGGACAGACTGACAGCTGTCAGAGGGGAGGGGTTTGGGGGGGTGAGCGAAAAAGGTAAAGGGATTAAGCAAAAAAATGTATATATATCGACAACAGCATGGTGATAAAGGGAAAGGGGTTTGGGGACGTGGAGTCAGACAAAGGAGGGAAAATGGGAATGAAAAGAGACTTTGCTTTGGGCGATGGGTGCATGATGCAGTGTGCAGATGATGTTTTTTTGAGTTGTACACTTGAAACCTGTATGGTTTTGTTAACCAATGTCACCCAGTCAAATTCAATAAAAAATAAAATAAAAGGAGAGCATTCTGGGTAAAGGAACAGGTACTTGGGAGAAACTGAAGCGAGGTATACAGGACCTCTCCATGTCATTTATACAACTTCTTACATCTATAATTCCCAATCTATAATCATTTCATGGTGAAAATGTTCTATTATTCTAATGTCCATATGTATGAATATCCATGGTATTTAGGGAAAGTGGCAAGAAATCCTGGATGAAGATTAGAGTGGGAAGATGCTGGAGAGGAAGTCAGGAATCAGCTCGTGTTACAGAAAAATAAGGCTGTCGTAAACTGGAGGAGTCTTGGGACAGTAGAAGTGGTGAGAAGATAAAAGACTGAAGGGGTATTTTTGGGTCAAAGCAAAAGTGTTTGATGATTTGGGTCTAGAAAGGAATGTGGTGAAAACATTTTAACATTGAGTAGACATGTGTGCCATTGATCGTTATAGAATAACCAAGGAAGTTTGTACAGTGAAAGATGAGTTCGATTTGGAACTATTGAAATGTAATCTCTATACCACATGGAACTGTAGATTAGAATTTAAGGCCTTATAACATGCATTGCATTTCCTATATTGTTTGAAAAAATTCAGTTCTGCTATAGAGATGAGAAAACAAACAGGACGGACTACATTCATAAGAAATGTTAAACATAATTAGTATAACTTATAAGAAATAGGCAAAACTCATAGGATATGTTGTGTGTATGTAATGTAAGCAAACAACTTGTGAGACATAGGTAGAATTCATGTGATATGTTAAATATAGACAGTAAGTTAGTAACCTGTATGACATGCCAACAATTGAGCAATAGAATAAATAAAAAACATAATGGAATAAACAAGGGTTGTTTAGAGATGGAAAGGCCAATAATGTCATCCTCCAGGATGACAACTATGTCATACTCAAATTCAATCACCTGTTGGTGATATCCAGTATGTTCTCATTCTGGCCCCAACTGTACTCTACCCAAAAAATGAGCATAGATTCCATGGCCATTCAGTAGGTTGATTGACAAAAGCTTCACTATGTCCAGATGTTCTTGGCCCTGAGTGTCTCCAGCAGAACAAGTATATATCATGTGCCTTGTGTCTGTGAACCTCAAGTCTGGTCCTCACAACCACACCATTAGCAGGGAAACTGAAGTGGCAGAGACAGGGTCTGTGAGACTAGTGAACCCCTGGGCTTACATGCTCCAGTCCTCCCATCTGCTCGTAACCTAATCCAATAATACTAATGTACTCCTTGCTTCCTGTTGCATGTTGTAATTTGGTCTGTGAGTCTTTCTGCTCTGTGACTTCTACCACAGTGCCTGTGGACTTTGAAGCTGCCATTCCCTCAAGGTGATTTCCCATACGACAGGTGTGAACAGAGAATTATAATCATTGAGGAGGTTGAGATGATCCAACCAGACACCAATGATCTTGGTTTCATAGAGTCAGTTTTGGGGTGTTTGTAGGCTTTCAACAACTGTAATATCCACAAGACAAAAATCAAATCTTCACCTTTGAAGAAGTAGAAACTACCTCTTTTTATATCTATTTCCAAAACACTAATGTGAGGCAAAAACCATACCCTACTTATATTTTATCTGCACACCTGACCTATTACAGGCACTTAATGTGTTTTTGCTGATTTGAAGAATAAGTTAGGGTGCATTTTCAAAATACAGATATTTACGAAATGGTATTTATATGCTGACTCCAACAAAGCTCATCAGTAGAACCAATAAGCAATTTTGTTAACACTTGTGTGGATTAGATCATTTATCGAAACAGATTGTCCTGGGAAAATACTGAATTCCTCCTAGGCAAGACTGACGGAGTAAAAATTACTCCGATGACACAGTGGTTTAAGACTCCCAGTTGAACCTCAGCTTGGTTGTCAACAGATTATGACAAAGATCCCACGTCCTCTATTTATTGTCAAATTAAATTGTCAAATGGAATTTGAGATCACGGGAATGAGGGAAAATAAACAATCATACAGATTGTTCACGGAGGCCCAGTATCACTGACACTAGTGATCCCAGTGTCAGAACAAGCCAAACCCCGACTTGTGAAAAATAAAAGAGAGGCAAAGAAGTGAAAGTCTTTTTGTTTACGGATCTGGGGTGATTGTTCAATATGAGGCATGTTAGACAAATTATGGTTCATCCATACAATAGAATATTTTGCAGCTATTTATTTAAAAAGAGGTGCAAAGGAATTTATGAATTGATATGGAACAATCTGCCAGATATATTGTTAAGCAAAAATGTCAAGGTGAGGAGCAGTTTATGTATCATGCTAATATTTTGTGTTAAAAAATGATATAGAAAGATACTTGTACATGTGGGAGATTTCATGGAAGAATATATAGCACGTTGATTATAGTGGCGGACTCTCGGAAGAGGAAGGGAATGTTTTTGACTTTTCACGTATCACATTTCCAAAAAACTAAAAGTGAGATAAAATGATTAAAACTTTTAAATTTAAAGTCAGATTTTTTTTAAATACTCTTTCATCAAAAAACTATAAAACTCAATACAGTAAACAAATATATTCTGCCCACATTTATATCCACAGTGTAGAGAGCTCCACTCTGCAGAGGGGATTTTTCATTTAAGATTTGCTACACCTCCCAAAAATAGAACAAAGACTGTAGTTTCTAATTATGTTGTACATAGGTTATATATTTCAAATTCATAAATATATCACAAGAAGCCATTAACTTGGTAAACTCGGTTCAACTCTAGAGGTTCTGGTTTAGTTGCCTCCACAAATTTCACAAAATAACGAAAACCTTTCTTACCCATAAGAGGCCATACTCAATAGATGGCCCCATTAAGTCCCAAACTGTGAATTTGACTCTTCAGAAACAAGACCAAGAAGAAAAAAAGGCATGCACCTTGGTTTTCTCATTTATAAAATGGGAATAATACTAGTAACTAGACGGATCATAGACATAAAATCCATAATAAGTGGTAGTTGTGACTAACGGTTTAAAGGTCAAATGAAGATATGCTTATTCTGTATAAATATTTATGTCCGGGAAAGCATGAGTTTATTGTCTTACTTGAATAAACTATAGATGCCGTATGACACTTGGTGATGGCTACAATCCTTTGACAAACATCTCTTCCAAATACTTATGGTTATCCACTTGAATTGAAATGGCTCATCACCCAGTGTATTCATAATTTATTGTTTCCAATGGTCTTGGTAAACAAAATAACCAAATTGTTATGCAGATTTCTTATACAGTTTTAAAATTCGATTTATCTAAAATGAGTTTTTTTTAATGCAGGCTTGTTAAGAAAAAAAATAGAGGTATACCATATATTTACCTTTGAGTGATAAAGAACTTACATTAAGATCATAAAGATAGTAACTCACATTTGGGAGGGAGAAAATTAAATCTACTTTCCTAAAAATTGATATAAAGGATAATTTTCAAACAATTCATCCTGATTTATTGAACAGGTAATTAGTTACCTGTGGCCTATTTTTTACTGCTTTTGTAAACACAGGTGTGACATCACTTATGTGAAGCTTAGTGAAGAATCATACTGGTGTCCTAAGCCTTCTAAAGGGGTTTATATTCAAAGGAGTGGTCCTTGAGAATGAAGATAAACCAGACTAAATCATCTTTGGGTATACATGCTGTCAACTAGTTATCTGATCAATTTTTTACTTATGCTTGTAACAAACGAATTACTTTGAATGTAAACAGCCATGGTTGTTTTATGAACATTCAGATCTGTGATCCAGCCAAGGAAAACCAAATGGCTCTAAAAAAGGATTGAAGATGCACGACTGGACAAGAAGACAGAGTGCAGCCCTGAACACAGTCGGTTCGGGCACGGGAGAACAACAGTCCTTCAGGCCCAAACCTCTTCCAGTCCTCAGCCAGGTTCACAGCCAAGAGGGACCGAACTAGCTGGTACTTCTAGAGGTTGCTGTCAGTGACCTGCCCAGAAGTACTGTGTGTGTGTGTGTGTGTGTGTGTGTGTGTGTGTGTGTGTGAGAGAGAGAGAGAGAGAGAGAGAGAGAGAGAGGATGCAGAGTTCCTGTGCATGTCTCTGTGTGTCTGTTACATAACAGGGGAAGGCAAAGGAGAGAGGGTAGGAAGGATCAGAGGCACCTGGAAAAGCCTGCAGGAAAGATCAAGGTTGGCAGGAGACCTTCATTCCATGACTCAGACAGGAGAGGGCTCAGGATGATGTTCAAATACAACTATTTCTGAGACCTAGCTTATTTTCAGTTTTCTGAATTCCACAGCTGGAGCAAACAATGAAATCTGTTCGGGTTACAGTGAAATCATATCACAAACACATGCTTTAAAAAAGAAAGAAAAGGAACAAAAGCAAACAGCCAGCAATGTTGTCGAGTCCTCTGGAGCCTAAAAGGAATAAGAAAGTGATAGGGGGAGGGCACGCAATAAGAATGGAACCACGGTTGTTTAAAGAGTAGTCACCTTCCTGACTACAGAGAAGAGCTTTCTGACCGACCCTGGGAAACCGGAGGACGCTGCAAGAGGACACACAGGCTGGGAAGCGATGAGATGCTCAGTCAGATGGTCCGTTACTCAGAAAAGAAACACATTGTGAGAACAGACAAGGACAGGACACACTTTGACTTGGTTGCTGTGCCTGGACCCTGACCCCCTCCGGGAGTTTGCCTCAGGAATGCCACCATTCTCCAGTCCCAGGAATGGGCGGAGCTGTTTTTAACATCATAGGAGATTAACTACCTTGTTATTGGACTTCAAGGATCCTGGAAGGAGACACACGGACCACCACGGACCCTGCAGCCCTCACCCTGCCCCCTGCCCCCCTTGCACACAGCCCCTTTCCTACTTATCCCTATGTAATCAGCCAGCTAATAGGAGAGGTTGGAGCAGAATTTCCAGGGTGACCTGCTGCTCTCCCCATACTGCTGGCATTATTGGAATAAACGCTCACATATGAGTCAACCCTGTCTCTGCTGAATTTGGCTCAAGTTGTGACAGGCGGCCTCAGACCCGTTGTGTCTGGTTTCAAATTCACGTATGTTTGGAATCAGGACAATCATATACAACCATTATTTCATCTAACACCCCCTGAAAATGGTTATGCCTTATTTTATGTAGTCGGTCATTTCTTAATTAATGTTTATCATCGAAGGTGTGTATTTAATGCGATAAAAGCATTGTTCTAAGCTAGGGATAGAATAATAAAGAAGCAGCTGGGGAACTGCAAGCCTTCCTTTCTGGGTGGAACTGCCTCCGACAGGCTGCAGCAGGGAGAGTGTGTTGGCACCCTTTTCAATAAGAGAAGGCCAGAGTCAGGGCACCAGCCTGCAACGGGAAGGGACCTTCACCCTGCCTCACCAACCCGATCCCTGATTCCCCTGAGGAGAGAGTTCCAGCTGAAGCTACTTCCTCAAAATACTTCTGAGAAGGTGGAGGGTTGAGAGAAGTCCTTATTTTACAAAAAGGACATGGAAGAAAGGAAGAGTCCCCTCTGGGACTCTAATTCTAATTAACGTGAATACTCGTTACCCATGTAAATCTGCCACAAAACAGTAGCTAGTTCCCTGAACATGCCAGGCCCTTTCACACCTTGGGGGATCTTCATTCATGCTGTCCCCTTTCCCTGAATACGTTCGTTATCCCCATTCCCATTCACTTTGTCTTTCCCAACTGTCAAAATCCTATTCATCTTTGATGTCTTCTAGAATATTCTCTCCTTTCTAGAATCTTTCCCCAACACTCCATCCCCACAGGCAAGATACACTTTTGGCACTGTCACTTGCTTGGTGACCTTGGGCCACTGAGTCTCAACATCCTCATCTATAAAGCAGGGATAATAAAACCAAACTCCTCAGGGCTCGTGTGCAGATTAGAGCATCCAGTACTACCTGATTGATAACTGATGCTCAATACAGGTTTGTTTATTTTCTCCACTCTGAGACTGAAGCTAAATTAATTTCCTGTCTCTTTGTGAAATAATCCTGGGACCAAGCTTATTTTTCTGTGCATGTTCAAAATACCGAGGCAAACAAAAATAACTTAGCTATTTGCTCCAGGAAATATTTCTTCCTGGAGATACAACTGTGAGCCAACTAAAATAGTTCACATATCAAGACAGAGTTTGTTCATCAAGACTTATTTCAATCTCATCTCACTGTGTTTACCAACCCAAAACTATTATATCAAACTCTGCACAGTGGTAGTTTGTCTAATAAAATTAACTTTGCTTAATCAAAGATCTTTGTCTTAATTGCAATTTAATGGTGTTTTGCTTAAATTTCTATTATAGCACTATGCTATAACTTTTATCTGTAATTGCATTATTATCTGCCTTCTTCTCTAAAATGGCAAGCTTCAAGAAAGCAAGATCATGTCTTTTCATCTTTGTAATTCCAGTGGTCGTCATCAGTTTCCCAACAGTTAAGCCAGAATAAAACAACACATTTTTCCTTAAATGGACATCCTTGAGGTCACAGATTCACTTTTAATTCACTAATCTGGTGATTTCACTCAGGGGTAATTTTGCTCTCCACTTGACCATGTCTGGAAACATTCCCGATTGTCACAACTTGGGGGCGGGGAGGGCACTATTATCCAGTAGGCAGAGAGGAAGGGTGCTACTAGGCCCCCCACAATGCACAGGGCGCCCCGCAGCATGGGCCAGCCTGGCACACAGGAGCGGCTGCAGCTCGGCTCCGCCCGCCTGCGTCTGGGAGCTCGTCCGGAATACAGCACAGCCAGCTTCCTGCATTCCGCTCCCGGTCCCCTGGACTCAGTCCATGGGACGCGCCAGCAAGGGACCGACCGGAGCGCAGTAGGAGAGGGGGACCCGGTGTTTACCTCGCCAGCTGCTTACCTGCCAGGCCCCAGCTGGCAGAGGTTGTTCTCCCTGGGCCCTCCCCAAGGCACAGCCCCTTCCAGGCGCACGTCTCCTGCGGCTGCAGCTCTCCCGAGGTTACAGGGCTCAGTCCCTTCCCGCCGCCCCAGAGGCCTCCACGGTCCGTGCCCCTCCTGCGGACAACCTTTGCCACCCTTCGTGTTCCCCTGACCCTGCTCACACCCTGGCCGTCAGCCCTCCGCCCGGTGTTCCTCACTCTGCCTGGGTGTGCTGCTCCCCCAGGGACCCTGATTGCTGAGCACACCTGGACCACGCTGGCACGCTCTGGTGACCCAGAGCAGCACTCTGGTTCTATCTGCATAACACTGGCCTGAGAGGGGACACGTGTACCTTTGAAAGAGGTGTTTTCATTTATTTCTGCTGGGAACTTACCTGGTCCCTAACCACGGAAACCAAATGGTGATTTTAAAGTGGTTTCTGAAAAAAAAAAAAAAAATGCTTCCCTTTGGAGCCTTAGTAAAGTGGTTTCAGGGCAGTAAAGGCCATTTATAGTTTAGCAGAACAGCTGTATCAAACTATTTACACTGAGTGGTGACAGCCACCCGCAACCTCAATAGCGTACTGGAGTGATGAAAAGAAGAAAACGAGAAACAAAACGTTTGCTCTCTTTACCTTAGTTTAGAAATACTGACATTTACAACCGTATTAGGAGAAAATCAATAGAATAAGCAAACTTTTCTCACAGGCCAAAAGAGCCTGAGATCTATTCTGATTTTCAATTTAACTGGATGTGTGTTGCGATACTTACTGGAGCCTGTCTGTGTAAGTAATATTCACAGAAGGAGAAGGTGTTTGAAATGGAACACCAGCTTGCTGTTGTTACTGGTAAATGGAACTGCTTACTAGTCCAGGGATGAGTCTTTCAGCGCCGGGCATCCTGGGGAGGGAAGAATTACGTAACAGAATATGCAAGAGGGCTGGAGGTCCTCACAGATGAAAGTTGATTAAAATTAGCACCTCGTGAAATTACTTTCTTTTTTTTTTTTTTTTTAGGATGAAAAGTGATTCTAAGTGGGACAGAGCTATAAAAGTAAAAAGTCCTCATTTTTCAATCTGTGCTAAAGGTTCTTTTCATGTGTGACCTCATTTAGTGCTCTAACATAAAATTAGAATACACAAAACACTTTTCAATTTTTTATTTTTATTTTGCCTGTTTTGGCTCTTATGGGGAAAAAAAAAAAATGCCAGGATGATCTGAGGGCAGAGTAGCTAGCATGTTAGAGAATTCAAGTCCAAGGTGCAGAATTTGTAACAGCCACTTTGCTTCGGACAAACTGAGCTTCTGAGCCTCGGCTTCCCCTCCCAGGCTCAGTCTGCAAGTTCCTGAGAGGGTTGGGAAAGAGCACCCTGCAGAGCACCTTGTACAGTGTCTAGCACCGTGTCTACGGCACTCAGGAGCGTCATCGTCACAGTCAGTGACCACGAGTGGCAGCAGTTACTCAGTGGCAGTTACTTCATTGCAGTGCTGTTACTCAGTTCAGAGAACTGCTTGTATTCCTGTGACATGCTAGGTGCTCCCAGGTGCCTGCAGGAATGTTTGATCCTGTAAGTGCACAAATCACGTGAGTCCATTTGGTTTAAAAAAGAGAGAGAAGAGCCCAGCCGGTGAGGCTCAGTGGTTGAGCATCGACCCATGCATCAAGAGGTCGCCAGCTCAATTCCTAGTCAGGGCACATGCCCAGGTTGTGGGCCCGATCCCCAGTGAGGGGCATGCAGGAGGCGGCCAATCGATGTTCTCTCTCTCATCGGTGTTTCTATCTCTCTCCCTCTCTCCTTCTCTCTCTAACATCAATAAAGAAAATAAAATTTTTTTTTTAAAAGAGAGAGAGAGAAGAAGCCCTAGTCAAGCAGGAATTTTAATTGAAATTCCTCTTGGATTGCTAATTCACATCCGTTAATACCATAACACTGCAGAGGCTGTGACCTGATGTTTCTGAAAAATACTGAAAGATGTAAAGGGCTCTTTTAAGACGGCTTCGTTCCCTTAATATCTCTAAGGTAATATACACTCTTCCGAGAGATCTTCTTCACGTTATCAAGCTAATTGCTGCACTGCCCTGCTCACTTGGGCTATCACCCCGAGGATCTTCTACCCTGTGCTTGAGCTGCTTCCCTTCAAGCACTTTCCGTTCTGCTGACTCACCGTCATCGATGGACACCGCCTGTCACTGACATTTCTCAGAGACAAGCAAATGGAACTGAAGCACTGGCAATTAATATCTCCACTCTTCTCTGCGTGACATACGCAATGTTCTAAGTGGTACTTACTTGTGTAGAAATAAAATCAAATTGGGTTAAAAAGATGGAGTTTTTTTGAAACCCAAATCAATGACAGCTCTTTAATTCCAGACAGGCTTACAAAGGAGAGGCAAAGACCAAGGCAAGGTGTAGTTTAAGGTACATTTTCCTACATCACACTTTTTTCTCTCTCAAAAGAGCTTCAGGCAGGAGGAGGGATAGCATCCATGCCATTATACCATTTAAAAGATTACTAAAAGAATATAATTATTATGTTATCATTGAAATGTTTTTATGATTTAAAATAACCAAATACAATTTATGATTGACAATGTACCTTATTAATGTGAGCCCCAAATCTACCAGCCACAATAAAGCCCAAACCTTACCAGGGCTCTGTAGAACCATCCAGTGGTTATTATGCATGGAATTGTATTGTCTGAAACCACACCATGGCTGCAATGAGGTGATACATACACAGTCCTCAACTGGCAGTTAAGCCCTTACCTGGCTGTTGGGAGTTGCCCTCGCCACTGCCGTGTTTCCTAAGGCTCCAGAACTTGGCAGGGTCTGGAACAGAACACAAACTCCATTCCCCCAAGCCCCACGTCCTCTAGGACTCTTCTTGGTCACCTTTTCTGCAAATGCTAACATTCCCCACCCCCTCTTCCTGCTCGGTTCTTCTCCTCAGCATTTTCCATCATTTAACATACTCTAACACACCTGTGATAGTCCTATTTCCATCTCAGACATAAACACATCTAGTTTATAATCTACCTCGCCCTACAAGAACAGAAACTATCAGAAATGTTTGCACATTTTGTCCATTGCTATATCACAGGGCCTACTGCAGTGCCTGGTACATAATAAATACAAAATATATTTTTTAAGGAATGAAAAAAGCCTTCCTTTCCTGAGTTTGGAAACCTGCATTTCCTTGCCAGTTCCTGGGGCAAATTATAAGGGCATCTTCTATTAAAAATTTAAGACAAATTTGGAAATAAGGGCCTGTGCACTGAAGATTACAAGACATTGTTGAAAGAAATTGAAGACAGAAGAAATGGAAAAATATTTTATATTCATGAATTGGAATAATTAACATTGTCATAATGTCCATAGTACTTAACGCAATCTATGGGTTCATTGCAATCCCTACAAAATCCCAATGGCATTTTCACAGATATAGAACAACAACAAATCCTTACATTTGTATAAAACCACATAGGACCCCAAATAGTCAAAGCAATCCTGAGAAAAAGGAACAGAGCTGGAGGTATCACACTCTCTGGCCTCAAATTACAAAGCTGTAGTCATCAAAACAGTATGGCATTGACTGAAAAACAACACACAGACCAATGGAACAGAATTGAGAGCCCAGAAATAAATCCTCATATATATGGCAACTAATTTTTGACAAAGGAGCCAAGAATATAAAATGGAGAAAAGAGGGTCTCTTCAATAAATGGTGCTGGAGAAACTGGATAGCCATATGCAAAAGAATGGAATTAGACTGCTCTCTGCCATCATATATAAAAATTAACTCTTAAACAGTAAAATACGTTGAAGGAAATACAGACACTAAACTTATGAATATGGGTCTCAGAGGTGTTTTTGTGAACATGACCCCAAAGACAAGGGGAGCAAAAGCAAAAATAAATGAATAGACCACATCAAACTAAAAAGCTTCTGCCCAGCAAAAGAAACAATCAACAAAACAAAAAGGCAATCAACCAAATGGGAGAAGATATTTGCAAATGATACTTTTGATAATGGGCTAATATCCGAAACATATATAAAAAATTATACAACTCAACAAAAACAAGCAATCCCATTTAAAATGGTCAGAAGACGCCCGACCAGTGTGGCTCAGTGGAGTGAAGGTCATCCCAGGGACTGAAAGTCAGGGCACATCACCGGTAGAGGGCTGGATTCCCACTAGGGGGCGTGCAAGAGGCAGCCGATGGATGTTTCTCTCTCACATTGATGTTTCTATCTCTCTCTCTTCCTCTCTCTCTAAAAAATCAATAAAGACATATTTTTTTAAATGGTCAAAGGACCTGAGTAGACGCTTTTCCAAGAAGGTATACAGATGGCCAACAAAGATGTTCAGCATCACTAGTTATTAGGGGAATGCAAGTCGAAACCACAATGAGATATCACCTTACACAGGTTAGAATGTCCATTATCAAAAAGACAAGGAATAACAGTGTTGGAGATGGCGTGGAGGAAAGGGACCCCTCGTACTCCGCTGGTGGAAATGTAAATTGGTGCAGCAACCATGGAAAAAAGTGTGGAGTTTCCTCAAAAAATATGAATAGAACTACCATATGACCCAGCAACTCCTCTTCTGGGTGTTTACCCTACAAATATGAAATTCCTTATTAGCAAAGATACATGGCCCCTAAGTTCATTGCAGCGTTATTTATAATAGCCAAGACATGGAAATAACCTGTGTCCATTGACGGTGATTGGATAAAGAAGGCCTGGTACATATACACAGTGAAATACTACTTGGCCACTAAAAGATGAAATATTGTCATTTACAAAAATACGAATGGATCTTGAGAATATCATGCTAATTGAAATGTCAGAAAAAAACAAAAACCATAAGATTTCACTCATAGGTGGAATAGAAAATAAAAGTAACAACTACACTGAAAAACAAAAAGAGACTCATAGGCACAGACAACAGAAGGGTAATAACCAGAGGAAACAGGAGATGGGGGAAGGGCAAAGTGGGTAAAGGGGTCAAACACATGGCGACCAAAGGAAACTGGACTATGGGTGGGGAACACGCAATAGAGAATACAGATGATAAATTAAAATGTTGTACATCTGAACATTATGTGTTATTAACCAATGTTACCCCAATAAATTTAATTAAAAAAAAAAAAAACACTTGGTCCCTGGTTGGTTTGGCTCAGCGGTTAGAGCGTCGGCCTGCGGTCCAGAGAAGGCTGGGTTCGGTTCCCACTAAGGGCACGTGCCTCGGTTGCAGTTTGTCCCCAGCCCCGGGTCGTGCAGGAGGCATCCACTCGATGCGTCCCTTTCACGTTGATGTTTCTCTCTCTCTCTCTCTCTCTCTCTCTCTCTCTCTCTCTCTCTCTACCTCTCTCTCCCTCCTGCTCTATTTGAAGATAAATGCAAAAATGTCCTCAGGTGAGGATAAAAAATTTAAAAAATAAAAATAAAATTTAAAAAAACACTTGGAATAAGGGAAAAGAATGGCTGCTCGTCCTGATCAATGTCATATGGAGTCATTGTCTGATAGGCCCATGCAGGGAACATTTAATTCTCCAGGGGAATGTATCTTTATTTGTCATACTATTTACTATTGTTTAGGGTCCAGACTCTATGAAATTACACAGTAACGATCAGATATTTGTCTAATAGAGAGTAAATGATTTCTGTGAAGAAAAAATATATAACCCCAAACTTTATACTAATATTGCACTGTTGGACATAGATCAGTTTTGAATCTAACCTAACAATCCTTTTTTTCTTCATTGCTTTTAAATGTTCCATAGCTCAAATGCATTATTGAAGCAGCTTTACCATTCCTCAGTGAGTTAAATGATCTTTAATATGTGCTTATTCTATTTGCATGAGAGTCATATCTTAACATTTTAAAGATAATATTTGGACAGTTTAAGGGGGCCACACCACTAAGATGCTCAAATAGATGAAGGAGGTGAGGTGAGAAGCAGAAAATCTGATCTGTTACTATTTTTGTTTGTCTGATTATTTGTGAGCTCAAATCAATTTTAAAACATGCCCATTGGAAAGTTGAACGACTCTGAGATCTGGGTCACTCACCATTAGTGATTCTACGGTGTTTTGTTTGTTTTTTACCTCTGGCAGCTGTAGAACTGAAAGGTTCTATTCTATTCATTTGTCCAGGTGTTTACAAGTGAGAAAACTCTTCTTGTGTGAGTTGAAAATATTTAACTACACCTGGCATGTTTGATAAAATAGATAATAACGCCTAATAAAGGAGATCTGTTGTATTATAAATGAAAATAAGCCATTACATAAATTTCATATTGCGAGAATTCCTAAAAAATTAACTAAATTTCCAATACTTTAAATGTGCTACCACCCATCTCCCAAATCCACAAAGAAAGCACTAACCAGCTCAGAAACTGCTGGCTCAGAAGAGTTTTTGTATAAAAACCCCAGTTCATGTGATCAGAGTGAATCCTTGGACGCATTAGACTTGTTTGATCACTTTGGTTTAAAAGCAGCTATATGCCTTCTCCCTGACTTTATCTCAGTGGAGTGTAAACAAGACGACACGTCACAACAGACCCATCGCCTTCTCAGGATGCCTCACAACTTCCATACTGCTATGCTCATCAGGCCAGACAACATTTTCCAACATAAAGTTTTGAGCTATAAAAAATATAAAATTATGTATTCAGTCAAATAGGAGTATAATGCTGATCATTTTTGATATCAATAACAATCGTGTTCCCTAGTGCATCAGCTTACATATAATGTTTACGATCTTTAGCTAACATTAAAAATGACATTATTGTGTTGAATTAATAAATGAATAATCCTTGGATATCTGGATAATTTCTGATAAGACAGAATACTATAACATTAGTCATAATACTAAGATGCACACACACACACACACACACACACGCACACACGCACGCACGCGCGCGCCTTTGCTTTTATCATAGTACAATGCGGTTATACCTTGAGGTCTTGTTCGGCCGGGTTTTGGCCCAGTTGTTTTTTGTTGTGCAGGCTGTCCCGTGCATTGCAGAGTATCTGCTTTCCTGGCCTCCACACTAGATGCCATTAGCAGTGCCCCCTCCATCAAGTCTTGACAATCAAAAATGCTGCCAAACATTGACAAATATCCCCTGGAGGAAAAATGGAGAACCACTGTGTTAATGAAGGTATTCCTTTCGCCGTTTTATAACAAAAGTGATCAAATGATCCCTGTAACTACTGGCAGTCATATTAAGTTTACTCCACTGACTTTCTAAAATGCCCAAATTTGACAAATCTCCCCATTCCTCTATCTTGTTCTCTCTGTAAAGTAAAAGTACCCTTTGAAACGCATAAAGGGACCTGGAGAGTATTACACTAAGCGAAATAAGCCAGTCAGAGAAAGACAAATATCACATGATCTCACTTGTAAGTGGAATGTAGTGAACAAAATAGATGCAGAGTCGTGGAAGCATGCAACAGAGTGATGAATCTCAGAGGGAAGGGGGTGGTGGGAAGAGACAACCAAATAACTTATATGCATGTATGCATAACCAGTGGGCACAGACAATAGCATGGTGAAGGGGGGTTGCAGGGGGAGGGGGTCTATGGGGGGGAAGGGGGAGCATTTGTAATAGTTTCAGCAATAAAGATAAATTTTTTAAAATGTTAAAATTAATATGGGTGATTAAGACTCTGGTAGGAACATGAATGGCAAAGAAATATCACTGGGTGTAAAAGGTAACTGTTTATTAAGAAAGAAGGCGGCCCTGGACAGGTAGCTCAGTGGGTGGAGCATTGTCGCAATATGCCACTGTTGGAGGTTCGATCCCCAATCAGGGCGTATACAGGAATCAACCAATGAATGTTGGGTAGTGGAACAACAAATCAATATTCCTTTCTCTCTCTCTCTCTCTCTCTCTCTCTCTCTCTCTCTCTCTCTCTCAAAATCAACCAATAACTAAAATTTAAAAATTTTAAAAGAAAGATTTTGTCCTAAAATTAAGTATCTTGTTCCAAAATGTGAATGAAAATAGTAAACGTTCAAACTTGAATGAATATATAAAATTATAGAAGAAATGCAGAAAATGATTCTGTTTCTTTGGTTTATAAGAAATAGAAATAATTAATCTAAAAACAAGCGATAATGCCCAGCCAGTATGGCTCAGTAGTTGAGCGTCGACCCATGCACCAAAGGTCACTGGTTCGCTTCCCGGTCAGGGCACATGCCGGGTTGCGGGCTCGATCCTCACCAGGGAGTGTGCAGGAGGTGGCCGACCAATGTTGACATTTCTCTCTCATTGATGTTTCTATCTCTTGCTCTCTTTCTCTCTAAAATCATTAAAAAAATATATTTTAAAAATAATAAAAATAAAACTAAGCAATAATGTGTTCAAATTTGGCAAAGTTGGCTCAATTTGATGAAGTAATTGATGTTTTATAAAAAACAGAATTCTGTTAATGCTTTATGGCCAGATATTATGGTAACACAAAATTAGAATTCGGTCTTCTTTGCATTAAAATTGATCTTGGAGTATTTGGTCTGCTTTTAATATGGAGTAGAAAAGGTTAATATTTATCATCTATGTAATCTCCTAAGATATCAGAGACTCTATATATCAACAGAATAATTCCCTGTGCTTTGGCTGATTTAGTTATATCCTTGATTATTTTTTTTAAATCTTCACCGAAAGAGCTAAAGTCATGGTAACTGCTTCTGCATTTATTTTAATATATTTTATTGTCATTTTGATTAATAAGTGTGCTAGCTAAAATTACTCATGTACTCAGGAATCTATGATTATCTTTTAATAAATGACCATATTTTCCATAGTTCTTTTGATTTTTGTCTTTCAAGATCAAATTCTTAAACTGAGGGGGAAAAAAATTAAGGTGCCCGTTGTAGCTCAACTTTCTTTAGGGTTTTCCAGAGGGCTCTTGGGAAAAAAAACACAAATTTGGGTATATATTTTAACTTAGGTGTGAATTTCCTATTGCCACTGTAACAAGTTACTACAAACTTAGTGGTTTAAAACCACACAAAGGTATTCCTTTACAGTTCTGAGGTCAGAAGTCCAGAACAATTTTCAGGGGGCTAGAATTAAAATGTTGGCACAGATGTTTTCTTCTGGAGCCTCTGAGGGGAGAAACCACTTTCTTAACTTTTTCACCTTCTACTGCTTACCTATATTCTTTGGCTTATGGACCCTTTAAAGACTATCACTCCAATCTCTGCTTCTGTTATCACATTATAGTCTCTCTTTTATATTTATATCTTATATGATATGAGATATTATATCATATCTTATATGATATAATCTTAGGATTATATTGGGCCCATTCACATAACCTAGAACAATGGCTCACTTCAAAATCCTTAATTAAATCATGTCTACCAAGATGCCTTTGTAGTTAAGATAACATATCTGTAGGTCCTGGGGATTGGGACGCGATGGTCTTTTGTGGGCCATTATTCAGACTACCGCATCTTGTGAAGAAAAGGATTGCCGGAAATAATTAGGTTTGCTGGCAGAATTCATATTTCTTAAGTAGCTCTGCATCAGGTAACAGCTGCAGGGAAAAACCGTTAAACAAAAGAAGCAGCTCAGCCTTCCTTAGGTTAGTTTTGTACAAGCAAAATATCATTAATATAAATGTTTTATAGAGTATACATTTTTACAAGGCAAACTGAAAGACTCTGAAGATCTGTCCATGCCTTTGCTAACCACCATAGACTCTCATGCCCAGAGAGAGCACTGGTCAAATCATCATGAAAGAATTATGCATTATATCCCAACAGAGGATTTTACTCTCCTTTATTCTGTTTATTGGTTACTGAAATAAATTAGCCGCATTTATTCAGTCTTATCATCAACCGGCAGTTTCTGCTTTTTCCTCTTCTTTGTCTGAAGACATAAGTAGAGACTCGAGATAGAAATTAAGTCTGACAGAAACAGTCCTCAGAGCCTTGTGGGAAGATCTGAACCAGGCACTCTGTGCGATTGACATTTCAAGATGTGCACTCGTGGGCACAGGCTGTGAAGCTGAAGTCCTCGTGGCTTGGTCAACCGTGCAGCTGTGTTAGAGAACTCAGTCAGGATGCCCAGGACGCTCTCCAGTCCAGAAGCACGTGGCTTTTAGGGAAGTAATTCTGCTGATCCCAGATCCAGTAGAACAAGACTTAAGTGCACACAGAAGGAGTTGAACAAATCAGAAGCTTCCGGTGGCATTTTGAGGGGATTGTCCTTGGGATTAATCAAATGTTCAATTTTCTAATACATATATAAGGAAGCCTTTTATTTATTTAAAACCTATCTCAACCCGGGCTTGTGCCGTGACTGGGAATCGAACTGGGACCTCTCAGTCCACGGGACGATGCTCAGTCCACTGAGCCACTGGCTATAGTATCCCTTTTTATTTCTTTTTCTCCCTCTTCTCTTCTCTATGCTTTCTTGTTAGTGGGGGGTTGTTTTGGTTTCTGTCATTCATTTTTATTGTGTGTATGTGTGTTGTTTTGGGTTTGGTCCTGTTTTGTCTTGTGTTGATCTGTCAGCATCTGAAAAACAGCTGTCCTGCGGTGGTGGGGTTTGAGCCTCACAGGCAGCCCGCCCCAGAAGGAAGCCCACCCACAAAAGAGACACCAGCAATCAGGAGACAGTTACAATAGGAGTGCCCACATAATCCACACGAGGGGCGTCACTGGAGCGCGAGGCTCAGAAGATCAAGGACACTACGCCACTGGGTCCCATAGGACCCCCACTCCAGAAGGCCAGCCCACCAGGACTGGGCGACAGCAGATATACCTAGTAAACAGATACAAGGCAGCCAGAATGGGGAGACAAAGAAACAAGCCCCAAATAAAAGAACAAGAGACTCTCCAGAAGATGCAAGTTAATTCTCTAGCCTTGAAATAGCTCAGCACCTGTAAGTCTGGATTCACCAACTGTACTCAGATAGGCACATATCCGTAATCAATATTCCTACTGAACTGCGCAAACTAATTAGGTCAAAACACAGTGACAGCCGCTCTTTTCTGGGATCAATATAATACTCAGATACTATACATGATCACACTGGAAAACTCCCCTCCCATGTACTAAAAGATACTTTACTTGTTTCTGTTTTTGTTTTTAAGGTAAAATCATACTGTTGCTGGAGGGAAGCAGGGGCCAGGCGCCTCCAACACTCCTGGCCAGGAGTTTCTTGCGACATCTTTGGTTTTCTAAGACTCGCAGGGGAGAACGGATGGTTTTTCTTAGCGTGGAATTACACTTCTGGGTTGTAAAGTCCCGTGTCCCTCAGTCCCGTCCTGGAAGAGGGGCAGTTGTGGGTTTAGCAAGGCCAGAAATAAAGCCAAGTCCAGAGCGTCTGTTCCATGGTGCAGCTGTGTCCCGATTACGATTAGTCCAGATTCAGTCCATTAATCGATTGCCTGGGTCCCACAGGGCTGTGGCCACATGACAGGTGCAGGGCACGGGAGTCACGCAAGGCAGGGGTCTGGCTCCAGCGGGGGAGCCACTTTCCTTTGTCTAGGAGATGAAATATTTAGGTTTCAGGAGCTTGCAGGTGCCACGCCCCTTCTGGCCACTGACTTGCTCCCAGGTGTGATGGACAGGTAGGCACCTCCCCCGCCACTCAGACCTCACCTAAACTGCCTTTGTCCAAACCCTTCCCCCACATGGGGAGCAGACCTGGAGTATTAAATTAGCTAATCTTTCCTTGGCTCCTTTAAATAATAACCCGGTGATTGTGCCGGTAACATTAACTCTTATACAAAAATAAAATGAACACATATCAGAGATATTACTTCATGTACTCATCAGTGAGAGAGCCACCAACATGTTCCAATAGTGTCAGAGGAAAACTGGAAGAACGACACGTGAAGACAAGAAGGATGTTGGAGTTACAAAGAGATGCAAATTGGCTACTTTTGCGGGGCGGGATGAGGTCAAATCCGCGGTCTGTCCACTAGACAGAATCATTTGCATATTTATAGTAGAGCCATTTGCATTGCTACTAATCTACAACTCACAGAGTTGAAAATAGCTCGAAGTCAGTGAAAGGTAGAGAGAACCAGACAGGTCACTTCATCATCATTTATTTATGATCCCATTTCTAAGTCTTTAACAACTTTTTCTGATACCTGTGGCACCCGCTTCTCCCCTCTGTCTCGTTGGTAGACAGAGCGTCTGAGCTCATTTCAGAAAGCTTGGATTTCTCCTCCCTTTCCCCGACAGGACTGCTTGCTCCACGTTAGCTCTAAGAAACTCCGATAGGTGTACTTCTTTCCCTCTAATTTCTTCGCTGCTAAGCACAGCTCCCAGGAACGCCTTCTCCGCCTCTCATCCTCTTCCTACAAGGCTTCAGCTGGCTAGCTCCTGGAAGATCGCGCGCCTCGAAAAAAATATTAACATGAAATAACACGCCCCTTAATCAGGCCCAAAAAGCAGCTGATGTTTCTTTTGGTGGAAAAGAACGAAATTCAGTGTTACTTTAATAAGAGCCCCGTCGAGGGGCTGTCCAAGTGGACAAGCACCCTCAGGGTTAGGTGCTCAAGGGTCTGTTTTCCAGCCTGAGGACAAAGGCAGGCCCTGGGCCAGGAGCCCGGCCTTTTCTCCAGTCTCTCCCTAGGAGAACCCTTAAAACTGCCGTGTCCTCCGTCCTATGGGGCTTTGTTTTGTTCTGTGTGAAGCTATTTTAAAAGCTACCTTCTCTTTCAGTAATGTTCTGCTCTGAAGGCAAGGCTTGCAATTAGCTGAAGTCATTTTAGTTAGATCACTTAAAGGCATTACACAGACATATGCAAATATATGCAAATAAGGTACACAATGGAGTAATTAAAATAAAATCTAGTAGCCTTAAATAGACATCAAATAATAGTCCTAGGAGAGGCAATTAATTATATTGTTTACAACCTCTCCCTTTGTTAGCTGGTGTATTTTTTTCCCAAATGAAAAGGCAAATCATTTTCTTTGCTTCTCTGACAGAGAAAAAACACTGCATTTATTGTTGCTTTATTGTTGTCGAGAGCAACATAGCCAAATACCGTCCATTAGCAAGAGGAAGAAGAATTCAGAAATGGCACCGCAACTGGGCAGGTTTGCAGAGTCCGGCCACTGCTGCCCACTCCAGCCTCATCTCCTCCCCCAGCAGCCCTGCTCCTCTCTCAGCTCCTACACTGCATTTCTGGACCTGCCACCGTCCTCCAGCGCCCAATCCCCACCCCTCCCCCAGAGGTTACCTGTGCTGTGCCCCCTGCCAGAGGACAGACCAAGGTCCCTGCCTCAGGACACAGCCCCGTCAAAGAGACAAATAAGTGGGGAACGGATTGCGGGGCATCGAACAGCAGCGCCTCTGGGATGAAGAGGGAGGTCAGAGAAGAGCCTGCAAGATGTGACCCTTGAGCTGAGGACCAACGGCAGTCTGGAAAGCAGGCACTGGAAGGGTGGAGACCTAAAGACATGATTTGATCGTCTGCATCTGGAGGAGTTCCTCGTAGCCATGGGTCTGAAAGGAAGAGTAAGGCAGAGGGACAAGAGAGTACAGCCAGAGCCTGGAGGACTGGGTGCCATTGTTAAAAGATACACTGAGGCACATTACAATTTTAATAGTTTGTTTGAATAAAAATCGATTAGGATTGGGCAGCCCAAATCAGGAGTGCTAAGGAGCACCCCCCTGACGAGAGGTCAGGCAGAGACTTTATAGAGAAAACGAGAAAGCCACGAAAGGGAATTATTTGATTGGCTGTAGCTCAGCTCAGTTGGCTATTTGTGATGGTTAACTTGGATGTATTTACAGGCCTGGATTTTGGTTTGCTTGTGTGACTGCCCCCCTCAGTCTGATGGCCTCCTTGTGTGATTAATTTATCGCCATGTGAAGGAGATGTCCTTCATCCATTGATGAAAGGGAGCCGTGGAGTTTCTGGTAGGTGAGTGACGAGATTAACTGTTCTTCTAAGGGCAAGACCACCTGCCTGCATCTTCGCAGAGGGAGGGAAGCCAGAGTAAGGGAGAGTCCCCAGCTCAGAGGCTGCTGGGTGACCCCTGAAGAGACCGTCGCTGTACTGAGTGCAGTAGCAGTGGACAGGGAGGGGGACACAGCTTGAAGATATTAAGGATGGAGAGGGTTAACGGCACTGATGATTCATTGGAATGGAAAGAGTGGGGGCATGAGAAAGAAGTAGGGGTCAGGGTCCACTCCCAGTCCCGTCTGCTAACTCCATAGGGGCATAGGAACACGATTTGGGGTTTGGAGAGATGCTGAGTAGTGTATTAGATGTATTGAGAAATAAATGCTGATGTCCAGGAGTCCGATGAATACACAGGTCTGGCACTTGGATGGTCATGCAGAGCATGAGTTTAAGGGAAAATAGACCCCACAGAGGGTAGTCACCAGTGCGGGGGGAATAGTGATGGCTGAAGTCAGGCAGTGACAGCAGGGATTTGAAATGACGGACACAAGACACGCCCAGGGAGTGGCCTATTTTCTTCCCCTTCATTCTCTACCCATTCAAACAGTGTTCACAAACCTTAGACGATTGCTTTAATGGGATAAGTAATCTCAAGCTAGAAAACTTTGGAGGGTGAGGACTTTGGCCAGTGTTTTCAAGTCTTTTTCCATTCTGATATCTAGAGCCTTCCTGGAGTTCATGTCAGAAGTGCATTAAAGGGATATTTCAGCTCTCTCATTCTGTGGGAGCAATGGGGTGACTTCCCCAAGGAGCACAGCTAGCTGGTAGCAGAACTAGAACTAGAACCCATGCCGGTCTCTGCCCTTGGACCCTGTCCACCATCCTCGGCCGCTGCTGGTTTCTCAGTTGGCATTCACTTGTAAATATTTAAAACAGAACAGCAGAGAAGCCACACTTTAAGTGATCCATCCTTATCCCCAAAGGTGCATTAGAGTTAAACCACGGAATTAATAGCTACCTACAGAGAATCGATATGTTCCCAGGCTAAGAGGAGTGGCCACTCTTGGCCATAACACAGGAGGCCTGGCGCGGTGAGTGCGGCCGAGCATCGCTGAGGGCGGAAAGGGAAGCCGGGAGGGGGGGCCGCAGCGGGCCCCAAGGGGCAGAGGCGGCCCCTCCAGGCCAGTCCTCAGAACCTCCGCAGTGGCTCGCCCCAGGAGCCGCGGGGACGTGAAATCAGTAACCGAGCCTTGAGAGTTGGGAACCTTCAGGAAATCGTTTCCTAGGCTGGGCCTCACATTCTAGGTGTCTTCGGCGTTTGCATCAACATCTTCATCAAATGTTTTTTAATTGGTTAACATTATGTGAATGTCCCAAGCTGGGGATAGAAATCCATCAAAAAAAAAAAAAACAAAACAAAACAAAAACCTAATATTCTAAAGAGAAAAACCTTAATCCAAAGAGCAATAATATGACCCTAATTTAGGAGTAAAACTACATGATGCATATAGGTTATAAAAATCTCGAAAACAGGTGAGGTGGATTTTTTTCCAGTTATTTTATTATGAAATAAGAAAGTCATTTATACTAATGTACAAGCATGCCTTGTTTTGGTGTGCTTCACAGACGTTGCATTTTTCACAGATTGGAGGTAAGACCCTGCACCGACATAGAGGTTAGACCCGCTTCTTGTGGTCCCGCTGTGATCTGGGCCTGAGCCTGCACCGCCCCCAAGGTGCGCCTGCCACGCCCCCAAGCTGCACGCCCCCAAGGTGCACCTGACTGCACCGCCTGGCCTCACCAGCCTCTCCCACTCCCAGCCGCGTCCAAACAGTGTTCACTGAAAGCACCGCTCTTCCAAGCTGTCTTACTGTGGACATGAAACACCACACACGTTCACGATTGCCATGGTAACTGTTTTCTTACTAAAGGGAAAGAGCGTAGTGAACATTTAAGACCTTCTGTTTCCCGAAATGTTCGTCTTATGTAAATGTTTTATCCATGTGATGTTTTTTTCCTTTTATTCTCTTATTTTAATTGAAACCAATTTTGTTCAACGTGGTGGCTATGTACAAGAAAACATGATGTCGTATATTTGTTGCTGTTGTTTATAATACATATTCCTTTAGTCTTTGAATTTTTGATGTCAAAACTGACATTCTTCTTTTCTCAAAGTGTTGAGAATTCAGAGCTTTTAAAAAGATGATTCAGTTAATATATGTTCTAGATGTGTTTAGCAAATACTATCAGAAATGTTTGGCCTGTATTAAAAGATAAATTTCTGAAAAGGTAAAATAATGTCTCCCATACAAATATGAAAATGAATACAGATTTAAAATTATTATAATACTTATTATGAGAGAACTAGGTGATGGGGACCCTTTCTGTGACCTCTGAGCCCTATTCTCAGTTGGGCCTCAGCCTCAGGCCCCAGTCCTGGTTGGGCCTGCATAGATCAGTTTTAGCAAGAATGGCACGAAGTCTATTTAGAGAGAGTACCCTCACTCTTGATATCAGATCACCCTGGCCTGCCTTCAGCAAGAACCCCCTGCCCTTGGTCCCTCCCCTGAGTCCTGCTCCATCCACTGACTGCCTCCCTCAGCTGGTGAGCTGTAAATGTCCAGCCAGCAATCCCTAGCTATCTTTGCTGAACTCGGATTTGAGCCCAATATTTTTCCCCTAGTGTAACAGTCTTAACAGCTACCACAATAAAATAATGTCTTCCTTGCTATTTTAACAAGTATCAGAATATTTTTTTCTTTAACACAGATGGAAGTTATAATCAGTTCAAAGAAAAAAATTAAGATGTACAAATGTATAGGGAGTAAAGGAATTAGATTGTTTTTTTTTTTTTTTCCTTTATTGATTTTAGAGAGGAAGGGAGCGGGGGAGAGAGAGAGAACCATCAATAAGAGAGAACATTGACTGGCCACCTCCCACATGCCCCTCACTGGGGATCAGGCACACAACCTGGGCATGTGCCCTGACCAGGAATCGAATCGGTGACCTCTTGGTTCATGGGTCGATGCTCAACCACTGAGCCACACCAGCCAGGCTGTGCCACAGCTTTTTTATCCACTCATCTACTGATGGACACTTAGGCTGTTTCCAGATCTTAGCAATTGTAAATAGGGCTGCTATGAACATAGGGGTACATGTATTCTTTCTCATTGGTGTTTCAGGCTTCTTAGGGTATATTCCTAGAAGTGGGATCACTGGGTCAAATGGCATATCAATTTTTAATTTTTTGAGGAAACACCATATTTTTTTTCCATAGAGGTTGCACCAGTCTGCATTCCCACTAGCAGTGTACTAGAGTCCCCTTTTCTCCACACCCTCGCCAACACTTGTTTGATAACTTGTTGATGGCAGCCATTCTGCCAGGTGTGATGTGATACCTCATAGTCATCTTAATTTGCATCTCACTGATGATTAGTGATGTTGAGCATTTTTTCATATGTCTCTTGGCCATTTGTATGTCCTCTTTGGAGAGGTGTCTATTTAGGTCCTCTGCCCATTTTTTAATTGGGTTCTTTGTCTTCTTTTTGTTGAGTTGTATGAGTACTCTACATATTTTAGAAATTAACCCCTTATCTGATGTGTCATTGGTAATTATACTCTCTCATATAGTGGGTTCCCTTTCCATTTTGATGCTTGTTTCTTTTGCTGTGCAGAAGCTTTTTAGTTTGATGTAGTCACATGTGTTCATTTTTCCCTTTGTTTCTTTTGCCTAAGGGATTGTATCAGTGAAAATTCTGCTGCGTGTGATGTCTGAAATTGTGTTGCCTACATTTTCTTTTAGGATTTTTATGGATTCACGAGTCACGTTTAAGTCTTTCATCCATTTTGAGTTTATTCTTATGTATGGTGTAAGTTGGTGGTCTAGTTTCACTTTTATGCATGTAGCTGTCCAATTTTCCCAAAAGTAAAGCTGTCTTTACTCCATTGTATGCTCTTGCCACCTTTGTCAAATATTAATTGAGCATAATATCTTGGGTCAGTTTCCTGGTTCTCTGTTCTGTTCCATTGATCTATATGCCTGTTCTTGTGCCAGTACAAGGCTGTTTTGATTACAGTGGCTTTGTAGTATAACTTGATATCCAGTATTGTGATCCCTCCTATTTTGTTCTTTTTCAAGATTGCTGTGGCTATGTTTGGTTCCATATAAACTTTTGGAGTATTTGTCCTAGTTCTGTGAAATATATCTTCGGTATTTTAATGGAGATTGAATTGAATCTATAGATTGCTTTGGGTAATATGGATATTTTAGTGATGTTAATTATTCCAATCCATGAACAAAGTATATGCTTCCACTTTTTTTATATCTTCCTCTATTTCTTCTTCAATGTCGTGTAGTTTTCTGAGAACAGGTCCTTTACATCTTTGGTATGTTTATTTCTAGGTATCATAATTTTTTTGCCGCAATGGTAAATGGGAATTTTTTTTTTTAGTTTGTCTTTCTGTGAGTTCATCATTGGTGTATAAGAATGCCATCAATTTCTTGATGTTAATTTTGTATCCTGCTGCTTTACCAAATTCATTTATTAGCTCTAGTAGATTTTTGATGGAGTCTTTAGGGTTTTCTATGTATTAATACAATATCATGTCATCTGCAAGTAATGAGTTTCACTTCCTCCCTTCAATGTGGATCTCTTTTATTTTTTCATCATGTCTAATTGCTGTGGCTAAGACTTCCAGTACTAGGCTAAATAAGAGTGGCAAAAGTGGGCATCCTTGTCTTCTTCCTGTTCTTAAGGGAAATGCTTTTAGTTTTTGCCCAATGAATATGATGTTGACTATAGGTTTTTCATATATGGCCTTTATTATGTCAAGATCTGATCCCTCTATTCCCACATTGTTGAGCGTTTTTATCAGAAATTGGTGCTGGATTTTGCTGAATGCTTTATCAGCGTCTATTGATATGATCATATGGTTTTTGTCTCTCATTTTGTTTATGTGGTGTATCACATTTATTGATTTGCCAATATTATACCAGCCTTGCATCCCTGGCATGAATCCCACTTGTTCATAGTGAATACTTTTTTTAATGTATTGCTGGATCTGATTTGCTAATATTTTGTTTAGTATTTTGGCATCTATGGTCATCAGGGAAATTGGCCTGTAGTTTTCTTTCTTTGTAATGCCTTTATCTTATTTTGGAATTAGAATTATGCTGGCCTCATAAAAAGAGTTGGGAAGTCTTCCTTCTTCTTGAATTTTTTGGAATAGTTTGAGAAGAATGGGTGTTAGTTCTTCTTTGAATGTCTGGTAAAACTCCCCCATAGAGCCATCCGGACCCGGGCTTTTGTTTGCTGAGAGTTTCTTGATTACATCTTCAATTTCCTTAGTTGTTATTGTCTGTTCAAGTTTTCTATCTCTTCCCGGTTCAGTTTTGGGAGACTGTGTGATTCTATAAATTTGTCCATTTCTCCTATATTGTCCAATTTGTTGGCATATAGTTGTTCATAGTATTTTCTAACAATCCTTTGTATTTCTGTGGTGTCACTTGTTACTTTTCTTTCATTCCTAATTTTGTTTATTTGGGTCTTCTCTCTTTGTTTCTTGGTGAGTCTGGCTTATATATACTTTTTAAAAACATATTTTGACCCTATTTCATGTAGTACAGCAATGGGTCTATATCACCATGGTCTCCTCTACAGACGATCCCTGAATTATGATGATTTGACTTATAATTTCTTGACTTTATGACTGTGTGGAAGTGATATGCATTCAGTAGAAACTATACTTTAATTTTTGAATTTTGCTCTTTTCCTGGGCTAGGGATGTGCTGTAGGATATTGTCTCATGATGCTAGGCAGTGACAGGGAGATGGCTTTACCCAACTGTAGGCGTACTGAGCATTGTAAGGTTGGCTAGATTAATCTATAATCTTCTTTAGCTTAGGTGTGTGAAGTGCATTTTTGACATGATATTTTCAATAAATGGGTTTACCAGGACATATCCCCAATGTAAGTAGAAGAGCATCTGTATGTTACATATAATATATGTTGGCTGAGTGAAGATTGAATGAAACTCAATGAAGGCCTCTCTGTGTAAGTGAAGTGTCATTTTTCCAGACATGTTGTTTTCTATTGCCATAATTCAATTTATAAAGTCATTTTTAGATAACTTTACTAACTATCATTTATTGAGCACTGATTATGTCCAGGCCCTATGCTAAGTGTTTATATTCATTGTCTAAATCTCTGTAATAACCCTATGAGGTTATTATCTCATTTTACCAGCTATCTAATGGGAGTAACTTCTATGATTGTGAAACTTATCCAAATATACATATGAGTTTTGTCTTCTGCACTATCATCATCTTTCTGGGATTAAAGATATTCCCCTGACTCCCATGTCTATCCTCTGCATCTTGAGCCATAAAAAACAGAAGTGTTGCCCTGGCTGGTTTGGCTCAGCAGTTAGAGTGTTGGCCCATGGACCAATGAGTCGTGGGTTCGATTCCTGTAAAGGGCCCATACCTCGGTTACTGGCTCTGGTTGGGGTCATGCAGGAGGCAACCAGTCGATGTGTCTCTCTCCCATTAATGTTTCTCTCTCTCTCCCTCCATTCCACTCTGTCTGAAGAAAAATGGAAAAATATCCTTGGGTGAGGATAAAAAAAAAAACAAAAAAAAAACCAGAGGTATTCATCTGAGGCATTTTAAAAGGGTTTCCACAAAGTCCTAAGATACACCTTCTGCTAATGATCCACAAGCAATCCTAGCCATCTGTGGAAAGAGAGCTTCTCACAGAAGTGAGAGGAAGAACAGCTTAGATTGTCAAATTTCTTCAATTAAGGGAATTCTATTCTGAATATCTTATAGAGATAAATAAGTACTTACATCACCTAAATATTTCTTAAATTTTCAGAAATTAAGGAAATTGAATTTCTAATAATTTCAATGTGCTAAAAAAGATATTCTTAAAACTAACTCAAATGTGCCCTGGCTGGTTTGGCTCAATGGTTAGAGCGTCGACCCATGGACCAGAGAGACCAGGGTTCAGTTCCTGCTAGGGACACGTACCTCAGTTGCAGTTTGTCCCCGGCCCCGGTTGGGGTCGTGTGGGTGGCAATCAGTCAATATGTCTCTCTCACATTGATGTTTCCCTCTCTTTCTGCTTTCCCCCCTCTCTCCCTCCCGCTCTATCTGAAGATAAATGCAAAAATGGTGAGGATTAAAAAAATAATAATAATAACTCAAATGTTTTAGAAATTCATGTTCATATAATTCATGTAAATCTTTGCAAATGAAACTAGTTTAATAAAAATAGTTTTTTCTGTTATGAGTAATCAGCATTAAGTATCATACAAGATTACATTTTTATTTTACTTGTGTATGTTCTTCTTAAACTTTACTGATCAAATAAGCTAACATTACTTCTGTTACATGTTTAAGGTTATGAAAAATACATATTTTTACTTAACCAAATAAAATTTTTATTCTAACAACTATATTTCAACAGTAATTATATTTTATAATATGTCAGCTTAATAATAGCTTCCAAGATATTTTGGTAATTTAAAATGTCAGACTAATACCAAATTGAGCATTACCTAGATAATTTCTAAGTAAGATGGAATGCTGAAGCTTAACTCGTAAGCATAATTTTAAGTTTATGTGCTTTATATCTCTGATACTTTTTAGGGTACAGAGGAGCTGTGTATTTGGAGTGTGTTAATGAATGTGTTCATTGCTGCCACTTTAAGAAAGAATATGTAGAATATAGAAAGTTGTAGGGGGGCTTAGAGAAATGGCATCTTATTTGTCCTGGTTTGATGAGCTTATTTATGAAATTTTCAAAAAGATCTTTAGTATTAAATATTATATATATGCAAAGCTAGAATTTAGTTTTCTTTCTGTTAAAATGAGGAAAATGTATTTGCTTATTGACATCTTAATAAGCATTTAGGTCTCAAAGCTTATTTTTTCCCTTCTCTGTAAGCTGCCTAGATGACAAAGATTCTATATCGTGCAGAATAATTTTCGTGGTATATATTTACTTTTTTATTTCCTTGATTATTTAAGAAAACAAAGGTTTCTCACTTCAGAAAAAAGCTAAGATTCTTTCTAATCATGTTACCTCCTATGTTTCCTTTTAAAATTTTGTCACTTTGATAGTCTTCCATGATCCTGTCTTCATCAAACATTCAAATCTCTTCCCAACTTTTGATGTATTGCCTTCCTAAAATCAAAACCTAAATGATATATATATTTTTTGTACCTTAAAACCATCTTTGAGATTCCCCAGAGGGGCCTGGAAAATCTCATAGGAATTGTTCTTTCACCTGTTAAGAAATGCAATATAAATTTTGTTTGTTTGGATACTCCTATTGATGAGTTGATTGGGAAGAGTTGTCAAATTAGAAGAGATGCTTAGCCTTCCCTAGACTAAATTGTATTAAGAAAAGGATGTAACATTTTAGAAATGATATGCCATGTAGGAAGTTCCTAAAGAACGGCCAGTGCCCTTGCTATTTATAATATATTTTTATTTATTAAAGTTCTATTGTTACTTTACCTTTTTTTAGACAGTAACAGTATAAAATTTTTATTCATAATGTCAGATTTTTTTTTTTTTGGTATAAGACTTTACTGTTTGTCAAAGTTTTTACCGATGTTTTCTCTTTTATTTACTTTAAATAATTTTTTTTATTTTTCAATTACAGTTTACATACAGTATTATATTAGTTTCAGGTGTACAATCCAGTGATTAGAAATTATATAATTTACTAAGTGATCACCTTGATAAATCTAGTACCCCCATCTGACATCATACATTGTTATTACAATATTATTAACTGTATTCTTTATGCTGTACTTTACATCCCCATAATTATGCTGTAACTACCAGTTTGTACTTTGTAATCCCTTTACCAATTTCACCCAGTCCGCCAAACCCGCTCCCATCTGGCAGCTGTCAAAATTTTCTCTATTTCAGAGTCTGTTTCTGTTCTGCTTATTAGTTTATTTTGTTTTTTTAGATTCCAAATATAAGTGAAATTATATGACATTTGTCTTCCTTACTCTGACTTATTTCATTCAGCACAATACCCTCTAGGTCTATCCACTTTGTTGTAAATGGCAAAATTTCATTCTTTTTTATGGCTGAGTCATATTCCATTGTATATAAGCACCGCTTTTTCTTTATCAACTCATCTATTAATGGACACTTAGGTTGTTTCCATATTTTGCCTGTTGTAAATAATGCTGCAATGTGCATGAGGATGTATATGTCTTTTCGCTTTAGCGTTTTCAGTTTCTTCAGATAAATACCCAGAAGTCAAATTGCTGGATTCTTCTTTGTCTCTTATTATATAGGCTTTGTTTTAAAGTCTATTTTGTCTGGTATAAGTATCGTTGCCCCAGTTTTTAGTTTGTTTGTTTCCATTTTCATAAAAAATATTTTTCTATCATTTTACTTTAAGTTTGTGTGTGTCTTTTGATCTGAAGTGAGTCTCTTGTAGACAGTAAATGTAAGTAAGGGTCCTGTTTCAGCCTCCATATGTCTTTTGACTGGAGAATTTAATCCATTTGCATCTAAAGTAATTGTTGATAGATATGTATCTATTGCCATTTTATTATTCATATGTTTTCTCTTTTCTTCCCTCTTCTTCTTAAAGAAGACCCTTTAACATTTCTTATAATACTGGCTTGGTAGTGATGAATTCCTTTAGCTTTTTCTTATCTGGGAAGCTCTTTAGCCTTGATTCTAAGTGTTACTTTTGCTGGGTAGAGTTGTAAGTAGTTTCTTTTCAGCACTTTGAATATTTCTTACCAGTTCCCTGTGGCCTGCAAAGTTTCTGTTGAGAAATCAACTGACAGTCTTACGGGAGCTCCCTTGTAGAAAAGTAACCGCTTTTCTCTTGCTGTTTTTAACATTCTCTCTTTGTCATTAATCTTTGGCATTTTAATTATGATGTGTCTTGGTGGGGGCCTCCTGAACTTCATCTTGTTTGGGACTTTCTGTGCTTCCTAGACTTGTATATTTATTTCCTTCACTAGGTTAGAACAGTTTTCTGTCATTATTTTTTTCACATAGGTTTTTAATTTCTTGCTCTCTCTCTTCTCCTTCTATCATACCCATGATGTGACTATTGGTATACTTGAAGTTGTCCCAGGAACTCTTTATGCTATCTTCATTTTTTGGATTCTCTTTCCTTTTTGCTGTTCTGATTGGGTGTTTTCTGTTATCTTATCTTCCAAATCTCTGATTTGATCCTCTGCTTTATCTACTCCACTGTTGATTCTCTGTAATGTATTCTTCATTGTAGTTCATGTATTCTTCAGTTCTGCCCAGTTCTTTTTCATGTTTTCTATTTTCATTTTTATTTTCTTTTTTTTTTTTTTATCCTCAACCAAGGACATTTTTTCATTTTTTTGTTCAGATAGAGTGGGAGGGAGAGAGAGGAAGAGAGAGAGAGAGAAACATCGACGTGAAAGGGACACATCAAGTGGCTGCCACCCGCACAACCAACCAGGGCTGGGGACAAACTGCAACCGAAGTACATGCCCTTAGCGGGAACCGAACCCGGGTCTCTCTGGACCGCAGGCCGACGCTCTAACAGCTGAGCCAAACTGGCCAGGGCCATTTTTATGTTTTCTATCTCTTTGTTGAAGTTCGTACCAAGTTCCTCTACAGTGTTTTTGAACTCTGCATCTGGCAGATTGCCTGTCTTTATTTCATTTAGTTCTTTTTCTAGAGTTCTGTTATACTATTTCATTTGAGACATGTTTCTTTTTCTCCTCATTTAGGCTTCCTCTCTGTTTGTTTCTATGTATTAAGTGGAGCCACTATGTCTCCCAGTCTTGGTAGAATGGCCTTATGTAGTAGTTGTCCTGTAGGGTCCAATGGTACAGTCTCTCCCAATCACCTGAGCTGGGCACTCCAGCTGTGTCCCCCATGTGAGCTGTGTACGCCTTCTTGTTGTGGTTGAGCCTTGATTGCTGTTGGGTAAAATGGAAGGGCTTTACCCCCAGGTTAATCTGTTTTGAGGATTGGCCAGGACTAAAACTAAGGATCTGCTATGCGGGAGCTTTCCTCACAGAGCAGAACCTACTTCAGCAGGGCTCTGGTGCCTGCTGAGACTGCTTCTTGAGTGTGTCGCTTGTGGAGGTGGTTGAGTGTGCTTCAACATGGTCTGAGGCTGTCCACTGGGTGCGCTAGCTCTGGGGCTTTCCTGGGGGTGCAGGCTAAGGTCAACTGCCACCTGTGCTCTGCCCCAGGCCAGCCAGCACGAGCTACAAAGCAATCTGAAGATGGCTGCTGCTTAAGCTGGGCTGGGAGGTGCCCAGGAAAGGCCAAGCTGCAAGCCAAGGCTGGCTGGTGCTAGTGCTGGGCCTAGGGCCACCGAGGAAGACATACAGGGCACACCAAGGCCAGATGCTGCTTATTCGAGAGATTTTAGGAAAGTCCATATCATGAATCAAGACAGGCCATTTGTATGGAAAAGCCACTGGAAAGGGCTTGGGTGAGCCCATAAGCTGGATAGAGGTAGATCTCAGGGAATCACCAGGGCAGGGCAAAGAGTGTTAGCCAGGTTGATAAAGACTCAGATACAACAGCAGCCTGCCAGGTCTGTGCAGGGAGGGCTCAGAAAAGGAACAATGGCCTCTGCCAGCACTCCTGTCTGGAAGAAAACTGTCCCTCCATCCCTCACCTTTGTGCCAGAAAATTCAGTTCCTCTGGTGCCTGTTGAGCTGCTGCCTCAGCCCTGGAGCTCAGAGCGAGTGAGTCTTAGTAAATTCATGTACGTGCCCTTTAAGAGGGAGGCTTGGGACTTCAGCAGCCTCTATCTGATCCTGCCATAATCCGCGCTGTTTTTTACAGAAGTTATGGGGACTTCTTTTCCTGGCACTGGAATCCTGGTCTGGGGCTGGGGGAACTGGTGTGGAGCTGGGATCCCTCACTCTTCAGGGGGGCCTCTGCAGTCCCACAGTATCTTTCCCAATTTTTACCTGCCATTCGTGGGTGTGAGATCAGCCGGTTTTGTGTCTCCACCCCTCCTACCAGTCTTGATGCAGCTTCCTTTTTATATCCTTAGTGGTGAGATGTATGTTCAGCTAGATTTTAGGCAGTTCTGAGTGATGGTTGTTCTATAGTTTAGTTGTCATTTTAACGTGGTTGTGGGGTATACCAGTTTCACCTTTACCTATGCCACCATCTTGACCACAATCTTACCAATATTTTTGTCTTTTTTTTTTTTTTTGTGTGGGGGGGGGAAATATCTCTTTGGACCATGACAGAGGTTTGACTGCTGCTGGTTCCTTTAAAGGTAGTGTTTGTTGGGAAATGTCAGCAAGGTGATTTCCCTTGTCTTCCAAAGGCTCAAATTTAGAATGCCCCAGGATCTTAATAAAGTATAGCTTCCAATAATTCCTGAACATACCAGCCAGCAGATTTTCTTGTCAGTTTCATTATTCTTCTAATGGACTCTCATCAGACCTTTCACTTTGGAAACTTATCAGTAATAAGATCACCCCGGAAATTTTAAGTCTCTTGTCATCTACAGATAGCTTCTGCTCTACTCTTCTACGTCCCTGAAAGCACCTCACTTACTGCTTTATCTTCAACAAAGGAATGTCTCAGAGCCCTGGGGCAGGATCATGCCAGGTACTTCAGGGAACAGGCTTCTGAGGGCATCACTTAAACAGCTTTGAGATCATAGCAGTGGGATGAGTCAGAATTTCCAGAAATGCCATCCACGAGGAGATGGATACAGAAGACTGCTAACCCGAGTTCAAGCAGAATAAGAATTGGCTACATGGGACTGAATGAATTAATGAGAGATCATTGGGGTTTTCTTCTGGAATATTTTTGCTATTTCAATTTCCTATTTTCTGATAGATAAGAAAGCCCTTTTGTTTTCCTTTTAAGATCTCTATAACTCATAACAAGTGAACAGACTCTTCTTTATAAACTAAAATAAACATTTGTAAATGATATCTGACTGTCCCTGACTAACCCATCCAGAATTTGGAATCTCTTGTTGAGCATTTTTATTTTCATGGCAATATAGTTAATTTCATAGAATTTTTTGTTCTTATATAGGTTCAGTAGGAATCTGTCCTCCTTATTAACAGGACATACTTGAAAACACTGGTTATGCAACCAAGGCCTTGTCTGGAATGTCATATCTGAGAATGATGCTTGTTTAATCAACTATGGCCAGACACTTTTAAAGAACTCGGGTTGCCTGACCGGTGTGGCTCAGTGAGTGTCATCCCATGCACCAAGAGGTCACTGGTTTGATTCTCAGTCAGGGCCATGGAGGTGCAGGCCCATCCCCAGTAGGAGGTGTACAGGAGGCAGCCAATCAATGTCTCATCCATGTTTCTATTTCTCTCCCTCTCCCTTCCTCTCTATCTAAAAATCAATAAAAACATATTTTTTAAAAAACAAAAAGAAGAACTAGGATTGACTTTATAAAGTCCGTGCTTACTTGAGACTGGCCTGCTATCTGGTTTACATGGTTCTTGGCCTTACAGGTGAGTAAAGAAAGTCGCTTTTTGGCAGGCCCAGGAACCCTAGAATGTTCTGTGGACTTCCAGGAGAGAATTTATAGGTACTATAGGTGAAAACTGATAGCAAGTTCTTGTTTTGGCTTCCTATCATCAAGAGGCTTTTAAAAGTCTAAACTGAAATTCCTCTTTTTTAAAGTAGAATTTATTAGGGTGACATTGGTTAATAAAATTATATAGGTTTCGGGTGTACAATCCTATAGTACATCAATTAAATATTGTATTGTGTGTTTACCAACCCAAATCAAGTCTCCTTTCATTACCATTTATCCCCCTGTACCCTCTTCTACCACCCCTCAATCTCCTTCCCCTCTGATAATCACCATGCTATTGTCTGTGTCTATATGTTTTATTGGGGTTTTTTTGCTTAATCCCTTCAACTTTTTCACCCAGCCTCCCAACCCCCCTCCCCTCTGACAGCTGTCAGTCTGTTCTCTCTCTATACTCTATAAGTCTGTTTCTATTTTGTTAGTTCACTTTGTTCATTAGATTCCACATATGAGTGAAATCATATGGTACTTGTCTTTCTCTGACTGGCTTATTTCACTTAGCATAATGCTCTCCTGGTCCATCCATGCTGTCTCAAAAGGTAAAATTTCCTTTTTCTTTTCTTTCTTTCTTTTTTTTTTTTATGGTTGAGTGGCATTCTATTGTGTAAATGTACCACAGAGTTTTATCTGCTCATCTACTGATGGACACTTGGGCTGCTTCCAAATCTTGGCTGTAATGAATTAGTGTTTCAGGTTCTTTCAGATATTAATATATTCCCAGAAGTGGCATCACTGGGTCATAAGGCAGTTCCATTTTTTATTTTTTTAGGTAGTTCTGTACTGCTTTCCATGGTGGCTGCATCAATCTGCATTCCCACCAACAGTGCACAAGGGCTCCTTTCTCTCCACGCCTTTGCCAACACTTGTTTGTTGACTTATTGATGAGAGCCATTCTGACAGGTGTGAGATGATATCTCATTGTGGTTTTAATTTGCATTCCTCTTATGATTAGTGACGTTGAGTGTCTTTTCATAGGTTTATTGGCCATCTGGATGTCCTCTTTAGAGAAGTGTCTATTCAGGTCCTTTGCCCATTGTTTAATTGGATTGTTTGGTTTTTTTTTTGGTATTCAGTTTTATAAGTTCTTTATAAATTTTGGATATTAACCTTTTATTAGAAGTTTCATTGACAAATATGGTCTTTCATTCAGTGAGTTGTCTTTTCATTTTCTTGATGGCTTTTAGGTTGATGTAGTCCCATTTTTTTGTTTTGTTTTTTGTTTTTTTGTTTCCCTTACCTGATGAGATATGTCAGAAAACAATATTGCTATGAAAAATGTTCGAGAGTTTGCTACCTATGTTTATTTCTAGGATTTTTATGGTTTCAAGTCTAACATTTAAGTCTTTAATTCATTTTGAGTTTATTCTTGTGTATGGTGTTAAAAGGTGGTCTAGTATTATTTTTTATTTCTTAATCCTCACCCAAGGACATTTTTGCATTTATCTTCAGATAGAGTGGGAGGGAGAGAAGGAGGAAGAGAGAGAGAGAGAAACATCAATGTGAGAGAGACACATTGACTGGTTGCCACCCACACAACCCCAACCGGGGCCAGGGACAAACTGCAACCGAGGTACGTGCCCTTAGTGGGAACCGAACCCAGGTCTCTCTGGTCCACGGGCCGATGCTCTAACTGCTGAGCCAAACCGGCCAGGGTATTATTCTTATTCTTATTCTTATTCTTATTCTTATTCTTATTCTTATTCTTATTCTTATTCTTATTCTTATTCTTATTCTTATAATTATTATTATTATTATTATTATTGCATGTATCTGTCCAATTTTTTTCAGCGCCATTTGTTATCTGTACCCCATCGAATGTTTTTGCCTCCTTTGTCAAATATTAATTGACCATAAATGCATGGGTTTATTTCTGAGCTCTCTATTCTGTTCCACTGATCTGTATGTCTTTTTTCTTTATGCCGGTACCATGTTATTTTGACTCTAAAGAATCTACAAAAAACTACCAGAACTGATAAATGAATTCAGTAAAATAGCAGGATACAAAATAAATATCCAGAAATCAGTTGCATTTTTATACACCAAGAATAAACAATCAAAAAGGAAATTAAGAAAACAATCCTATTCACAATTGCTTTAAAAAAAAATACCTAGGAATAAATTTAACCAAGGATATAAAATACCTGTACTTGGCAAATTATAAGACACTGAAGAAAGAAACTGAAGAAGACACAAGTAAGTGGAAGCATATACCATGTGCTAGGAAGATAGGAAGAATAGATAGGAAGAATTAAGATCATTAAAATGCCTACACAGCCCTGGCCGGTTTGGCTCAGCGGTTAGAGCGTTGGCCTGTGGTCCAGAGAGACCCTGGTTCGGTTCCCGCTAAGGGCATGTACCTCGGTTGCAGTTTGTCTCCGGCCCTGGTTGGTCGTGCGGGTGGCAGCCACTCGATGTGTCCCTTTCACGTCGATGTTTCTCTCTCTCTCTCTTACTCTCTCTCCTTCCCACTCTATCTGAACAAAAAATGAGAAAAATGTCCTCGGGTGAGGATTAAAAAAAAAAAAAAATGCCTACACTACCCAAAGCAATATATAGATTCATTGCAATTCCTACCAAGATACCAATGGCATATTTCACAAAACTGGAACAAATATATTAAAAATATATTTAGAACTACAAAAGATTCTGAAAGCCGTGTGTGTGTGTGTGTGTGTGTGTGTGTGTGTGTGTGTGTGTGTTTTCTTTTTCTTTTTTTTTCATTTTAAGCATCTCTCTTTTTAGGGCCTAATCTCCAGACCCTAACACTACTGAACTTTGCCACCACCATTGTAAAGATGGTTCAACAGACTGTTCTAGTTTTACAGGAACAATGCCAACGGGAACTCTTAACAGACATTATTTCCCAGACCCTGCTTTGTACCATTCAGGAGTTTACAATCAGCTATAAGTTTCTCATTGAGAAATGATATTTACCCTCTTGAACAAAAGGGGAGATGGAGGGTGTTGACATTTATTTTAGCCTTGTGCTCCAGAAAGCAGGGGAAACTGAGATTTGGGAAATCTCCCCATATTGCATTCCAAGAAACTGCTGACCAGCAAAGGATCACCCTGCTCTCCCATATTCTGAGATAAGATTCGCCATCACCTTTCCTCAGTGACTCAGGGGAGACCCACCTCCACCTTCCTCATGATTCCATAAGACCCTGGTGGCTCTTGTTTACCTGTCTCTGTAAAACGCAAGGGCCCTTTCCTATTCTTCGAGTTCTTCATTGATAAATGTTCTCCGTATTGCCATACCCTGAATAAAGTCATCACCTTATTGTTGAGTGCCTTTTGTCTTTCACCTGGGTTCAGGTGGACCGTTTCAGACTCAATAGGAGTGTTATGACATAGAATAGACGCACTACTCATTGTGAGTCACACAGCATCTTATGATTATATGCCCATATAAATTAAATTACGTAATTAAATATAAACTTTACAATTCCATGGGGTTAATTTTTATTTATTTCTCTTATTTTGATTTCTTTAAATCTCTGGCTTGGTGGAACCACATTTTCTAACAACACTTCAAAATACTTTTCTATCCAATTGTTCATGTTATTCTTCTCTTGGAGACCCATCCTGAAGCTATCCATCATCCAGATCCAGTCTTTGCTGGTTGCCTTCTTGATGACCTGCAAAGCTTCCCTTGTGAGATCTCCCTTTGCCATCTTTATAGGAGTTATTTTCATTTTTTTCTAGATTGGTGTTTCATTTCCCTCTTCCTTACTTTGTTTCCTTAGTTTCTTGGAGTACATTCCATAGACTCTTCCTGAGAAAGGGGATGTGGAAGATACATTTTTTAAGACTGTGCATATCTGGTAATGTCTGTTTTCTACTCTCACACTTGGTTGACAATTTGACTGAATTTAAATCTAGGTTAGTGATCATTTTTCTTTCGTGATTTGGAAATCATCACTCTAATGTATTCTAGTTTCTGGTGTTTCAGTGCAGACAATTGTTCCCTCTTGGTTTCTTTTGTTCCTTTTAGTCAGTTAGGCAAAAGTCAGTTCACATATTTATCTGCTTTCTGAGTCCCAAACTTTGATTGACATCTACAGTAAACAGTTATCTACTTCCCTGTGCTTTTAGCCCTTGCAGGTGACTACTTTATATTCCTTCATTATCATCCAGTGGGGCTTTGAGAAGAAACAAAGGTAAATATTTGTGTTCACCGTGTTTAAATAGCTTCTTGTTGACTAGTCAGTAGTCTATATTTTTAAAGCCTTAATCTTTTTCCTGCCACATATTTTACAATTTTACCTTCAATTTGATATTTACCTTCTGATTTTGAGTATAGTGGGAGTTTTTGTGGTATAGAACTTTATTTTTAATGTAATAAGACCTATCAATTTTCTTCATAGGAATACTCTTAAAAGCCTTCTGAAGTCAGATGTTTACCTAGAATGATTTCCAGTTCACTTAAAGTTGATTGGTTTGGTTTTAACTTAACTAGGCCTAGGTTTTGGGTGAGTAATTTCAGGATGATTATTTAGTTTTTTGAACTTACAATGTACTCCAATTTTATCTTGCTAGACACTACCTTTTTATATTTTAAAATCTCTTTTAACTCAAATACCACAACCCCAAATATGGAACATTTTCCAGGACCTATGGACTGAAGAAATCGTGATGTTCACACGTCCTTTCAGTAACCACTTCTATACTCCAAATAAAATGCCAAACTATTGCTAAGTATAAAAAGTTACAATAACGTTCGAAAATATTTTGATGAGCAATTTAATGTTTTTCTTTGTCAGAGTTGCCAAAGAAACTGAGGGTCCTGACTTGATGTGTGATTTTGATTTAATATGTAGCCCCAGTACTCTATTCAGTTTCTTCACAGCATGCCCAGTGTAAGCCTCGGCCTTTTTTCTTACTAGTCATTAACCCCCTTAGCTAGCCAGAAACAATTCCTTGACTAAGGGTCACAAGGTACAGATTTCTGTTAACCTGAAGATAACATCTTGACCTAAGTTGTGTTTCAGCTCCTGCGCCCTAAGGTGGAATGACCAGCTAACTACTTTCCCAGGAAACCAGACAGAGGGAAATGAGAACAGACCTCAGAGCAGTCTTCAAGACCTGAAGAAATAATTTATTACCTTTACCTTACCTTCCACCAGTACTGACTCAGCTCCCAACACAACCCTAACCTTTGACCCACAGTCCCTTGTGACTTTGCCCTATATAATCTATAACCTACAGACCACCAGAGAGTTTGGGCTTTTGAGCATCAGCTTCCCATTGTCCTGAGTGGTACCATTCATAATAAAATAGCCAATCCTTCTCCACTGCTATTCTTGGGGTTTGGTCTACTGTCATGTGGATGAACTCCTTCTGTTCTGCAGCACCAACTACAGAGTCTTTATGGCCTGAAAAATAACTTTCTGCTCAAAGAGAGAGGCGCTAGGTCCCCAGATTTACAATACTTTATAAGACATTAACAGTGGAATAGGCAGTTCACAGTTGCCAGAAAAAATTCTGTCCCCAAACTCTGTTTTAGAAAGTGCCAAAAGAATACGTAGAATGTACGATAAATTTTGTGTTCGATGATGACATCCCCCCAATAGCTGGTAGGGTATGAAGAAAATTTTTTGTTTTTTCTACTCACAACACTTCTGACACCAAATGTGTGGGGTTTTCCCTAACATTAAGCAATTCCCCAACTTTCTAAACATCAAAACACCAACTGGGTGTTCTACAGTCTGATTCTGACATCATTTGGAGTTTCAAGTCTCAGTCTCGCAAAATGACACCCCACTTGAGACAACAGTGCAAGTCCAGATTGTCATCTGTGGTACTGACCAACTGGCTATGTATAGGTTACAGGAATCTCTAAAGCCCCTCCTCGCTTCAATAATTTGCTATAATGGCTCACAAAACTCAGGAAAACATTTCCTTACATTATCTGCTTATTATACAGAATATTATAAAGGATGGCTGTGAACAGCCAGATGGAGATACCTAGGGTGAGACTCAGAAGGATCTTGAGTACAGAGCTTTTGACCCATGGAGTTTGGGTAGGTCACCTTCCCAAAGGTGGACGCTTTCAACAACCTGATGGCTTTCTGAGCCCTGTAGTTTGGGGTTTTTATGGAGACTTCATTTTATAGGCATGATTGATCACATCATGGGCTATTGGTTATTGTGTTAATCGGTAGTTCCTCTGCCCTTCCCAGAGGTTGGGGGATAGGCCTGAAAGTTCCAACCCTCTAATAACATGATGGTTCCTGTAGCAACCAGCTCCAACATTTCAAGACTCACCTCATTAGTAAAATTTCAGGTATTCTTGAAAGGGACTTATTGTGAATAGCAAAAATTGCTCCTCTCATCCCATCAGGAAATCACAAGGGTTTTAAGAGCTCTGTGCCAGGAGCCAGAGACAGATATCAAATATGTATCTCATTATAGCACAATACCATGGGGTATGAAGCAAAGATTTAGTTTAAAAAATTGCAAAAGCTACAAAGAAAACATATGCCAGAGACCACTTCATATAAGGACAGTGGATATACTTAATTGCTCACACATGAGTAAACAAGCCCTTCAAACAATTTCTAGAAGAATTGTGGGCATAAAAACAAATAAAACTATAAGCAAGAACAATAATCAATGAGAACCTTATTTTTAATTATCTGATCTGGGACTATTTAATCATTGTGATATTGGATGGGAGTGTGCCTCATCCCCTATTACTTGAGAGAGTGGGCTTCTTGGGGTAGCACTGGAATAAGCATTTCTGGAGACCCCACGGGAGGATGCAATATAGTAGAACACTTTATTTATTACATTCCTGGGTTTCCAAAGTCTCATTTCCCTCAGTCCAGCCATAGAAGAAGTGTAGCTGAGGTTTCAGTAGAGCTAAAATCAGAGCCAGTGCTCAGAGTTTTCTTTCCATGTTGGAGCTGGGTCCAGTTCAGCATCAGGTTAGCTTAGTTTGTATTTTCCTAGTGCGATCCATTAGTCCATTGTATGTGAGCTCTGCATAGCTGTGGGTCATATGGATGAATGTAAGAGAACCAGGACAGCACACCCCAAGCAGTAAGAGTCCCAAGAGTCCAAGAGAGTAACTTCTTCGTTTAGGGAAGTATATATTCCCAAATGTCCACGTGCCCACAGTGGCCACATGCATTCTGGCCAACCATCTCTGTCCCCAGGTATAATTGATAGGCAAGTAGTTTTCCTATGTCACCCTAACTTTACTGAGCCTGTATCAATCTTTCTTTTGTCGCATCCCTCCCCCAGTGTTTTGCAGGGAACATGACTATAATGTCCGGCCTTCCCTTTGCTCCTTTCCTGTTATTAATAACTATTAATAGTTAATTATAATGGTATCATTCCCCCCCTTAGAGAGAATTGACCTCTCCTTAATCTTACAAAGGATAAATGAACAAAAGTCTCTATCTTCTTTTAACTGCTTCATGCTGGCAAGGGGCAAAGACCTGCTTATCCCAAGGCTTAGAAGTTCTCGCCTATCTGGCAAAGAAAAGAGGATACAGAAAAGAGGGATTTTGAAAAGTCCAGTTCATCTGGTGACCCTGGGAAGTGACATAGGTGATGTCTAGGAGGATGGCACACTGGACAAGCTGGCATTCTTCTTGTATTCTAGAAATGACAAATGTAAAAAGAAGGTTAAATGCATAATTCAAAAGTGAGTAGACTTATAGTAATTAAAGGTCTGGTTAGAGGTAAAAAACCCATGTGACAAAGAGAAGAATTAACTTAATAGTGTCCCAGAATAGGTTTGAGGAGTGGCTTCCCTGGATGCAGGTGTGTCACACCTGTCTGAAGCCATTCTGTCCACTATACTTAACTCAAGTTAAGCTAAGGGAAATATTATAAGATTTCCCCCATGAGAAACTATGGGCCTTTTCTGTCTGAATAGTTTGGAGAGAAAAGGAAAAGCAGTTTCAAGTGAAGCCGACCTTCCATCCATGTTTCATTGACTCAACCATAAGTTCAACCTGTGGAGTCTCATATGTAGGAGATGGTAATGCAAATAGCTTCTATAGTGAGGTCTGTGTTGTGAGTGCAAGCTATCAGGTACACAAAGACATAGGCATACATTCTATGAAACAGAACCAAGAAAACAAAACACAAAGGTTAATGCACATAGCCAATCATAAACCAGTTGAGAAGACCTCCGATGCAAGGCTTTGCCTGGAATGAAATCTCACAGTGACAATCTGATAGACTGTCTGCAGCTAGAACATCTTTGATGATGTCATCAGGTGCTGAGGCCTTTACAGTACACACAGACACAGCCTTTAAAAAAACCTTGAAGACAGTTAACTGTACTGGAGTCCAATATTCACAAGTGAGCACTGTGGTTTTCATTGAATTATAGTTTTTCTCTGTAAGATTACCCTCATTTATAAAGTCCAGATTTAGTTTGGCCTGATTATTTGCATAAACACAATAAGAATAGTAATTAATCAAATAGATCACATGGGCTTTTTGAAATTTGCTTTGATGAAATTTTATAAGGAATCTTTAGATTGAGCTTTAGTGAGCAGCCAGCCCCTCAGGGTGGAGAAACCAATCCACAGCTGTCATCAGGCTTGGTGTGCAATACCTTCAACTCCTTGAGGTCCCCAAATGTGTCTTGAGGTTCTTTCCTTGTCATCTTTTAGGAAAGCAAATTTAATTTCTTACCTGAAAAGATTGTCATGATCCACATGACCAAGCAAGGTACTGGGCCATTTCTGCAAGTGGCTTTTGATTGGCTTTAGATAGTTAATCTCAATTCCTTAAGGCTTTCTACTGACTTCCAGAGTCTAGGCATGTCTCCCTCAGACATGGCATTCCAGTCAGAGTCTTGTTTAATAAGACCACATAGTTTGAAATTGGTCTTATTGCACTTATGGAAAGAAATGTATTGCCATATCTCACTCATTATGAATTGCCAAGGGATGAGGTAGGAAGAAAAAGTTAAAAGTAAGTCATTATCATTCCCTAATTTGCAAATACATTCCATAACTATTAGAAACACAGGCCTCTTTACTGGCAAACACATTGACACTTTAAGGGACATATTTCCATGGAGACAGGTATACAGCAAAACTCATTGATTTAGCAAATCACAGGTGAATTGAGTTAAATTGATTGGCTTAGATAGTTTAGGTTCAGATAAGATCTATTTTTCAGAATCTGCATTTCAACTGATGGCTCAGATAAGAGTTCTTGGAGACCAGGTATTAGCACTTTAAAGGCAGACAGTCCTTTCTTTGACAAACCTAGAATAAAATTTCCTACCAGAGTAGGCACATTTGAGGCACTATGAATAGAGATTGTATTACTATTGACTTTGGGTAGAAAAGCCTGAAAAAACAACATTCATCCTCTTTCATCCTCTTAAAAGAGGGATATTTTATAGCTGAGGAAGGCATGAACATTGTCAATGCTCCCTAGCTTCCTGTCTTGCCAGTCATGGTGTCCCATGACCCATCCAACCTAAGCTGACTGGGGGATTCACATTTGCCCACAGCCAGAAGTCCCATCCCACACCTGGGACAGAGACTTTTCCCAAAATAGTAATACAATTTTTCCCAGGTGTGAAGTTTTACCAACAGTCAATGTTGATCAGGCATTGTTTCAGTTGGGTTTATTTAACTCCACATGGGTGATTCTGATGTCCTCTGACCTTACTGGAGGCTTTTACCCTTTACTGTCTTGGATAGAAAAAATTCTGGCTTTTGTTGTTGTTGATCTTCACCGAGGATATTTTTTTCATTGATTTTTAGAGAAAGTGGAAGGGAGGAGAGAAGGAGGAAAGAGAGAGGAGAGAGAGAGAAACATTGATGTAAGAGAGACACATCAGTTGGTTGCCTCCTGCTTGCACCTGAACCAGAGCCAGGATCAAACCTGCAATCCAGGTACATGCCCTTGACTGGGAATGGGAATTGAACCTACAACCCTTCAGTATGTGGGCCAATGCTCTAACCACTGAAACACACTGGCTAGGGCAAAATTCTGGCTTTTTCATTTGCCTGTAATAGTTGGGCTTGCAACCTGTTGCTGTCTCTTATATTTCTAACAGCCTCAGTCTCTTAAGAGGCTTGGCAGTATGAGATAGTCTCCCTTAAGGGGAGAGCGAGCATTCTCTGTTAATTTAGCAAGACAGATTTATCACCCAGGCCCTGAGTTAAATCTGTTTTGCAGTCAATTTCCAAGATTAGGTGATAAAAACATTTCATTTCTCACATTTGAGGCTTTTCTCTATTAGTTATACCTGTGGAAGAAGCATTAATAACAAGCAACAATGTTGGCAAGAGCTAAAACATAGCAGTTGTGTTTGTAATAGAAACAGTATCAGTATCAGTTCAGCCCTGTTGCCTGGTTACAACTTCTGCCCCTAAGCAACATGGCTGCCAAGGCAGTTACAATTACAATTTCCACCCTTAAGCAACATGGCTGCCAGGGCGGTGCTCTCTGGCATAGTGACAGTGAGGTCCCTGCCCCTTAGCAATGAGCAGGGGAGAAGGAGGGACCGGGAGCTGGCAGTCCTGGCTGGCCAGGGGCAGGGTCCCTGCAGCAGCTTTTCTCCACCGCTTTCTTTGTGACCAGGCTTTCGGTGCCACCCTCTACCCCTGGCACCCAGTCTCAGGCCACTCCGTGGAAGACAAAAACAGAGCCCAAGACCCATGAGGTCCAAGGGGTGCTTTGTCTGGGAAACTCAGGGGGGCCAACGGCAGAACCCTGGGTCTACACCCACCCTCATCAGTGCCATGTGCCTGCGAATTCAGAGGGAAGAATGGAGGTGGCACCTTATTCCCCCAGCTAGGGACACGAAGTTTCATGCAACAGAGTGAATTTACAGGCAGCAGTGGCTGTGCACCCGCTCCCCACATTTTGCATTCCCTCGGCACCTATTTGTATATTGCCCTGCAGGGACTCATAGTCCTGAAGCCTAGCCGGCAAGAAAAGGGTTCCAGAACCGAAGACTGAGTCCCGTGGGTGGGACTGGAGAGAATACAGATGCAGAAATGCAGGCAGCATGCAGAGAGGTGGGAAGAGGCGAGCGTTGTAAATGGGGAGGAGGATGTGGACACCAGGTGCACACTCTGTGGCAACACTGGGGGCATGTGCTGCCCAGTATCTCTGGGGCCTGTTGCAGCTCCAGCCTTGGTGCTGTGAGCCGGATGCCACTCTCTCCTCGTCTGCACCCTAAGCAGCAGAAGCCATGGAGGGAAAAGGAAGCGAGAAATCCAGACGAGCACCAATGCAGGAGACAGTGCGAGAGAGGAATTATAAATCTCCCAGGCTAGGGAGAGAGGTTTCTCACCATGGTCCCAGCCAGCTTCTGCTGCTGCGTCATCCCATGAGGTGAGAAGGCGTGCTTTCCACGTGTCAGTCCTCCCTGTGTGCTTGTCCTGTTGACGTTCACCACCTGTTATCGGATGGGAGTGCGCCTTGTCTCCCCCTGTTGCTAGTGGGAGTGGACTTCTTGGGGGAATGCTGGAATAAGCATTTCTGGAGACCCCCATAAGGGAGTGATATAGCGGAAAGCTTTGTTTTTATGGAATTACACTTCTGGATGTTCAAAGTCCCATTTTCCTCGGTCCAGTCAAAGAAGGAGTGTAGCTCGGCTGGTGTGGCTTACTGGTTGAGCGTCAACCCATGCACCAAGAGGTCCGCTAGTTCAGTTCCCGGTCAGGGCACATGCCCAGGTTGTGGGCCCGATCCCCAGTGGGGGACATGCAGGAGGTGGCCAATCGATGTTCTCGCTAATCAATGTTTCTATCGCTCTCCTTTTCTCTCTCTAAAATCAATAAAGAAAAAATATTAAAAAAAAAAAAAAAAAAAAGAAGTGTAGGTGGGTTTCAGTACAGTTAAATTAGAGCCAGTGTCCAGAGTTTCCTTTCTGCGTTGGAGCAGGGTCCAGGTCAGCATCAGGCTAGCTGGGTTTGCATATTCCCACTGCAATCCAATGGTCCACTTTATGTGGGGTCCACATGGGGTGGGCCACACGGCAAATGTATGAGAACCAAGAGGGCACACCCCAAACAGTAGAAGTCCCGAGAGTCCAAGAGAGCAAACGTCTTTGTTTAGGTCGTTATATATTCCCAAACGTCCGTGCACGTGCAGTGGCCACACCCATTCTGGCCTGCTAGCTCTGTCCCCAGGTGTGACTGAGGGGCAAGTGCCTTTCCTATGTCATCCTAACTTTGCTGAGCATGGGTCTCTCTTTTCTGTGTTGCATTTGTTCCCCAATGTTTTGTCAGGAACATGCCTATGTCTGCCCTTCCCTTGGCGCCTTTTCTGTTATCAATAACTAGTTAATTACAATAGTATCAACTGGAGATACGGCGAGAAGCCTGCTTTGCATCCATCTGAAACACCCTAGGCCTATGCGTGCACTCTGAAAATTTCATCCACAGTAAAATAAAGAGGAGGAAACACTGAAAGAGTTTTCCCGTGACAGCTAAAAGCTTTGGTGTTTATCAGGAAGTGCACCCACAATAGAGAAAAAGGGTAATGTGGCAAACGAGCAAAAGGGGAAGAGCTTGGACCAATGCTGCGATAATGCTCTCCAAAGTCACCCATTTGCACCTTGAACTCAAAGCTAGCTGCCAAGTAACATTGCTGAGAGCAGGCAGTCACAGGGATTGGCATGCAAATAAACACGGCAGACAACCCACAGTGAATGCCGCGGGAGAATGTCGGGGATGCTCATCTGCATGTTGATGGGCAGAAGGCACGTCCGTCCACAGCCTCTCTGAAGCGCTCGCAGGCCTGGGAGCAAACTGGAGAGTGGAACAAAGGTAACCAGGCAATGAGTTCTCTGCTGTGACTCGCAGGAAGACAAAATGCCTTCTATGGGGAACATAACATTCTTTTACATGTTTATCATGCAAAGTGAGTGAAGCCTACCAATGAGTGTGAATATCTTTTGTTAAGAAAAGATCTCTGACCACATGGATGTTTTTCTGCCTTCCTCTATGGTCCCGCTGTCTTGGAGCTGGCAGCTGAGCTTCTCAGAGAGAGCTGTATCTCACGCTTCTGTTTCTGCCCCTGCTTCCTATTTATAACGAGTGCACTTTGAGAAAAGAAATGTTTCTTTCTTTAATCCACGGCAATATTTATTGCTTCAGGGAAATTCCAGTCTTGTCCTCTGGCAAGCTCACAGCTTTCAATTCAAACAGGCAACGAAAATGGATTTTCTCTCCTTCATTTAAAAACAGGCTGTGCTTAACTAAACTTTTCTCTGACAACTATAGTCACTTTCGTTATTTTGAAACAAACCAGCAAATAACAAATACATTTACTAGGTCATCTTTATGTCAGGAATCTACAAGTGACTTTCCCACAGAATCTTAATAATCAACACAAATCAGCCTCCCACACTGTTGTTTGGTGCCTACCACGTGTGAGCTACACTGATGGTTCAGGGGGCCCACCTGTGCCCTCTAGCCACCAACACTTACCAGAGTTTTTGTAAAGGTGTGTCTATACAAGAGTGTACATTAAATCTCATAACTGGATAAGCTGCTGCTGGAGATGGGCTCTTCCACGGGGTCAGGAGGGAAGCACCCCAAGGATCCATGCGTGGGAGATTGTGCTGAGGCAAGACTGATGTGGAAAGGCTGCCCCTGCCCCTGGGTTTCCATGTCCCGTCTCTGTCCCTGCCACCACAGAAAACGTCCAATCTGTCTTCAGCAAGGCCACAACAAAGGCCAATAAAGCTTAGGACTTTGTGTCCATGTGGCCTGCTGTGGCCCTGGTTGGCTGCTAGACCTGAATGGTCATGTGTTCCCAGGGGGCAGATGGGGGGGGGGGGGGGGAGAGCGCTTCTTTTTCCCCCTGGGGTTATGACCAGAAGCTTTTTCAAAATAATCAGGCAACTTCCCAAGCTTTTGTGGGCTACTGATGGGTCGTCCCCCTGACCAATGATCTCTTTCCCAGGTTAGAGTGACAGGCCTCTGTGGTCACACAGCTCCCCCTATGCTATTCTGACTTCTATTGTACATGTGCTTACCTGCCTCTGCCCCTCCTACAACGGCACCCAAGGCGGGAGGGAGGGGTGTCAATCCCTGGCGGGGCAGTGCTGTGAACCCCTGGGGTGTAGGTGAGGCTGTAGCTTCCTGGTGTAGCAAAGAGGCTCCGTGACAGATTGCCTTTGCTTCCTTCCTTAATATCTAGCTACCTACGATAACAGATCCCGTCTTCTCCTTGCAGGCAGAATACCAGGAGGGCTGTAGGGTTTATGATGATGAACGGACGTGCAACCCAGGATGATGTGCTTATAAAGAGAAAGGAGCAGGGACAGTGCTAACATCTCTTTTCTCTGGACTGAGGGCATGCTTTATAATGAGAGCCAGATTTTGGCAATGAATACAGATGAACTAGGAGAGTCCCCAACTGTTTCTGTCTCTTTGGTATGTATAAGGCTGGCTCTTCAGCAATGTGGGATAATTATTTTAGATATGCTGGCGTAATGGACACCATTAGTCTCATTCACGAGCTCGTTTCGATGTAGATCTATTATCCAGTGTCCTCGGGATCCTCGGGAGCTCTCTCTCAGCCACTTCCACTAGCGCACTCAGAAGGCAGCTATGGTCTGCGTTTTCAATGTCGCAATTAAGGACTATGCAGAGAAAATACATAAAAGTCGCGCAATAGATTACATAATGATTGTTTATGCTCAATAACCCGCAAATAGCCCCTTCCTTAAGGAATGCATGGCTGTGTTTCTGCTGCTATTAATCCCACTGTTACCAGAGGACTGAGACAGGCCAGCCCACCCTGCACGGTCTGGAAACAGAGGACTTTCAGGAACATACCCACAGGATTTTAAGCTACAGTGGCAGGATTTATCAGCGTGCAAAGCGATACAGAACACTCTCCGAGGGGCAGCGAGCAGGCAGGCTGGAGGGCAGCGGCTGCCCCACGCCCCACGCTAAACCTCCACAGATTTTTGTGTGGGTTCAAAACAGAGCAGAATTTCCTTTCAACCGTCCAGTCTCTGTCCTGGTTCTTCCCACAGCTGTGTTTCTGCCCTCCCCTCATCCAATCCCTTTCCTGGATCTTCTGGGGTTTCGTGTCCTAGATTTCCCCAGGCTAGTCCCCCACCCCTTAGGGTCACCGTTTTCTGCTCACTGCAGGGCCTCAGAGTCCTGCGCCACCGTTTGGCGCCCACGGCACAGGCGCTCAGAGGGAGGGACCCCCTCCCCAGCTTCTCTCCCTCCCCACTACTCCACAGAAGGGTGCCCGCTGCTCCCGGGGTGACTGGAAGCATCTCCCGCCCACGCAGATGCCTGCAGAGACTGGACAGGCCTGGTCAGCGGGCGTCATTCGGGGTCTGGCTCCCTT
>CM061266.1:105244874-105253767 GCA_030848825.1 Tadarida brasiliensis
GGTTAGGGTTAGGGTTAGGGTTAGGGTTAGGGTTAGGGTTAGGGTTAGGGTTAGGGTTAGGGTTAGGGTTAGGGTTAGGGTTAGGGTTAGGGTTAGGGTTAGGGTTAGGGTTAGGGTTAGGGTTAGGGTTAGGGTTAGGGTTAGGGTTAGGGTTAGGGTTAGGGTTAGGGTTAGGGTTAGGGTTAGGGTTAGGGTTAGGGTTAGGGTTAGGGTTAGGGTTAGGGTTAGGGTTAGGGTTAGGGTTAGGGTTAGGGTTAGGGTTAGGGTTAGGGTTAGGGTTAGGGTTAGGGTTAGGGTTAGGGTTAGGGTTAGGGTTAGGGTTAGGGTTAGGGTTAGGGTTAGGGTTAGGGTTAGGGTTAGGGTTAGGGTTAGGGTTAGGGTTAGGGTTAGGGTTAGGGTTAGGGTTAGGGTTAGGGTTAGGGTTAGGGTTAGGGTTAGGGTTAGGGTTAGGGTTAGGGTTAGGGTTAGGGTTAGGGTTAGGGTTAGGGTTAGGGTTAGGGTTAGGGTTAGGGTTAGGGTTAGGGTTAGGGTTAGGGTTAGGGTTAGGGTTAGGGTTAGGGTTAGGGTTAGGGTTAGGGTTAGGGTTAGGGTTAGGGTTAGGGTTAGGGTTAGGGTTAGGGTTAGGGTTAGGGTTAGGGTTAGGGTTAGGGTTAGGGTTAGGGTTAGGGTTAGGGTTAGGGTTAGGGTTAGGGTTAGGGTTAGGGTTAGGGTTAGGGTTAGGGTTAGGGTTAGGGTTAGGGTTAGGGTTAGGGTTAGGGTTAGGGTTAGGGTTAGGGTTAGGGTTAGGGTTAGGGTTAGGGTTAGGGTTAGGGTTAGGGTTAGGGTTAGGGTTAGGGTTAGGGTTAGGGTTAGGGTTAGGGTTAGGGTTAGGGTTAGGGTTAGGGTTAGGGTTAGGGTTAGGGTTAGGGTTAGGGTTAGGGTTAGGGTTAGGGTTAGGGTTAGGGTTAGGGTTAGGGTTAGGGTTAGGGTTAGGGTTAGGGTTAGGGTTAGGGTTAGGGTTAGGGTTAGGGTTAGGGTTAGGGTTAGGGTTAGGGTTAGGGTTAGGGTTAGGGTTAGGGTTAGGGTTAGGGTTAGGGTTAGGGTTAGGGTTAGGGTTAGGGTTAGGGTTAGGGTTAGGGTTAGGGTTAGGGTTAGGGTTAGGGTTAGGGTTAGGGTTAGGGTTAGGGTTAGGGTTAGGGTTAGGGTTAGGGTTAGGGTTAGGGTTAGGGTTAGGGTTAGGGTTAGGGTTAGGGTTAGGGTTAGGGTTAGGGTTAGGGTTAGGGTTAGGGTTAGGGTTAGGGTTAGGGTTAGGGTTAGGGTTAGGGTTAGGGTTAGGGTTAGGGTTAGGGTTAGGGTTAGGGTTAGGGTTAGGGTTAGGGTTAGGGTTAGGGTTAGGGTTAGGGTTAGGGTTAGGGTTAGGGTTAGGGTTAGGGTTAGGGTTAGGGTTAGGGTTAGGGTTAGGGTTAGGGTTAGGGTTAGGGTTAGGGTTAGGGTTAGGGTTAGGGTTAGGGTTAGGGTTAGGGTTAGGGTTAGGGTTAGGGTTAGGGTTAGGGTTAGGGTTAGGGTTAGGGTTAGGGTTAGGGTTAGGGTTAGGGTTAGGGTTAGGGTTAGGGTTAGGGTTAGGGTTAGGGTTAGGGTTAGGGTTAGGGTTAGGGTTAGGGTTAGGGTTAGGGTTAGGGTTAGGGTTAGGGTTAGGGTTAGGGTTAGGGTTAGGGTTAGGGTTAGGGTTAGGGTTAGGGTTAGGGTTAGGGTTAGGGTTAGGGTTAGGGTTAGGGTTAGGGTTAGGGTTAGGGTTAGGGTTAGGGTTAGGGTTAGGGTTAGGGTTAGGGTTAGGGTTAGGGTTAGGGTTAGGGTTAGGGTTAGGGTTAGGGTTAGGGTTAGGGTTAGGGTTAGGGTTAGGGTTAGGGTTAGGGTTAGGGTTAGGGTTAGGGTTAGGGTTAGGGTTAGGGTTAGGGTTAGGGTTAGGGTTAGGGTTAGGGTTAGGGTTAGGGTTAGGGTTAGGGTTAGGGTTAGGGTTAGGGTTAGGGTTAGGGTTAGGGTTAGGGTTAGGGTTAGGGTTAGGGTTAGGGTTAGGGTTAGGGTTAGGGTTAGGGTTAGGGTTAGGGTTAGGGTTAGGGTTAGGGTTAGGGTTAGGGTTAGGGTTAGGGTTAGGGTTAGGGTTAGGGTTAGGGTTAGGGTTAGGGTTAGGGTTAGGGTTAGGGTTAGGGTTAGGGTTAGGGTTAGGGTTAGGGTTAGGGTTAGGGTTAGGGTTAGGGTTAGGGTTAGGGTTAGGGTTAGGGTTAGGGTTAGGGTTAGGGTTAGGGTTAGGGTTAGGGTTAGGGTTAGGGTTAGGGTTAGGGTTAGGGTTAGGGTTAGGGTTAGGGTTAGGGTTAGGGTTAGGGTTAGGGTTAGGGTTAGGGTTAGGGTTAGGGTTAGGGTTAGGGTTAGGGTTAGGGTTAGGGTTAGGGTTAGGGTTAGGGTTAGGGTTAGGGTTAGGGTTAGGGTTAGGGTTAGGGTTAGGGTTAGGGTTAGGGTTAGGGTTAGGGTTAGGGTTAGGGTTAGGGTTAGGGTTAGGGTTAGGGTTAGGGTTAGGGTTAGGGTTAGGGTTAGGGTTAGGGTTAGGGTTAGGGTTAGGGTTAGGGTTAGGGTTAGGGTTAGGGTTAGGGTTAGGGTTAGGGTTAGGGTTAGGGTTAGGGTTAGGGTTAGGGTTAGGGTTAGGGTTAGGGTTAGGGTTAGGGTTAGGGTTAGGGTTAGGGTTAGGGTTAGGGTTAGGGTTAGGGTTAGGGTTAGGGTTAGGGTTAGGGTTAGGGTTAGGGTTAGGGTTAGGGTTAGGGTTAGGGTTAGGGTTAGGGTTAGGGTTAGGGTTAGGGTTAGGGTTAGGGTTAGGGTTAGGGTTAGGGTTAGGGTTAGGGTTAGGGTTAGGGTTAGGGTTAGGGTTAGGGTTAGGGTTAGGGTTAGGGTTAGGGTTAGGGTTAGGGTTAGGGTTAGGGTTAGGGTTAGGGTTAGGGTTAGGGTTAGGGTTAGGGTTAGGGTTAGGGTTAGGGTTAGGGTTAGGGTTAGGGTTAGGGTTAGGGTTAGGGTTAGGGTTAGGGTTAGGGTTAGGGTTAGGGTTAGGGTTAGGGTTAGGGTTAGGGTTAGGGTTAGGGTTAGGGTTAGGGTTAGGGTTAGGGTTAGGGTTAGGGTTAGGGTTAGGGTTAGGGTTAGGGTTAGGGTTAGGGTTAGGGTTAGGGTTAGGGTTAGGGTTAGGGTTAGGGTTAGGGTTAGGGTTAGGGTTAGGGTTAGGGTTAGGGTTAGGGTTAGGGTTAGGGTTAGGGGTTAGGGTTAGGGTTAGGGTTAGGGTTAGGGTTAGGGTTAGGGTTAGGGTTAGGGTTAGGGTTAGGGTTAGGGTTAGGGTTAGGGTTAGGGTTAGGGTTAGGGTTAGGGTTAGGGTTAGGGTTAGGGTTAGGGTTAGGGTTAGGGTTAGGGTTAGGGTTAGGGTTAGGGTTAGGGTTAGGGTTAGGGTTAGGGTTAGGGTTAGGGTTAGGGTTAGGGTTAGGGTTAGGGTTAGGGTTAGGGTTAGGGTTAGGGTTAGGGTTAGGGTTAGGGTTAGGGTTAGGGTTAGGGTTAGGGTTAGGGTTAGGGTTAGGGTTAGGGTTAGGGTTAGGGTTAGGGTTAGGGTTAGGGTTAGGGTTAGGGTTAGGGTTAGGGTTAGGGTTAGGGTTAGGGTTAGGGTTAGGGTTAGGGTTAGGGTTAGGGTTAGGGTTAGGGTTAGGGTTAGGGTTAGGGTTAGGGTTAGGGTTAGGGTTAGGGTTAGGGTTAGGGTTAGGGTTAGGGTTAGGGTTAGGGTTAGGGTTAGGGTTAGGGTTAGGGTTAGGGTTAGGGTTAGGGTTAGGGTTAGGGTTAGGGTTAGGGTTAGGGTTAGGGTTAGGGTTAGGGTTAGGGTTAGGGTTAGGGTTAGGGTTAGGGTTAGGGTTAGGGTTAGGGTTAGGGTTAGGGTTAGGGTTAGGGTTAGGGTTAGGGTTAGGGTTAGGGTTAGGGTTAGGGTTAGGGTTAGGGTTAGGGTTAGGGTTAGGGTTAGGGTTAGGGTTAGGGTTAGGGTTAGGGTTAGGGTTAGGGTTAGGGTTAGGGTTAGGGTTAGGGTTAGGGTTAGGGTTAGGGTTAGGGTTAGGGTTAGGGTTAGGGTTAGGGTTAGGGTTAGGGTTAGGGTTAGGGTTAGGGTTAGGGTTAGGGTTAGGGTTAGGGTTAGGGTTAGGGTTAGGGTTAGGGTTAGGGTTAGGGTTAGGGTTAGGGTTAGGGTTAGGGTTAGGGTTAGGGTTAGGGTTAGGGTTAGGGTTAGGGTTAGGGTTAGGGTTAGGGTTAGGGTTAGGGTTAGGGTTAGGGTTAGGGTTAGGGTTAGGGTTAGGGTTAGGGTTAGGGTTAGGGTTAGGGTTAGGGTTAGGGTTAGGGTTAGGGTTAGGGTTAGGGTTAGGGTTAGGGTTAGGGTTAGGGTTAGGGTTAGGGTTAGGGTTAGGGTTAGGGTTAGGGTTAGGGTTAGGGTTAGGGTTAGGGTTAGGGTTAGGGTTAGGGTTAGGGTTAGGGTTAGGGTTAGGGTTAGGGTTAGGGTTAGGGTTAGGGTTAGGGTTAGGGTTAGGGTTAGGGTTAGGGTTAGGGTTAGGGTTAGGGTTAGGGTTAGGGTTAGGGTTAGGGTTAGGGTTAGGGTTAGGGTTAGGGTTAGGGTTAGGGTTAGGGTTAGGGTTAGGGTTAGGGTTAGGGTTAGGGTTAGGGTTAGGGTTAGGGTTAGGGTTAGGGTTAGGGTTAGGGTTAGGGTTAGGGTTAGGGTTAGGGTTAGGGTTAGGGTTAGGGTTAGGGTTAGGGTTAGGGTTAGGGTTAGGGTTAGGGTTAGGGTTAGGGTTAGGGTTAGGGTTAGGGTTAGGGTTAGGGTTAGGGTTAGGGTTAGGGTTAGGGTTAGGGTTAGGGTTAGGGTTAGGGTTAGGGTTAGGGTTAGGGTTAGGGTTAGGGTTAGGGTTAGGGTTAGGGTTAGGGTTAGGGTTAGGGTTAGGGTTAGGGTTAGGGTTAGGGTTAGGGTTAGGGTTAGGGTTAGGGTTAGGGTTAGGGTTAGGGTTAGGGTTAGGGTTAGGGTTAGGGTTAGGGTTAGGGTTAGGGTTAGGGTTAGGGTTAGGGTTAGGGTTAGGGTTAGGGTTAGGGTTAGGGTTAGGGTTAGGGTTAGGGTTAGGGTTAGGGTTAGGGTTAGGGTTAGGGTTAGGGTTAGGGTTAGGGTTAGGGTTAGGGTTAGGGTTAGGGTTAGGGTTAGGGTTAGGGTTAGGGTTAGGGTTAGGGTTAGGGTTAGGGTTAGGGTTAGGGTTAGGGTTAGGGTTAGGGTTAGGGTTAGGGTTAGGGTTAGGGTTAGGGTTAGGGTTAGGGTTAGGGTTAGGGTTAGGGTTAGGGTTAGGGTTAGGGTTAGGGTTAGGGTTAGGGTTAGGGTTAGGGTTAGGGTTAGGGTTAGGGTTAGGGTTAGGGTTAGGGTTAGGGTTAGGGTTAGGGTTAGGGTTAGGGTTAGGGTTAGGGTTAGGGTTAGGGTTAGGGTTAGGGTTAGGGTTAGGGTTAGGGTTAGGGTTAGGGTTAGGGTTAGGGTTAGGGTTAGGGTTAGGGTTAGGGTTAGGGTTAGGGTTAGGGTTAGGGTTAGGGTTAGGGTTAGGGTTAGGGTTAGGGTTAGGGTTAGGGTTAGGGTTAGGGTTAGGGTTAGGGTTAGGGTTAGGGTTAGGGTTAGGGTTAGGGTTAGGGTTAGGGTTAGGGTTAGGGTTAGGGTTAGGGTTAGGGTTAGGGTTAGGGTTAGGGTTAGGGTTAGGGTTAGGGTTAGGGTTAGGGTTAGGGTTAGGGTTAGGGTTAGGGTTAGGGTTAGGGTTAGGGTTAGGGTTAGGGTTAGGGTTAGGGTTAGGGTTAGGGTTAGGGTTAGGGTTAGGGTTAGGGTTAGGGTTAGGGTTAGGGTTAGGGTTAGGGTTAGGGTTAGGGTTAGGGTTAGGGTTAGGGTTAGGGTTAGGGTTAGGGTTAGGGTTAGGGTTAGGGTTAGGGTTGGGTTAGGGTTAGGGTTAGGGTTAGGGTTAGGGTTAGGGTTAGGGTTAGGGTTAGGGTTAGGGTTAGGGTTAGGGTTAGGGTTAGGGTTAGGGTTAGGGTTAGGGTTAGGGTTAGGGTTAGGGTTAGGGTTAGGGTTAGGGTTAGGGTTAGGGTTAGGGTTAGGGTTAGGGTTAGGGTTAGGGTTAGGGTTAGGGTTAGGGTTAGGGTTAGGGTTAGGGTTAGGGTTAGGGTTAGGGTTAGGGTTAGGGTTAGGGTTAGGGTTAGGGTTAGGGTTAGGGTTAGGGTTAGGGTTAGGGTTAGGGTTAGGGTTAGGGTTAGGGTTAGGGTTAGGGTTAGGGTTAGGGTTAGGGTTAGGGTTAGGGTTAGGGTTAGGGTTAGGGTTAGGGTTAGGGTTAGGGTTAGGGTTAGGGTTAGGGTTAGGGTTAGGGTTAGGGTTAGGGTTAGGGTTAGGGTTAGGGTTAGGGTTAGGGTTAGGGTTAGGGTTAGGGTTAGGGTTAGGGTTAGGGTTAGGGTTAGGGTTAGGGTTAGGGTTAGGGTTAGGGTTAGGGTTAGGGTTAGGGTTAGGGTTAGGGTTAGGGTTAGGGTTAGGGTTAGGGTTAGGGTTAGGGTTAGGGTTAGGGTTAGGGTTAGGGTTAGGGTTAGGGTTAGGGTTAGGGTTAGGGTTAGGGTTAGGGTTAGGGTTAGGGTTAGGGTTAGGGTTAGGGTTAGGGTTAGGGTTAGGGTTAGGGTTAGGGTTAGGGTTAGGGTTAGGGTTAGGGTTAGGGTTAGGGTTAGGGTTAGGGTTAGGGTTAGGGTTAGGGTTAGGGTTAGGGTTAGGGTTAGGGTTAGGGTTAGGGTTAGGGTTAGGGTTAGGGTTAGGGTTAGGGTTAGGGTTAGGGTTAGGGTTAGGGTTAGGGTTAGGGTTAGGGTTAGGGTTAGGGTTAGGGTTAGGGTTAGGGTTAGGGTTAGGGTTAGGGTTAGGGTTAGGGTTAGGGTTAGGGTTAGGGTTAGGGTTAGGGTTAGGGTTAGGGTTAGGGTTAGGGTTAGGGTTAGGGTTAGGGTTAGGGTTAGGGTTAGGGTTAGGGTTAGGGTTAGGGTTAGGGTTAGGGTTAGGGTTAGGGTTAGGGTTAGGGTTAGGGTTAGGGTTAGGGTTAGGGTTAGGGTTAGGGTTAGGGTTAGGGTTAGGGTTAGGGTTAGGGTTAGGGTTAGGGTTAGGGTTAGGGTTAGGGTTAGGGTTAGGGTTAGGGTTAGGGTTAGGGTTAGGGTTAGGGTTAGGGTTAGGGTTAGGGTTAGGGTTAGGGTTAGGGTTAGGGTTAGGGTTAGGGTTAGGGTTAGGGTTAGGGTTAGGGTTAGGGTTAGGGTTAGGGTTAGGGTTAGGGTTAGGGTTAGGGTTAGGGTTAGGGTTAGGGTTAGGGTTAGGGTTAGGGTTAGGGTTAGGGTTAGGGTTAGGGTTAGGGTTAGGGTTAGGGTTAGGGTTAGGGTTAGGGTTAGGGTTAGGGTTAGGGTTAGGGTTAGGGTTAGGGTTAGGGTTAGGGTTAGGGTTAGGGTTAGGGTTAGGGTTAGGGTTAGGGTTAGGGTTAGGGTTAGGGTTAGGGTTAGGGTTAGGGTTAGGGTTAGGGTTAGGGTTAGGGTTAGGGTTAGGGTTAGGGTTAGGGTTAGGGTTAGGGTTAGGGTTAGGGTTAGGGTTAGGGTTAGGGTTAGGGTTAGGGTTAGGGTTAGGGTTAGGGTTAGGGTTAGGGTTAGGGTTAGGGTTAGGGTTAGGGTTAGGGTTAGGGTTAGGGTTAGGGTTAGGGTTAGGGTTAGGGTTAGGGTTAGGGTTAGGGTTAGGGTTAGGGTTAGGGTTAGGGTTAGGGTTAGGGTTAGGGTTAGGGTTAGGGTTAGGGTTAGGGTTAGGGTTAGGGTTAGGGTTAGGGTTAGGGTTAGGGTTAGGGTTAGGGTTAGGGTTAGGGTTAGGGTTAGGGTTAGGGTTAGGGTTAGGGTTAGGGTTAGGGTTAGGGTTAGGGTTAGGGTTAGGGTTAGGGTTAGGGTTAGGGTTAGGGTTAGGGTTAGGGTTAGGGTTAGGGTTAGGGTTAGGGTTAGGGTTAGGGTTAGGGTTAGGGTTAGGGTTAGGGTTAGGGTTAGGGTTAGGGTTAGGGTTAGGGTTAGGGTTAGGGTTAGGGTTAGGGTTAGGGTTAGGGTTAGGGTTAGGGTTAGGGTTAGGGTTAGGGTTAGGGTTAGGGTTAGGGTTAGGGTTAGGGTTAGGGTTAGGGTTAGGGTTAGGGTTAGGGTTAGGGTTAGGGTTAGGGTTAGGGTTAGGGTTAGGGTTAGGGTTAGGGTTAGGGTTAGGGTTAGGGTTAGGGTTAGGGTTAGGGTTAGGGTTAGGGTTAGGGTTAGGGTTAGGGTTAGGGTTAGGGTTAGGGTTAGGGTTAGGGTTAGGGTTAGGGTTAGGGTTAGGGTTAGGGTTAGGGTTAGGGTTAGGGTTAGGGTTAGGGTTAGGGTTAGGGTTAGGGTTAGGGTTAGGGTTAGGGTTAGGGTTAGGGTTAGGGTTAGGGTTAGGGTTAGGGTTAGGGTTAGGGTTAGGGTTAGGGTTAGGGTTAGGGTTAGGGTTAGGGTTAGGGTTAGGGTTAGGGTTAGGGTTAGGGTTAGGGTTAGGGTTAGGGTTAGGGTTAGGGTTAGGGTTAGGGTTAGGGTTAGGGTTAGGGTTAGGGTTAGGGTTAGGGTTAGGGTTAGGGTTAGGGTTAGGGTTAGGGTTAGGGTTAGGGTTAGGGTTAGGGTTAGGGTTAGGGTTAGGGTTAGGGTTAGGGTTAGGGTTAGGGTTAGGGTTAGGGTTAGGGTTAGGGTTAGGGTTAGGGTTAGGGTTAGGGTTAGGGTTAGGGTTAGGGTTAGGGTTAGGGTTAGGGTTAGGGTTAGGGTTAGGGTTAGGGTTAGGGTTGAGGGTTAGGGTTAG